>OZ018394.1:21464751-22014751 GCA_963969525.1 Ontholestes murinus
CCTGTGAACTGTCTTTTTGTGACATAAATATCAAGTATCTTTTAATTTCATAAGCAGGAACAACAAGGATAATAAAGATAAAGATTTTTTGTTTGACTATTTGAGTATGTGAAGAGTAGAGTAATAATTACTAGTAGTTAAAAATATCCTTCCTTCACTGTTTCTATTATACACTATATTTCATGGGGGAAAATTTATTAAACTCGGTTGACCAGGAAGCCATGTTTTTTTCTGTTTGAATATTTGAGTGAAGAAACGGATATTTTTAACTGCTAGTAATTATTAGTCACTCTTCACGTATTCAAACAGATGTAACATGGCTTCCAGGTCAACCGAGTTTAATAAATGAAATATAGTGCATAATAAAAACAGTGAAGAAAATATTTTTAACTACTACTAATTATTAAAGATAAAGATATTCCACCTTATTTGTAGCTTCAATTTATGATGCCCAGTTTTTCTACTGATCTTTGAAAACTTTTGCTGTATTCGAAATTACATAACTCTTGTCATAAATGTTTAGTAATAATTATATATTCATAACTGAAATTTATCTTACCTAATATGCTTTTTGAAAACTTGAAAAATCAGTTAACAGACAAATCACGTTACAAATAAAGAATATATTATCTGTCCTCTCAGTAAATAATTTGTTGATGCTATTAAAATCTGTGCAACTAATAGTCTTTTCTCAACAAACAGGGATATAAATAGGTTTCCGCTTTGTGATACATTTTGATGCTTCAAAACTGACAAATAATTCTTATGGTACCACATTACCACCTCTTTAATAGCATTTTTTAGAATATTTTCGCCAATTTCAGCTTAAGGTTATTGAAGATAATAAAAAAACTGCATAATTTTTGTTAAAAGAAAATTTTTTGTAAATATCGTTTGTGAGAAAAAAATAAAATTAAAATTTTTTGATTTAATCAAAAATTATAGCAGTTACATGAAAATTATACAGGGTCCTGCAACAGTGCGTCAAGCTTTCCTAGCGCCTTTCTCGTAAGAGATAGAAAAAAATGTTTCATATAAAAATTTATTGAATTAAAAATCTCTATGCCGTAAAATTATTTTCAAATATACAGGGTGTCCCAATTTTGCGTTATAACAAAAGCAAACATTTTTTTAAATGGAACACCCTGTATATTTTTTCATTTTATAATTTGGATAGTATTTTATAACTTAAACCTTTTTTTGGTTTTTAATTTCGATATGGCATTTCCGAGTTATTGACGTTTTTCTGAAAAAAATGTAAAAAGCGGAGGTTCACAAAAAAAAAAATATTCTGATGTTGTATTTAAAATTTAAGAAATTTTCTTTTTCCTATGGTTGGTCATAAGTACTGTTTATGTACCAGTGTTAAAAATTTTCACTTTTGAGGAACCGCGCCTTTGTATCAGACACGCCATTTTCTAAAATTTCAAATTGTCGTAACTCTTTTTTTTTAAATGGAATCATATATTTTTTTTAATTTCATATTATTCTGCATCTAATTTCCTACAAAAAATATTAAGCATACTCTATACCTAAAAGTGATATTTTTCAAGATATAAAAAAATTTATATTTCAAACGGTCCTTGAATACGAATTTGTTTTTGAATAGATAGCTATGACTGAAAAAATGCATCTGTCAATTAAACAATTAGTTTGACATGTAAATGGGAGGTGTGAATTACAAAAAACAAAAGAAGAAAGCCTATCATCAACGAGGAACCAAAAAGACATTGGTGAAGGAACTGGCATAAGCGAGAGGTCAGTACAAAGCATTCTGAAGAAAAATCGATATCAAGCATATCATATTCAGCTACATAAAGAACTGAGTAATACTGATTTTCAATTTCGTTCCGAATTTTGTTTCTGGGGAAGACAGAAAATACAGGAGGATCTTTCGTTTTTCCAATATATTTTATTCAAGGATGAGGCGTCATCCCAACGGATCTGTCAATAGGTACAATTTTCACTATTATTTAACTGATAATCCGCATGTTATGAGACAAGTTGATCATCAGCATTGAATGTCTGGGGCGGAATTTTTGGAAACCATGTTGTAGGTCAACATTTCTTCGAGGGCCATCTCAGCAGGTCTATGTATTTGTACTTCTTGCAAATTGAATTACCCGGAACGTTAGCTAATGTACCCTAACTAACAAGAAACAGGGTGTGGTTTTAACAAGACGGAGCACCTGCCCAATTTTCACAAGACGTGAGGGCATTTCATTTTTCCCAACCAGTGGATTGGTAGGAATGAACCCACCAAATGACCTGCTAGATCTAAGGATCTAACAAAACCTGAAATTGTTTATAAGGAATCACCAATAGCACTGAATATCATATGCTTGATATCGATTTTTCTTCAGAATGCTTTGTACTGACCTCTCGCTTATGCCAGTTCCTTCACCAATGTCTTTTTGGTTCCTCGTTGATGATAGGCTTTCTTCTTTTGTTTTTTGTAATTCACACCTCCCATTTACATGTCAAACTAATTGTATAATTGACAGATGCATTTTTTTCAGTCATGGCTATCTATTCAAAAACAAATTCGCATTCAAGGACCGTTTGAAATATAAATTCTTTAATATCTTGAAAATTATCACTTTTAGGTATAGGGTATGCTTAACATTTTTTGTAGAAAATTAGATGTAGAATAATATAAAATTTAAAAAAATATATGATTCCATTTAAAAAAAAAGAGTTACGACAATTTGAAATTTTAGAAAATGGCGTGTCTGATACAAAGGCAGGGTTCCTCAAAAGTGAAAATTTTTAACACTGGTACATAAACAGTACTTATGACCAACCATAGGAAAAAGAAAATTTCTTAAATTTTAAATACAACATCAGAATAATTTTTTTTGTGAACCTCCGCTTTTTACATTTTTTTCAGAAAAACGTCAATAACTCGGAAATGCCATATCGAAATTAAAAACCAAAAAAAGGTTTATGTTATAAAATACTATCCAAATTATAAAATGAAAAAATATACAGGGTGTTCCATTTAAAAAAATGTTTGCTTTTGTTATAACGCAAAATTGGGACACCCTGTATATTTGAAAATAATTTTACGGCATAGAGATTTTTAATTCAATAAATTTTTATATGAAACATTTTTTTCTATCTCTTACGAGAAAGGCGCTAGGAAAGCTTGACGCACTGTTGCAGGACCCTGTATAAGAGTTAATTGTGGAGAATATAAGCAAATTTTTATTTTTATTTTCAATTGTTTTTTTCTTAACAAATTTTAACGGTTAGAAACAACATTTGTAATATATCTTCAGAATGCTTTAAAGATTTTTTTTTTAATTTTGTGAAATTTTAAACAGCAATGTTTTAAATGCTTTCCAGTTTTTTGTCAGTAAATTTTAAAAATATTCGTAAACTATTTCTTTTAATTAGAAGGTTGAAACCAAGTGTTTATATTTAATTAACCTTCTAATTAACATAAAAATGTTTCACAACGGGTAAAGTGAGAATTTAATTCATCGTATTTTTTTTATTTATTTTAACAGTTTCTTAATAAATAATGATATAATGATTTCTTGGATATTTTAACTGTTTATTATTATCAAATATTTACTATCTTTTGTAAATTTTAAACTGTTTTTTAATCAACGGTTTTTTCTCGAAATAAATTATGAACGTTGTTTTTTAAAGGAATTTTTTGTTAGTAAATTAAATTTTTTTGTAAACCATTATATTTTATATATTTTAACAGTTTCTTGATAAATAATTATATAATGATTTAACAGGATTTTTAAGTAAATTTTCATTGTTTAGTAAGTTTTTTACTGTTTTTTTTAAATAATTTTCTTCTAACTGAAAATTTTTAATTGTTCCATTGCAAGGTTTTAACGGTTTCGTGCAATTTAAACACATTTTTTACATAGTTTCAATTCACTTTCTTTAATTGATTTTTTACTAAATTTCAATTGTGATTTTTTTTTGGTAAAATTTTAACTGTTTTTAAGCAATTTTAAAAATGTTTTTTATTCACAATTTTTCAGTTTTCATAAAGTTTCTAACTGTTTTCTTCTTACTTACTTTCAAATGTGATTTATTTAAAAAATTCAACTGTTTTAATTGGGTTTTAGATAAGTGACAACATATTTCTTAGAGATTTTCATTTTTTTCTACTTTCTTTCTTTCTTTTATTTTAATAGTTTCTAACGCAATTTTAGATAGATATTGAAACTGTATATTTAGCAAATTTATATGTAAATATTTAACTGTTTTTAATTCAATTCCTTCATATCAATAACAATCAACATTATTGTTTTTTAGTAGAATTACAATTATTTTGAAACTCCTTTTTTCTTTTTATCTGTTTTTCTTTTCTTGTCATATCTCATATTGTTTTTTTAGAAATTTTTAAATGTTTTCTAGAAAGCTTCTATCAATTTCGATTATTTGTAAAATTTCAAGTATTTCAAAAATTTTGTAAAATTTTTTAGATAATTGTACAATAACATTTTTTCTTATTTAAAAAAACATTTTTTTGATTTTATAACTTTGTATTAAGTTTTCACTTTTTTATTTATTGATTTCATCTTACAGTTTTCATTTGTCTTTTATGCTTAGAAAATTTCAGATTGAGTTTTTCAGAAATTTTAACACAATGTTATCTATACTTTGTAAAGATTGTAACTGTTTTTAACAATTTAAAAAATGTTCCATAAAATTTAATTTTTAAAAATTTATAATAGATTTTGTTCTTGCTAAAATGTGATTTTTTGTAAAATTTCAACTGATTCAAGTGGTTATAAATTTGTATAGATAATTGCTAGCAGTTTTTTAGCAAATTTTCAATTGTTTTTATAAACTATTTCTCTTTTATTTGAATACTTTCTAATTTAAAAAACATTTTTAAATATACTAACAAAACAAATGTTTACTGTCTTTGTTATTTTTTTACTGGGTTTTTAATCAATTGTCTTTTTAAAACAACTGTTTAACATTATTTTTATAAAGAAATTTTTAATTGTTTGGTTATTAGTAGAGTTTATCTTCTTTTTTAACATATCTCATTTGTTATTGAAATTTTAAAATGTTTTTAAAAAAGCTTTTTATAAACTTTTTTGTTAATTTTTTAACGTTTTCTTCCTAAGATTTTAACTTTTTTAAGTAATTTTAATAACGTTTTTATTTACAAGATTTCAATTTTCTTGAAAGTTTTGTAACCGTTTCTTTTCCTATTAAATTAATTATAATTTTTTGTCAAAATTTCAACTGTTTCGAATGGGTTTTAATTTTTTAGATAATTGTTAAGAGACTTTCATTTTTTGTTTTTTTGTATGTACTATTTCTTTTATTCTAGTTTAATATAATTTAAAAATCAATTTTTACATATATTAACTTTGTATTTAGCAAATTTTCACTTTCTTTGCTAATTTTTAAATAATTGATTTTATTTTGAAATTAAGTTTCAACGTTATTTTTTTTAAGAAACTTTCAATTGTTTTTTATGTAGAATTCCAATTATTGATTAGAGTACTTTTTTTTAAAGTTTGTATCTGCTTTTTTCTTAGCATAACTCATATTGTTTTTAAAGAAGTTTTACAATGTTTTTAAGTAATCGCTTTCTATTTTTTTGTTAAATTTTAATTGTTTCCTTAGTAACATTTCAACTGCTTTAAAAAGTGTTTCATTAAAAAAAATATTATTTTCTTAAAATTTTGCTGGCTTTATCTAAATTTCATGTGTGTTTTTTTTACAAAATTTTCGTTTTATTAAATACTTTTAACTGATTTATTTCTCCTTAAATTTAATTGTAATTTTTTAATAAGATTTAAAGTTATTTTTTTAGATAACTGGCAATGGTTTTTAAAAGATTTTTAAATGTTTTTTTGTTGTTTCAATTAACGATTTCAATTGTTTTAATGGTTTATAATTTAAAAGGCGGTTTTTAAATATTTTAACTGTTTATTTGGCAAATTCTTGGATACATTTTTATCTTTCTTAAAATTAAATGTTAAAAGAGCTCTAATTCGAAAAAAAAATTTTTAACAAATTTTCAATTGTTTTTTTTTTTCCTGAAAAACTCTTTGTTTTCTTGAAGTTTTTTCCAATGTTTGCTAGGATTTCTTATATTGATTGAAATGTTTTCTATAAATCTTTTATTTATTTTATTTCTGTTAAATTTTAATTGTTTTCTTGGCTAGATTTTCAACTCTTTTTAAGCAATATTTCCGGAAAGTTTTTAACTGTTAATTTTAGCTTTTTTTTAAATAAAATTCGACCATTTCAAGTGGTTTAAATTTCGTTAGGCAATTATTAACATATTTTCAATTGTTTTTGTTTGTTATTTTTATAAACTACTTTTTGTTTTAATGATTTCTAATTTAGAAAGTTTTTTAGATATTTTTTCATAAATTTATCACAAGTAATACCATAAGTGATGGCAATTTACTCGAATAAATTTTGTTTTTGCATGAAAGTTTGTTGCTTAGCGATTTTAATGAGAGCAACTGTCACGAAAAAATCACGAGCCGCCAGGCGAGTGATTTTTTCTATCAGTTTCTATCAGTTGCTCGAATAAAAATCGCTATTAAGCAACAAACTTGAATGCGCTAAAAACAAAATTTATTCCGATTTAATTGTCATCACGAATGGTATTTGGAAAGACAATTCCACGACTTGAAACGAATATCGGTGAATGGTTCAATGTTTATATTAAAATTTTTATGATATATCTCCTGCAGTATTTTGGTCGAAAAATTCGACATTGATTAAATAACACCTCCCTTATAATCATTTGCATTTACCTTCTTTATATTATAAGCCCAGTCATCATAATCGCGGCAAGAGTTTCCATTAAAGTTTTGCTAACAACTGGTAGTTTTTATCGGCGCAGATTTCTTCAAATCGTTTCCAAACACACGATCTCGTTTAAGTTTGATTTTTGTGTGCAGAACTTGTCACCGTCGCATTTATTATGGATGATGAAGAGTTACCAAACCTTTTGATTTTATAACCTACTTGCAACTGACATACGTAGAAACAACGTTTTTCGCTTTTTTATCAAGGCTAATTCAATTCATTTGTCGGGAAATAGCTAACTTCAGGTTATTCAGGTGAATAAATAGCAACTTGGTGTTTATTCACTTATAAATTGACGTGATTGGCTAAAAAATATCACATGCCTCATTTTCATTGGCTACATGCAATAGGAGTGGAATAGTCAAATTTATTTATAGCTTCAATTTATGATGCCCAATTTTTCTACTGATCTTTGAAAACTTTTGATACATTCGATTACATAATTCTTATCATAAATGTTTAGTAATAATTATGTATTCACAACTGAAATGTATCTTTTCAATATACTTTCTGAAAACTTGGAAAATAAGTTAACACACAAATCACGTTACAAATAAAAAAATATATAATTTATCCTCTCAGTAAATAATTTGTTTATGTTATTAAAATCTGATTTGTCTTTTCTCAACAATCAGAGATCTAAATATGTTTCCACTTTATGATACATATTGATACTGCATACAAAAATGACAAATTACTTTTTTGGTACCACTTGTTTAATAACATGTTTACTATATTTTCGACAACTTCAAATTAACGTTATTGTAGATAATAAAAAAAGCAATTTTTGTTAAAAAGAACATTTTTGTAAATATCGTCGTTTTTAAGAAAAAAATTAAGTTAGAAATTTTATATTTAATTTAAATACATTTGCATGAAAATTATATAAAAGGTAATACGCAAATTTTAATTTTCAAACGTTTTTTCTCTACAAATTTCAACTGTTATAAACAACATTTTTAAGATATCTTCAGAAAGCTTTAAGAGTTTTTTCTGATTTTGTAAAACTTAAAGGGCATTTTTTTAAATGGTTTCCACATTTTTGTCAGTAAATTTGAACTTTTTGTAAACTAAAATCTTTTATTTTAACTATTTCTTGGTAAATAATGGTATAATGATTTAACAGGATTTTTTTAGCAAATTTTTATTGTTTACTAATTGTTTACTGTTTTTATTAATTTTCTTCTATTTGAAAAATTTTAATTGTGGCAAGGTTTTAACTGTTTTAAGCAATTTAAAAAATATTTTTTACATATTTCCTTTAATTCTCGTTCTTTAACTGTTTATTTTTTCTTATTAAATTTCAACTGTGATTTTTTGGTAAAATATTAACTGTTTGAAGCAATTTTAAAAATGTTTTTCAATTTTTATAAAATTTCTAATTATTTTCTTCTAATTAACTTTCAAATATGATTTATTGTAAAATTTCAACTTTTTTAATTGGATTTTAATATTTTTTAGATAAATGACAGTTTTATGTTTATATTATAAACTATTTCATTTATTTAAATAATTTCTCATTTATAGCGCCAATTTTACATAGATATTATAACTGTTTATTTATCTTTGGTAAATGGTTAACTGTTTTTTGATCAATTACTTAATTAAAAAAAAAATCAACATTATTTTTTAGCCGGCCTCGTTGGTACAGTGTTCAGTGCGCCGACTGTAATTGGAAGGGTCCTCGGTTCGAATCCGAGCTTGGGCATCGTTCATACATTTAAACTATACTTTGAAAAATATTACAAAAAAATCGGTCAAGGCTGAATAACCTAATAGACTAAGCCAATTTCCCACTATCACTTACCAACACAACCTGTAATTCCATCCAACATTTAAAAAAGAAACATTTTTTTAAGTAATTGTTTTTTCTTGTAGAATTCCAACTATTTTTAAACTTCTTTTTTTCTTAAAGCTTTCATCTGTTTTTTTTTTATCATTTCTCATATTGATTTCTTTTTAAATTTTAAAATGTTTTCTAGAAAAAGATGTCGATAGCTTATATTCAAAATGGGTGGAGTAAAACACTTGTTTTGTTCCATGATTTTATTATCAGTTTCCTGACACGTGTTTCGATCCGTTACGATCATTTTCAAAGTTAAACTTATAGATAGCTTATATATTAGCCTTCATTGATTGTAGATGAGAGAAAACAGTTGATAAATTGCAGATGACAAATTAAAGATAACATGTGATAAAAAAATAGATAACTGATGAGAGAAGGCAGTTGATAGAAGATGTAAGATAACCGATGATAGATTGTAGACTGTTTGTAGAAGTTTGTAATATTTTTAAAATAATTTTAAAGGTGTTTTTATTATTTTTGTTGTTATTTTTATAAATAATTACACTTGCTTTAATCTGTTCTCATTTAAAAAGCCTTCTAAGCCTTTTACAAGTATTTATTAAGCAAATTTTCACTTTCTTCAGTGAACTTTTCTTTAAACTGCTTTGATCTTAAAGTGTTCATCTGCCTTTTATGCTTAGCAAATCTCAGATTGAGTTTTTAAGAAATTTTAAAATATTTACTGACAAACTTTAATCAAATTTTTGTTAAATTTTAATTGTTTCTTTGGTAAGATTGTAACTGTTTTTAAGCAATTTTAAAAATGATTTTTTTTAGTTTCAATTTTCTTAAAATGTATAATTATTTTTTGTTCTTGCTAACTTTCAATTGTAAAATTTCAACTGTTTCAAGTGGTTTTAAATATTTTTAGATAATAGTTAACATTTTTTATAAAATATAAGTTTTTAAATTAAATTAAATTATTATTATAAACCAGTTCTTTTATTTTAATAGTTTCTAATTTAAAAAGCCTTTTTCAGATATGTATATTAACAAAGCAAATTTTCACTGTCTGTTAATTATTTAATTGTTTTTTAAACAATCGCCCTTTTAGAAAAATTGCTCAATATTTTTTTTAAATTTGTAATTGTTTGTTTTTAGTAGAGTTTTCGTTTCCTTTCTTAGCATATCTCACATTTTATAATTCAAATTGTATTAAAAACCATTTTAATACAATTTGAATTATAAAATGTAATAAAGTCCTTTACGTTGTAGAAAATTAACTAATAATTAGAAAAAACACGAAAACATTTCGTAAATCTACGGGCGAGGTATTAGCCAGAGAAGTAGTTGTTTCAAAAAGTTATATAGTCTTAATAAGACTCATTTGTTGTAGATTTACGAAATGTTTTCGTGTTTTTTTTCTAATTATTCCAAATATGAATTATTTTTTAGAAAGCTCTTATATACTTTTTTGTTTTCTTAGCAAGATGTTTACTCTTTTTAGGCAATTTTAATGATGTTTTTATTTACAAGATTTCAATTTTCTTACAGTTTTTCAATCGTTTCTTTTTCTTGGCAAATTTTAATTGTGAATTTCAAATGTTAAATTTTTTAGAAAATAACAGCTTTTTAACAGACTAGCTTTTTTGTTATTTTTATTAATTTTTTAATTCTATATAACTTAACTTTCTAGTTAACAAATTTTCACATTCTTTAATAAATATTTAACAATTTTTAATTGTTAATTGTTATTTTCAATTGTCTCTTTGTGTTAGTGTTTTTATTCCCAGTTTATTAATTAAATCTGCACATAAAACAAGAACGAATTTCTTGGTTTACAGTGGTTTTTCTTAAAGATTTTATATGTTTTTTTTAGTTAGCATAATTGATATTGATTTTTTAAAGTTTTACAATATTTTCTAGTAATCTCTTCCATTATTTTTGTTAATTTTTTTTACAAAATTTCGTATTTCAAAGTTATACTTTTAAATGGTTTATTCTTAGTAAATTTTAAAATTCTTAAATTTTTTAACTGTTTTTTACTTAGTTTTCAACTATTAACAGTTTTTAGCAGATTTTTAATTATTTTTTTTTTAATTTTATATAAACTATTTGTTTTATTTAAATAGATTCTAATTTAAAAAGTGCTTTTTAAATATGTTACTATTTATTTTGCAAATTTTCACTTTCGTGGGTATATTAAATCTATTTCAATCAATTGAATCTTTCCGAATTCATTGTCCGCTTTCGCTCTCCCCTGCTCGCTTTTGCTCTCCCTTGCTCACTTTTGCTCTCCTTTGCTCGCTTCTGTTCTACCTTGTTCGCTTTTGCTATGTCTTGCTCTCTATCGCTCGCTTTCGCTCTCAGTTGCTCTCTATTGCTCTTTCTTCCCCGATTTGTCCGTTGCCTGCTTTCGCTTTCAGTTGCTCACCTTGCTCGATTTTGCTCTGTCTTGCTCGATTTTACTCTCCCTTGCTCGCGTTTGCTCTGTCTTGCTCTCCCTTTCTCGTTTTTGCTCACTATTGCTCGCTTTCGGTCTCAGTTGCTCGCTTTTGTTCTTCATTGCTCGCTTTCGCTCTTCCCTGCTCGCTTTTGCTCTCCTTTGCTCGCTTTTACTTTTTTTTTAACAAAATTTAAAAGTTTTTTTTCTTGCTATTTCAATTTAGACTTTTTTTGTAAAATTTTAACTATTTCATGTGGTTTTTAATTTATTTAGGCAATTGTTGACAGATTTTCAATTGTTTTATGTTTGTTTTTTTTATAAACTATTTCTTTTATTTTAATTAATTCTAATTTAAAAAGTTAATTGTGGAGGCCTCTTCTTTGTTATATATTCTTATTAATAAATGATTGTAAATACCTTTTATATATCACACACTTTTATCTTACTATAGTCACATTAAAGATAAAAGTGTGTGATATATAAAAGGTATTTACATTTTTTAATTTAAAATACTTTTTTTTAGATATTTTTTTTTGTAAATTTTGATCTGTATTAAAAATTGCTTATTTTTTCGAAATAAATTGTCGTTATATTTTTAAAGGAGTTTTGAATTATTATTTTTTAGAATTTTAACCATTTTTAAACTGCTTTTTTATCTGTTGTTTCATATCACATATTGAGTTAAAAGAACATTTTTAAATTTTGTTTAGTAAACTTTTATTAATTATTTTGGTTAATTTTAAATTAATTTCTTAGTAAGATTTCAATTGTTTTTTGAGCAGTTTTGAAAATATATATTAACTGTTTTGTTTTTCTTGCTAAATTGTGATTTTTTTGTTAAACTTCAACTGTTTCAGGTGGTTTTTATTTAATTGTTAGCATTTTTGAAAAGATTTTGAATTTGGTTGATTGAGTTACTTGAAGATAATAATAACTTTGATTAAAACACTTAGAACCTTTCTTCAATATTTTAATTTTAAATATTGAAGAAAGGTTCTAAGTGTTTTAATCAAAGAGATTTTGAATTGTTTTTTTGATAATTTTTTATAAACTATTTTTGCAAATTTTAATAGTTCCTTTAAAAGCTTCTTTCTAGATACTTTAACCATTTATTTAGCAAATTTTCGGTTTCTTTGGCAAATGCTTTATTATTTTTTTAAACAATTACTTTAATATTATTTTTTTCAAGAAATTTTCAATTGGTTTTTTTAGTCCAGCTATTTTTAAACTGCCTTTTTCTTAAAGCTTTTATCTGCTTTTCTTTTAGCATATTTCATATTGTTTATAAGAATTTTTTAAATGGTTTTTAGAAGAAAGCTTTCCTTTTTGTAAAATTTTATTTTTATTTTTCTTAATTTAACTTTTTCAATTAATTTTTTTTTTAATTTTTAATATTTTTTTAACAGATTTTCGATTGTTTTGTATGTTACAAAATTTCAATTATCTTAAGATTTTGACCATTTCTATGCAATTCATTTTTTTCTTTTACAAAATTTTTAAGTTTGTTTTAACTTCTGTGGTCTACTAAATCTCAATTGTAAATTTGTAACGTTTTTAAGTAGTATTTTTAAATTGTTAACTGTTTTTTCAACATATTTTCAATTGTTTTTTATGTTGCAAACTACTTTCAAGCAAGCTAGTTTTTGTATAAAGGTTTTTCTTAATATATTTATTATTGCTTTTTTGTAAAATGTTCAATAATTTTATTGTTGTAATTTTAAAAAAGAAATTGTAGGCAAATTTTAAAGAAATGTTTGTTTACAAAAATTAAAGTGATAGCAAAAAGTTATATAGCATAAAGTTTTCTAAATATAAGTAGCCAAAGTTTTTTTTCTCAAAAAGCAATATATTTAAGAAATTTTCTTTAATAATAATAAAAGTTAATAAATATTACAATTTTTACATTTTTCAAAATGTTTCTTTATATTTTTATTTTTTAAAGACAAATCCGAAAAACAAAAAATAACATCGAGTAAATACTTATTTCCAATGCATCTAGTTTTTTAATTAATCTTGTTTAATTTAGTATTACCAAAAGCAAGGATTTGAGAAAACACTTTATTTTTTTTGGTTTTTATTTTGTGGTACATTTTTTTAGTAAAGTCTTAAGTCCTTAGTTACTACACACTAAAAAAACCTAAATACTAGTTAGTCACCTTTTTGTTTAAAATATCCATTGGTTCATATTGCACCTTTACTTAAAATTGTACCACAAAATAAAAACCGACCACGTTTGAAAATTAATTCAACAAAAGTTTTTAGCTCTTTCATCAAAGAATTAAAGCTTAAGTTTACAATTTCAGTGAAAATCTTTATCGGTTCTTGAGATATTGCGCCACACACAGATATACCTTTTAAAAATGGTCGAATGGGACTTAGAGGATGTAACATATTTAATTAACTGTTTGACAAGGACAAGCTGAAGTTGTCGAAACTTAAAAGAGCGATAAAATTTCTTATTCCAAAAAATCATCATAAGTTTTTACTTATACCAAAAAAAAAAAATATATTTTTGGGACCATACAGCTTCCTCGTCTAATATGTTACATACACTCATTATACTATTAAAATAAACACATTTTGATATTTCAAGCAAATTTTCAATACGTTATCTATACCCAGTCTCATCAGAAATATACAAATACTACGGCGGACTGCAAATAAAAAAGGACAACCGCCAAGAACGTGAATGTAAATGTATTTAGCAGTTCGCGCATTAACAGCAAGGAAACCAGTTCGCTAACTGCGAACAAAGGAAAACTCGGCGCGCAAAACTAACAAACTGGAAATTGCGTTGCAAATTGATTTACTTAATATTCGCCGAGCGAAGACGAAAACCGAATTAGAGAATCACTTATCTTAATTACGAATCGGAAGATAACTACCGGCTGTTTATCAATGCATCCGCGGAACCGTATCAAGTGTTTAATATGTGACTCACATTCCTTCCCGTGACATCTCTTCTTGGAGAAGTCTCCGTAATAGACCGTGACACATCTGACAGCACGAGAGACAACCGCTCCTGCGGCCGCAGATACGTTATCAAGAATCAATACATCAAATGCGAACAGATTTATCAATGTAATATTATCAAATATGCTAAATCGGGTTATTGTAAATTTACTTAGGCTCAAATAGGCATCACTTATCGATGTCGTGTTAAACGATGTAATGTTACGTTGATGCCTTATACGGTAGTTTATCTTGATGGGTTACGAAAAAGTTTGAGGTCAAATTTAAATATACATATACAAACTCCGGAGAGGCATTATGTTCCCATTAGTAAAATGTAAATTGAGGAAGTACGGCAAATTAAATGCTTATATATTTGGGTCTAGTGTAAAGGAAATGGATGGTAATAAAATACGCGAATATATACAGGGTGACTGACGAAAAACCTTTGGTGCTGTATCTCGCTTATTTTTGATCCGATTTGAATAAATAAAACATCAAATTAAATGATTTTTAAAAGACTTTAATATGAACTGTACTGATATTTTTTCTTGCATCCAGTTTTTGACAAAAGACGATCAACTTTTTTTTTTCAAATTGCACTGTATATATATTTTGTACTGATCCGCAAGGAGATTTTTTTCTGAATCTAAATTTGTAAACGATTTTATCCATTCATCAAACCAAAGTCGAGAAATTGAGGATTAAAAAAAAAATTAAAAATCAAATACCCATAGTAAATAATATACAGAGCCTATTCCAAATGTCAAAAGTGACAGTGTCAGTCATTGGTACAATACTGCAATGATTTTTAATAATTTCATAATAAAAATGTTACAAGATTTCAGAAACTGAAAAACGATTTCTGTAGAAGCACAAAATTCTAGTACAGTGTTTGAAATATTGCAACATTTTAATGAAGCAACTTATTTATTTTCTATGACTCCTAGCTTGAACTTTCTTGAACCTGTTTTTTCTATCCAATTCTATTTTATTGTTGCTCCAATTAATTCACGTTAAATTACGCTTAGAACGTAAACAGACGGAAAGTTTCTTTGGTTGGCAATGTCCACCAGTAGAGCGGACATCTAGTTTTCCACTGTCGGTTGCTCCAGTTCCTTCCATATTTTGTAACTTGTTGGTTACTCTTTTACTACTTACCAATACACCACTGTTTTCTCTATTGATACCACCTAGTCTTGATCTTTGCCCCTCTCATTTGCCATCGTGATGTTCATTATTCTACACTGTAATGAATATCCACTTACTGTTCTAATGCTTGAGTGTGGGGTCTATTATTCTATCGAGTAGTATCAATTCTTTACCATTTTCAAAGCCCAACTGCTAGATTTTGGGTTTAACTCTGGTCCTACTCGTTTTTATTTAGCTTATCCTCTGTTACTATTGCCTAGCTATTTCAGATATTCTCATATTCTCAAATTGATGAGATGTGGCAGGAACAAATCGTAAGGTAGATTGTTAAAATCTTATAGAGGTACTTGTTCTGATACTAAATTTTTATATTGAAGTTGAAGAAGAAGTTAAATAATTCATTTTCTTATTAGTTCTAACTTTGATAATTATCCGTAAGGACCAAAACCTGTGTTTCTGATAGTAAATACTACTATTTCTCTAAATATATTAAAATTACGTCTTACCATGCCTGTTGCCCAACTCGCGTTACTTTAGTTATAATAATAATAATAATAATAATAAACGTCTTTATTCAGAAAAAAATGGGCGAAGTTTAGCCATTAAGGCTACTCTGCCACTTAACCCATAAAACATAACAATTTCACAAAAGAGAGCAAAAAAATAACTATGCTAAACTAAACAATTTGGAAATAATAATAAAATAAAAACTATTTAATTACACAAGATAAGGTAGATCTAGCCAGATTTGCACGTAGCTGTTTTTTAAAAGAGTATACCGGTAGTAACGTTGTTGCCCTATTTAATAATGTGACCTGTAGAATTTGTATTTTTAAAAGCACTGTATTGTGATTCCTAATTACACCGATAATTTTCCAAAAGTTTAGATATGACAAATTCCTATCTGCATTTTCATTATTTGAACAATTGAACATAGTGCTTTGTTCTGGCAGCCCTTAGCATTATAATCCAACCCTTCGCAGTTGTAACAAGGGCATCTTTAAAACTTTTAGTAACCAAACTTATGACACTTATAATAGCTGGCTGTGGGAGCCCGCGAGTAGGACGCCACGCCAACAGAGGGCAACGAAATGATAGCGGCGCGCATGATTAAAGCGCCTGCCAACAGAGGGCGTTAAAATCATTAAGCCGACGGAACGGTCACAAGCAGTAGTAAACAAGGCCTGCATGCATCTCCACCGACAGAGACTTGGAATTACCTAAACTGGTGACAAAGACAGCGGGTAAAATCTACACAGTCTCAGCATAGTTCGTCCGGCCAGAGCCCCATAGCCCTGTGGCTATCGAAAAACTAAACCTCCGATGAAGGATCATCGCCGATTGAGGAAGGCGACCAAGAACGCTCGACGACGCGCCAGCCTCTACACCGCGATACCCAGGGCGGTGTCACCTCTGCCTCCGACGCCAAAGAAGGGAAGCGGCCATCGCCACAGCCACCTGCCTGCCGCTACGCCTCGATACCTCCAGCCGTTTCGCCTCTTCCCCCAACAACCGCACACACGCCCCCAAACTGGTGACCCCGACGTGATCAAACCAAAAGACGTGTGTGTGTATGCAGAAAAAACATTCCGCTGGTGTGCACGAAGAAACAATCCATGAGCAACATGGCCAACAAAGAAGTCAACGAAATCAACGCAAATGACGACTTAAGGACTGTGATAGCCGAGGTAGCATGATTAAAAGCCCAGATCGGAAAGCAAGAAGACGCCAGATCTTTACGACAATTTCGATCACGACCCCGTTCCACACAGCCAAAAACCGCGAAAGAGTACGAAGCCATTCAAGATCGACAAGGCAGCACGCAACTGTCGACCCCCTGTAAATTCGATAAATCGGGAAACGACCAGGGCAGTCAGTAGAGGCGGCAACTGACTACTCGCCGAACGCATCGCACGTGTTTGTGAGAATAGACATAATGTGACAATCACCGCAGCCTTCGTACGAAGGACCATATGAAGTAATCCAATGGGACAACAGGACGGTGATGATAAGAAGAGACAATCAACCAACCACGGTGTCCACGAAATGAATCAAACCAGCTTTCATAGAAAACCGACACAAACCGACCAACAAACGAAGAAACTAAAACGACAGCAACAACCATGACACAACAAGACCGTTCGTTTTCAAACGTGACTCCATCACCAAGAAGGTGGGAGCTCGGGTTCGCCACGCCAACAGAGGGCGATGAAATAATAGCGGCGCGCACGATTAAAGCGCCTGCCAACAGAGGGCGTTAAAATAATTAAGCCGACGGAATGGTCACAAGCAGTAGCCATCGAAAAACTTTACTTCCGATGAAGGACCAGCGCCGACCGAGAAGGAGGACGGCTACCCATCCACGACGCCACGAAGGCACCAGAGCACTCACACACACAGATTTTGTATATATGCAAATAGCAAATAAACCTACTTAAAACCCCTTTTTTGTTTGATCGACAACCGCACAAGCCCCACACTGGCTATTGTGATAAGTTCTAGTTCGATTTATTAAGATTTTGCCTCATTTAAAAGGGTAATTTTGGTATATTATATCCCATTAGTCGTTCTAGACCAGTTAGCTGTTACTGACAGTGTCACTATCAAATGTTGCTGTTGAGTGGCGCTGTAACTGTCAGTGTCAATTTTTTTTAATTAACTAACAACTGTTAAACGTTTCTTGGCACTATTGGTCAATTTTTGACATTAATTAGTAGTGCTATCACTTGTTAAATTTTAATTAACAATAGCCAAATTTAAACCGGCAATATTCGATGCTAATTGTCAAATATCATCTGTTAAATTACATTATCAGTTTACACTATCAACTGTTACTGTCAAATCTGAGTTTGATCAAGAGAAATTTTTATGTTAACTAAAAATTGTTAAATGTTGACTTTCAATTGTAAAGATTTATCTGTAATTTCTCACGTGTGTGCTATGAGATGTCAATATTGACAGCTACTGTCAAATTTGTCTGCCAATTGTCATTGTCACTGTCATATCTGCAATTATTCATATGTATTCTATGTACTATATGTTGTCACTATTGACAGCTACTGTCAATATGCCCGTAAATTATCATTGCCACTGTCAACTGTCACTGTCAACTGTCACTGTCAACTGTCACTGTCAATAGTTACTGTTATATTTCAAAAATAATTTTAACTGTAATATATTAATATTCAAATGTTGACATTAATTGGTAAAAAAAACTTTTAGTTTCAATCGCATGATAAATTAAATTTTAATTAACAATTGTCGAATTTTGTTTATGTTTATGAAGCACGGGCGGAGTTCATATTAAAATACGTTCTTTCACTCAAACCCATATTGTACCGTCATGTAAAAAGCTGGCATCATCTTCTACATCCAGAATCAATTTGGTTTTGCTTTGTGTTTGTTAATTTATCCCATATTTGTAGGAAACTTCTGGCAGTTAATGTCAGTATGACAGATATATACATATATAACTGCTAATATTGGAATAATCAAATGTAAAGCGACAATTGTCAAATATCATCTGTAAACTTATTTATTTATACACACAGGAATGTAAAAATATTACATTGTGATCTGTCAGCTCTAATTGTAATATTTGTACCATCAATTATTACTGCGAAAAATTACTGCCAATTATAATTACCAACTGTCAGTATCAATTATTACCGTCTTTAGTAACTATAAACTGTCAACTGTCAGCAACTGTTAACTATTAAAGGATAACGTCAATTGTCACTGTACTTAGTCACTGTCAACGGTGATTGGGCAGTATCACTGTCAACTCGTATGACCGAACTATACATGGCCAAATTTAGACATTAAATTGTAAAATATAATCTGTAATATGTGATCTTTAAACTACCAACTATAGTTATGTGTGCCTTTCCACTCATACTGCACTGCACTATTAAAAGGGCAGATCTTTCACCACATTTCAATATTTACATGAAAACTAGTTGGAATTTTGGTATCAAGAAGAAAGCAATGAAAATTTGGATTAGAAGAAGCATTTTAAAACACACCTCATTCCCGTCGATAGTCTTTTCTAAGTCTTTCAGGTAGATTGTGGTTTTGTGTTAGATATTTGCTTTTATTTCGATCTTGATGTCGCACTCCTTTTTTACTTATGCTTGGTCGCTTTCGAGGAGCCAGTGATGTCATTTCTTATTTCTTCTCATGATTAATTCTGATAATTCAGACTTGTACAGACTTGGGATAAAGTATGAAAGCAAGTACATATCTTTAAAACAAAACGGATCATATCTTTGATGTGCATTTTTTGTTAATAGTATACTTTCGGCTTACCCGCAAATACGTTCGACTTTTTTAATTCTGTGTATTTCTGCAGATTTTTAAGGAGGTTATTTAGAATATTTAATATTAATATGGTGATCGTATTAGAAGTCATGAAAAAGTGCATCATATTTTGTATGATTTGCATTTTGAAAGAATTCCCATATCACATCATGACAACGTTTTAACGCAACCGGGATGGTAAAAAAATTGCCGAAACCTGGAAGACTGCTGACTGCACCAAACAAAACTTGTAGACAAAACTTAAACCTCTACCACAATTTTGGCACTAGTCGACGTTCTGTAGGGAAGATATTGAAAAGAGAAAAGTATCATCCGTATAAGATACAATTGGTTCAAAAATTATCAGATGATGATTTTGACATCATAATGTCGACGAACATTTTGCATTTAAAGTAGTGTTTTCCTATGAGGCAACTTTTTGTTTAAATGGAACAGTTAGCCGCTATAACTCAAGGTATTGGTCAAATGAGAATTCTCATTGGATTTATGAAGATACCCAGCATCCACATAAGTTAACACGTTCGCCGCTAAGCGAATATTTCACATAAGTGCTGTTTTGAATCCCGCGTGACCGCCGGCGGTCATAGCCAATATAAGGAATAACTACAAATTATTTCCCCGGCGTGGAAGAAACGGCGACTATATGATCGCCGGCGGTACATGTGGCGGTGAACGTGTTAAATGATTGGATGGGAATTGTCGAAAATAAGATTATAGGTCTATTTTTATAGTAGACATAAAATTAAATGATTACAAGTATTTAGATTTTCTGAATAACCAAATTATTCCTGCACTTCAACAGAATGAGTAGTTACCACAATATGTTTGGTTTCACCAAGATGGAGCACCTTCCCACTGTACTAGATGGGTTAGGGATTTTCTAGATGCGAATTTTCCAAATCGATGGATTGGACGTAGAGGATTCATAGAGTGAACTGTCCATTAGATTGTTTTCTTTGGGGTCATCTAAAATCACATGTTTACGCTAAACGACCAACACGCTTACAGAAATTGAGACAAAGAATTATTGTTGAAAGTGAACTAATACGTAAAGAAGTCTTAAAAATAGTGACTGAAGAATTGTTGTTGTTTAAATTATTATTCTCATTAGTCTAAAGTAAATAAATTTATTTATTCTACAACTTAAAGTGAGTTATTTCTCATTTGCTTTTAACTATGTATGAACAAATTAGAAATAAAATTCTCTGCAGAAATATACAGGATTTCCCATTTAAATTAAAATTGTTAAGGGTATTTCTGGTTAAACCGAAAGTATATTATTAACAGACAAAAAATACATCTGATTTTGATCATTTAATTATTTCATGTCACTTCTTTTATAACATTTGTTACTATAGTTACGAAAACTTCAGCTTGTCATTTGTAGACAATTAATTGTTTCATAATGACAAGCTTTAATTATCGAAACTACAGTAACAGGTGTTATTAAAGAAGTGATACCAAAAACGTTATTTGTTTTATTCTGAATATAATATTTTATTTGTGGGTAATGGTCTTCTAATCTTTTGGCTTCTTCTTATACTTATTTTGAACTTTATCTAACAACCCTCTCCTTTCTTAGGTTGTCGTTTCTGGCAATTGGTTGAATCTACTAATGGCTTATCCGTTTGTTTGTTATTCCTGTTTTGATACAGGTATATATTGTATTTCAAGATAAATTCTATTGCTCTCGAATGGCTTCTGTATGGCAATCAGATTTTGGTAATCTCTTCACCTCTTAATGCATTTCCTGTTTCTCGGGGTTGCATCAAATCTGAACATGTCTATTCTGGCTTAGATTCCACCCCGTCCTTATTTTTTTAGGAGAGTCAGAACTCTTTTCTGTCCACTGACTAAATGCCTTTGCCTAATTCAGCAATATCTAGGAATTTCCATCCCTAAAATCTCTATTTTCAGTCAAATGGAATAGTTTCTACATGTTTTTTACTTTAGCAAGTTTATTTGCTTTTAACCTGTTAATCAATTATCTTGTTTGTACAAGATATCTTTCTTCAAAGTTCGGCCTATTTGATCTCGGTCTTTATCAGCTGCTGCCTTTCTGTTCTTTAAACTAATTCATACCTAAGTCGGCCTTGTCTTTCATTTTAGAGTTTATATATTCTTTCGGTACATTGAAACTTCTATGTTCTGCGCTTCGGCTCCTGATTTGATAGATCACATACTGCTTTTGTTTATACTTTGTCAATTTTTGAAGCAAATGTTCGTTTATTTTTCCTTCAAGTTCACCATTAATAATTTTGAATACAGTCAGTCTCTACTGCATGAATCTATTGTCTCGCCCGATATATTAGATAGGTTTGCCTGCATGCAGAAGCCATGTTTTAATATTATAGAACAAATTATATACTGAAAATTCAAGTGATTATGTATTTTATATTAGTAGATTGTGTTTATTCTTTATGTTGAAAGTTTTGTTATAGGCTATTAATTCATTCCAATCCCAACCATTTTAAACGTCCATCTCCATATTTGCGCATTTCATATGAGTGGACTGTCAACACAAACTTTCACAATAATGGACCGGTTTTCCTATCAATCCGGCACTTGTGCGCCGCCACGTCTTTCACCGCGTTAATATCAATCCCCATAAAAACTGCATCCTTTCCAATAGATACGTTTTTCATTGAAACGAAACCAGTGCAAAAAAAATCACAAAACCAATCAAAATTGCATTTGCTTTACGTGAGAGCAAACATTAATTTCACATCTGGAAGCATTTAATTCGGCATTTCTACCAGGAGTACAATTAAAGCGAACTTTGAGCGCCGCTTGATTTTATTTTTGGCGTCGGCAGCAAGGGAAAAAGGGAAACAGAAAGGGAAACCAGTCGAGCATCAGTGACATGGTCGGCTGTGCAATTGGGGCTTTATTTTTTAATGAAACACACAATGACATGTGTTCGGTTGTGAATAATGCGGCACAACTGCATACGGCACGTTATCGTTTTGGGGACCATAACTACAGTAACGGGTTAATTAGTACGCTGGTTATTATCAAAATGACTCAGATAATGGGAGACTGGTGGTAACGATTCATATTCTAGTATTAAAATTATACAACTAGTATTACACAATTTAAATTATATTAATATTAGTGAGCAAAAATAATAAATTGTTTAAATGGGGGTTAAGTTAATTTACTACAAGATTGAAATTTCAATGAGAGATTTTCGTATAAATTTCATCGAGTGAAACGGAGAGCCCCGCAATAAATTCAACTGGAATTAAATTAGACCTCCGATCGGTCCGATTTAGACGCGGGAGCAGGTGGTCGTAACTCTGCAGATCCCTTTCGGTTAAGGGTTAAAGTCCCAAATAGGATTTAACATCCGAACACAAAATCTTAATTAAGTTGCAATACCGGGGAGATCAACAGGCGCCGACGAAAATAACGCCACGCCGCGATTAAGCTACTTTTAGGACTTTTACCAGCGTTACATAAGCCGGCCGACCAACGTTTGTTCTTTTATCTGCGATCTGAAGTCAAAAAAAAAGAAAGAAATGGGAACGAAATAGCTACAAGCAAAGGTTATGTAATTGCGCGATCTGTGACGGGGATTGCGTGCAAGGTATGAGAGTGCAATTTTCGAAATATCGCCGTAAAATTATATCGAAGGCAATAAAATGTCGGACCCTCGAATTCTGCGCGCCCCCTCCCCCCCCCAACATTCTCCTCGGGCAAATAGCGCACTATATATAAAATCCTCAAATGCGTACGATTCATATAATTTTATGGGGCTTCATTTAAATGCGATACTTCTCAACCACATGCCCTCAATTTACGCCCCTCTCGATTTATTACTTCAAACTCTAATGCATTCCACAATTTATTTTATGAAACCGCACTTTGTTATCGATTGAAGTAGGGTTGCAACGCTGCGATTTAATAATACCTATGTTTAAAAGAATGTAATTGACATAGGTATTTAATTTTGAGAAGGTGTATATTCTTGTTAAATATATACCAACGATTTAAAAGTGTTCTATTCAGAAGTTAATTTTTCTTCTGCAGGCTTTAACACATAGAACTTATATATAAATGTTTCCTAACAATACTTTCAAACCATTTCCTCTCCTGATCATACATCAAAACATTAAACAAACTCTCTTTCATTGATTCTTAATCTTACAAATCGTCCTTCAAGGTTCTCCTTTATCTCGTCCCATCTACAATTTTGTCTATACATCAATAACTTATTTCAACCCGACACAATATTTCTTACTTTTAGCCGATGGCCTTTATTTTGCCTACTTTTTATAAGTACGAAGATCTAATCACTCTGCTTGCTACTTATTTTGAAACTCGAAGACTATGGTTATGGAAAACTATAGTGTAGTAAGGCAGATCATCAGATAATTATATCATATAAATAAAACAAACAGTAAATTGCATTTGTATGGAGGAAAATGTATACAGGGTTTATTATAAAAGTAATGCGCATTTTCTGAAATATAAGGTTTTTTGTTAGTGTATTGAATAATGCTAATAAGCATTTATAAAATTTATGCATGTTTATGGTTAAATTAGCAGTACAAATAACCACGCGAAGTGTACAAAATTGTTTTGTTGTTGTCTTTTCAGTATTTTAGAAATTCTGTCAATTGTACCTCTTATCTACGAAAGAAATATTCGATTTCTCTGTTAGTCAGAGGAAGCGGGTTAAAATGGTTTTTGCCACAGAACGAAGTTGGGCAGAGTGATAAAATAAAGCATTTACAATAGGACATAGTTAATTATTGATTTGTTTTAAAACAATCTCAATTTCTGCACCTTCATCCTTTTTCATTTGTTCGCTCTTTCCTTTAATAACCAATTTACCGTGCACCCTTTATTCTCATCTTTAGTAGATCTAAAGATCTTTGATCCTCCTCAATTTTCTCCCTATATTCATTATGTATAGCTACTGCACTATCCAGTTTTCTCTTCAGCAAAGAATGTAACTGCCTTGTTGATACCCAGAAGGGCATTCATTCGTTTAGTATTTAGCCGTTCACACTTCAAGTTCTTCCGTAGGATATTGGTTTCCACAATTAGTTACGAATTTAAGTCCTTGACAGCTTTTTGAAGTTTTGGAATATCATGCGTTAATCCACTATCGTCATGAATTTCATTCTTAATCCTTTTCCTAGAAGCCCTATTCTTAACAATCTTTAGTTTCACTTCGTTATGATTAGCCTTCAGTTCCTCACGATAGTGAAACGCGACATTTTTCTATTTGTTTGTATGATTTGCTGAGTACGGCCGAGAGTTCCGTCAGACTTTTTATTAATTGATATGCCGAGAAATGGTAATGGGTTGTTCTGCCGTAACTCCATTGTAAATTTAATTTTAGGATGGATATTGGTCAAGTGCTCAAGGACATTGAACTTGCCTTTACCATGAGAATAAATGACGAAGAGGGCTGATTCTAGTGCGATATTCTTGAAATTCTTCATAAACAAATTAGAGATCACAAGCGAGAGAGGCAATCGTATTGGTGGTCCTCCAATTTGTTTATAAAGGTTTCTATTTAACATAAAGTAAGTATTTGTCAAGAAGTGTTTAATAAGTTCTATATTTGGAAAAGACCGTTGACGTTTAATTTTTAAAAGTTCGATTATTTCGTAAAAAGGGATTTAACCTCAAGCAGAATATCTGTCTTAAATAATTGTTTGAGTTTAAAGAGGTCAGGTGAGGTAAAGTGTAATGAATTTTTGTCATAGCATTTGGCTGGTTGAAGTTTGGCTAAAATTTGGTTAATTTTTATATAGATACATCAAAAGAACTAACTGTGTCTAAATGCTCTGCTGGGTTTGTGTATTTTAGGTATACCGTAGAGCTTAGATTATTTTGAGGATTTTTTTTGCGTATTTTTTTTTAGAAAATAGGCTAACAAAAACAAATCTAGATCAGCATAATATATCAGAAGCAAATCTGATATCGCTGTTACTTCCCCTAAATCGGAAATACAAAAGAAAACAAAAATATATTTTAAGCAGACTTAACAATTTAAACTAAATAACTAAAAATAGATATATTACTAATGAAGGTTTAAATTGAATTACACTTGGTTTGTTTCACAATTTTTCTATATTTACTCGACTAGTTTTACTCTTGATAATGTCTTAAAAAGCGAAACTAGTCGAGTAAATATAGAAAAATTGTGAAACAAACCAAGTGAAATTTAATTTAAACCTTCATTAGTAATAGTTCAAAATGTTTCACCAAGTGATAAATTCATTCAGAAAGTAATTCAAGAAATAAAAATAGATAACTAAAAATAAATGTCAGGGATGCGTATTAAAAAAAAATTAAATGTTTGAGATCAAACGGTTAGTAGATACAATGCTCGCAAAAAATTACCATTAGTGTTGGTTTTGTTCCATTAGTAATATTTTTTTAAATATCGTTTAAAAGTGAAAAGTGTAGGATGTCCAAAATTATATCTAATTATAGTAGAAAGCAATGTTGTAGCTGAAACTTCGATTAAACAGTTCAATGCGATGAAGAGGTATGGTTAAAGCATCTTTCCGGCGAATATTTAAATTATGTATATCAGTAGGAAAACTTAATTTAATATACAGATATGGATGAGTTTTAGTTAAAACAATTTTATAAAACTGACAAGTAGCGTGTAATATTCTACGACTTTTCATTACAAGCCAGTTAAGTTCATTAATTTTATTAATTTTGTGCCTCCTACGTATGCCAAAAATTAGTCGAACACAGGAATTTTGGATTCTTTGGATTCGAGATTGAGAACGTAAATCAATGCAGGTATCATACACAGAGTCGTAGAAGGTAAACTTAGATAGGACCAAAACTTCACAAAGAAAAGTTTTACTTTCTCTACTTAAAATGTCTTTGTTCATGAAAATAGATTTGCGTGTAATAAAGGCATTGTTCCAATATATTCTCTAAAACGGAATTTATAATACAGTAATAGCCCTAGATTTTTAACATAGTGGGATGAGACAATAGGGGTCCCATTCAGGAAAATATGAAGAGATTGTAATGCAGCTTTTCTTTTTTGTTCAGGGCCAAAAATTATAGCTTTTGTTTTACTGGATTAATTCTGATATTTTTGCCAGATCATGATTATTTTTTGTTTCAGCATTAGACACATCGCATATGTCAAATGACAGATATAATTGCGTGTCATCTGCATATTGGTGGTACTGACAATGATCTATGTAGTTAGGCAAGCAACAAGTATATATTAAAAATTAAAGTGGCCCCAGGTTTGAACCTTGGGGTACACCTGATAAATTATTAGCCGAATCTAAATACTAAATCCAATAGATTTAAGAATAGCCAAAATTAATTCAAAATAAACATTATCGAAGGCCCTACTATAATCTAACAACACTAAAACAATTACCTTATTTTTATCGGTTGCTTTTATAATATCATCAGTTTTTAACAATGCTGAAGAGCAGCCATATGAAGAGCGAAATCCAGATTGAAATTCTGGCAAAACATTGTGCAATTTTATGTTTTTGCATTTGTTGCTCTAAAATTTCTCATAAAGTTTAGATAAAAAGGTAAAATACTTTCGGGCCGCAAGTCATTAATTAGAACAAGATTACTTATCCTTCGAATAGGAATGATTATAGACTCTTTCCAAGCATCTGTAAAGGCGTCACTAGAAATGCTCTCATTTAAAACGAGGTTATGTAGGGTATTAAGAAAGAACAGCAAAGATGAATCATTTTAGAATTGATATGGTCAGTTCCATATTGAGATGGCGAGAGTTGATTTCAAATTTCACGTCATTTTCACTTACAATGGAAAAACAAAAACTGCATGATTTGGATTATCAACCAGACTCAAAATCCACGGGACCCCAAACATTGATACCACGACTTCCATTGAAGTAGTAGACTTTTTTACCATGATTGGGAGGATTAACGTTTGGATGTAGAAACATGCGGATGGCATTGTATGATGCCGAGGGAGTGAGAAGTAATAAAGGAGATGTTAGCGAAAGTGGAGACCCATGTATTTGAGAGTAATGTTGGAAAAACAAAGTGAATAAAATTTAGAAAAGTGTTCAAACATTTGGGGTTTATGTCGATAAGTTTAGGAGGTTACGAGGAGAATAAAAAGAGGGTACATGGGAAGGCGAGGAAAGTGTAGGGGCCGTTGAGAGAAAATGTGGAAGGTGGATGGATGACAGTGCAAAAGTGACGTGTGACGCATGCGTGAGACTGATCTTTATAAATGGAGATATAGGGGTCATAAGGTACGATATATTGGAGAGAGAACAATGGTAGTTCCTGAAACAGATGTTAGAGGATAATGAAGAAGTGTCTCGAGCTAGGGGACAATGTGCCAAGGAGGTGGAGGCAAATAAGATAAGGTTGTATAAAGATGAGTGAATATAATGAGGACTATAGGAAGTAGTCGATACATGGAGGAGGTCAAGGTATCTGAAGGAAAACTGATGATTCACCGATTCAAAAGAGAGGAGAGGGTGATTTTGACAAGGACAGCGAGATGAAGCATTAAGGAGAGAGGGAGAAAGAAATGCATAGGCGAAGGATATGCAGAATGTGTACCATGTGAGGAAGGATACATGGAGGCATCTTCCAAAAGAATGTAAGGGAATAGAAGAGAATGGACGAGGGAAGATTGGTGAAAAAGGTATAGACGGAAAGTGTGGACACACGAGTGGGTAGATGGAGAGAGAAAAGGAGGAGAATATATGAGATGGTGGGTTTGTCAGATGGGATCATGAAGGAGTGGCTGGAGCAAGGGATACATGTGCGAACGAGGCGGAGAGGCAAGAGATATAAGGATGTATGAAGAATAATGGGTATAATGAGGGCTAGAAGGATTGGCAGGTATATGGAGGAGGTCAAGGTATTTGGAGGAAACCCGTTTCAGAAGAGAGGAGAGGGTGATTTTAGCAAGGACGAGATATGGGACGAAGGGGAGAGGCAGAAAGAAATGCTATATGAGGGCGGGAATGATACCTAGAGTCATATTGCAAAGGATTGCAAGGAAGTAGAAGTGAATTGGGCATATGTATGTAGAAGTATGAGAGAGGGGATGAGTGGAAAGAAGTAGCATAGTATAGTTTTGTCTTGTATTGTAATAGATGGAAATGCCAAATAAAGGTTTTGTATAGATACTCTCAATAAACGCGACGATGCCCAACGACTTCATCTACTTGGAAATCCACTTTATGCAACTAAAGCAAAAGAAAAAAAAATTGAGACTAAAGATTCAAGACTTTCATAATAAAAGATAAGTCAGTTAATTAAAGATAAATATCTTAGAAACTAACTTATAAACTATTATTTATATTTAAAAAAAGCAGCTTAATAAAATATACTGCTAAAATATAACATTTTAAAATATCAAAAAATTTTAAATTTAAAAAACGTTTAATAAGTTAAACTAAGACTAAAAATGTAAAGCATAATACTACAGACTAATGATGAAAGATTAAAGATTAAATGTTAAGAGTAAAGCCTACTATAAATATTATAATTCCCCAAGTTTGAAATATTATAAGAAATGAATTAATTAAACAAATATCGTAGAAACTAACTCATTAATAATAAAAAATCTATTATTTAATAAACACAAATACTTCTAAATTACAAAACTCCTAGAAAAGCTAAAAATTGAAAAATGTTAAGTTAACATAATACTAAAATATCGTTTCAAAAATAGGAATATCGTAGAAAAGTAAAAATCTAAAAATAATCTATTTAAATAAATATTTACAATTTATAAAATTAATTACAAATAAAAACGAACCAATAACACATAAGAATAATCGCCACAACCATCTGCACAAAAAATAATTCTTGAAACTGGAGTAATAAATTTTAAGCTTTTGACAATTTTTAATTTTTTAACTATCAAAAATAAATAACAGAAAAACGTTTAACTTTTTTATACTACTTTTTATTTTTACACAACCTCGTGACTAGTTTCGAATTACACAAAAACAAAACAAAAGTTAATCGTTTTTCTGTTATTCATTAAAAATGTATTACGAAGTGAACGCCTCCAAAATTTAAGATGAAAAATAAAATCTATACAAAGTTCGTAAATAATACCGTGTATAATTTTAAAACCGATACATTGAATAATAATGGTTTAAACACTAATATTAGTTTTAAAAAAAATTAAAATTAAAATAGTTGATAAAAAAATCATCGAAATCAAACATTTATATTAAAAACCTTATAAAATGGAGATTTGAAACTTTGCTACTCTCGTTAAAAGCATACCATAGTAAGACTTCATAGTAAGACTTAATTTCCTTCATCTATGCTGATGAGATCCAAAATTGACTAAAACCAATCCATCTCAGAGAAACAATAATTCTATAAAGAAATGTATCTTAAGGTTGCAACATACTATAAAATCATAATTAATAATTAACAATCGACATTACGTGATATATTGCTGGGAGTTTATTTACGAATGTTGGTCAGAAATCATGCGTTCTACGGAAAAAATACTATTCTTTCTAAATGGTTAATTATATTACTTTCTATAAGAATTTCTTATGTAGTTCTAATATAAGTGATAAGATTATTCATAAAAATACAAAAATCCTTCACTTTTTCTTTTTTTTCTTTTGCAAATACATTAATTTTATAAAAATGTTGTATAGATTTTTAAAGTATTTTAATTATATTTAACCTCTGTTTTCAAAATATTGTAAAAATCATATGTTTAAAACAAAATTAAAAAACGGAAACTTAAGTAAACATTAACTTCTGCTGCAAAAAATTTTACCAGCTGAAAAAGTTTCACCTCTCCCGACAAATAATGAAACCTTAAAACTTAAAGATTAAATTTAATTTAAATTAAAATCTCCAGCAAACAGATTTTAGTAGATGTGACAATCTTCCTACTTTTCCTGTACCGATCTGTTATGACCGTACTTCTTACAGGCACAGTAATTAAGTTACATAGCTGATAAAGACGAATTTAATTTTAAAAGTTTCTTGTTGATATAGGCGTTTACGTACTAAGAGATAAACGCTTTGATTTGAAAACACGGTGACTATTTTACCATTTTTATAAATTTTATAGTTTCGACTAGAATTCTTGTTTGGCAATGACTAGCTCATTATGTATAAAAGTTATAAAATATAGCCACCGTAATTTCAATGGCAAGTTAATTTTAAAAGGTTCTCTCGCACAATATATAGGCCTAGCTTACTCTTGACCTACCTCAAGGAATAATGTGTTAGCCTATCTTAATAATCTCTACATAGGCAAAGCATACTTAAGACCTACCGTAATAAATTTTGCTTTGCCCTAGCGCGCTTTTGACCTGTCACAATCTTAATATGTATATTTGAGGTAGGTCAACATTAAACAAAAACAAGCAACGTTTATTAAGCCAAGGACATATATAGATATTTAAATTAGGTCATGAGTGCCCTAATATAATTCATAGTTCATTGAGGTAGGTCAAAAGTACGCTAGGATAATATAAGGGTATTTAAGGTTAAGGGAAGCGAGGGCAATATGATAGGGTAGGTCAAGAGTACGCTACGACTATTAATTATAATCCTCAAAATTAAATTTGCTTTTAAGCAATTACACAAAGTTTTAAATTAATTTTGTAAATCTAGCGTAAATATTTTACTGACTGGAGGATTGATCAAGGGCCACCCATCTACCATACAAATACGTATGTACTTCATCAACTATTACTGTTTTAGCTAAAGTAATGTTAAGAAAAAAATTAAAAATTCTAGGTAAAATTAAAATAAATTAATATAATCGAATGTATTATATTTGCATAAATACCATATAATATGCTATCGTATATGAAATTTTAATTAATTTAAAACCCACGTTTAACAAATAATTATTCGAACGCTAATGATTAATTATTCATAATCTATACAATATTTCACCTGCACACCGACAAGTAAAATTGAATTAAAATCCCTTTCAAATCACGTACCCCAGACTAAATACATACACAAACATTGACGATACATCGATATTTCCGTTTTGAAAATTAAACACGTAAATTTATTTGCCCGCCCCGCAATAAATCGCGAACATTAAAAAAACCGATCCGCCGAAACACGGCGAAATGTTTAGTATATTAATTATCGTTGATTGCCGCAGATGTTAATGCAAACAGTAATGCCAATATACAGTTATAACGTTAATGTTTACTCTATAAACACGGAGTGGATGTAATTAAGCAATTTGAATATTGATTCCGCGGTTATTAAATTATTAAGGGGATTATGACTAACTAGTTCGGGGGTAATGAAGGTTCGCTAATTGTTGTTACTCGTAGGAATGTCGATTGGCATAAATCAAGTCGGGTGTTTGCATTGTGCGCTAATATTAACATGTTTTGAATGTATACGCCGGGACGGGGGGGAAATAAATGCTGGAAACAATGTGGAAGGGTAATTATGTGATGAATGTAGTGAAAGGTTGAAATTTGCATATTTTAACATGTGAAAAGGTTGGTGAATTCAATTCAGCACTTTGTATTTCGTGTGTGTGTTTCTTTTAAAAAGCGAGTTTACAAAATTGAATGCAGAGTAATAATGATTATAAATATCGAAAGTAGGATGTTTTATAATAATAATGTGTTAGGTAATATTAATATTCTTTGAATATACAATGGTATAAATAAATAGGTGAAATTTTAATTTATTAATAATATAACATTATTGTTTCCCTGTACAAGAGTTGACCGATTTTTATCTATGTGGATCTCATCAGTGTAGTACATTTGAAGATCGATAAACAGAAGATTACTACGGATAAAGATATTATCAACTAAGATTGAAGTTTAAAACATAGTAATTTCTGATAAAATCCAAACAGATCGAAACCGATCTGTGGTTAATTTTGTATTTTAATGATAATTGATATTTATTATTATACACAAAATATAAAATCCAAAATTATAGTGTAGTTATGTGTGTTGTTTTGAAAAAGTAAATTCTTTTCATCATATGCGCGCAACAAAATACGCCATTATACTGCAGACCGCTGTCATCTTCTACCTAGCTTATGTTGATGGCATAATTGAGAGTGAGCTATAATTATAACCAGCCGGCAAATTACTTATAAAGATGCACGAAGGACGTTTTTATTGTGCATAGTAAACTCCTCATATTCCAACTCCCGTTCACAATGATGTTAATGGCGATAAAATTATTTTGCAAGGTAATAATTATCAGTTATTATAAGACCAAACCTTAAGATATGAAAAACGCTTTGTTTATTCCTCGAAATGAAAATAAAACGATTAAAATTTGAAGTAGTCCAATTATTTATCATAAAGAAGTGTTTTTCAAAAAGAAACAATGTTAATTGTTATTATTGATTAAAAAAAACTGGTGTCTTATCAAATTTTTATTTGTGCGAAAACTCAGATTACAATTTACGAATGTTAACTTAACAGCGGTTGTAATGGATCTCTCTGGTCGTAGATAGTTGGTCAGGCCAGTATTAATGAAAAAAATATGTGGTCTTTTTTTGACACATGTTGTCATCAAGAAGCAGAATGTTCCTACAGTTTTTAGGAAATCTGTATTCTTCCTCTATGACATATTTGTTAACGCATTTCCTACCTACTTATAAACCGACAAACTCTTTAAAAAGAAAACGACTACATCTTGTGGTTAAAAATTTCCCATATTTTTAACATTATGTAGATTTAATACGAAAGACTCAAATGATATTCTTTTAATCTTTCTAAATTGTAACAAAGTTTCTAGACATTGGATTTTCGGTTTAATGAGATTTCCTATAGCTGAAAAGTCGAATTATTTAAACAATGTTCTTAAGTTATTTGTTTCAAGATTTAATTATTGTAATTTGGTCCAAATTACTTTATTGACATTGGGAAAAATCATTACCTCACCCCAAATACACAATTTTTTGAAAGCCCTAAATTTCTTGTTTTTTCTCTTCTTCGTAAATAATACCGGTTTTATTTTTGCTGGATTGTTTTAGAATTGCTAACATACAGTCTATGTTTTTGGAAAGTAATGTTTTAATCTCATTGGTGTAACTTCTACTTATCACATAAAAGTCATGTTTTATTTAGTGATTTAGAGGTCACTGGATAATTAGTATCCCTGTCAATTAATACATAATCAAAATTGTATATATTACATGATCTACTGTGCAACTGCAACATTTGGATATATTAATTTTAAGTCCTTTGACTAAATACCAATAAAACATTCTAGTTAGATTTATTTGCAGATTTTGAAAGTACGTAATATCTTTATAACCGTTATATAAGTTGTCATAATCAGCATACATCAAAAAATGATACTTCGTAACACTAGCAATGTCTTTAAAAATATAAGAAATAACAATAGGCCAATATTAAACCCTTGAGGAACACCACTTCGCTATAAATACGCGGGAACTATAATCCATGTAACTAACATAAAGATGTCTATTAGTCAGGAAAGAACGTAATATAGGAATAATATTTAAGGGAATGTTATATTAATTCAGGAGCTTAAGAAGTTTATGATATGGTATAGTGTCAAATGCCTTGCTTACATCCGTATAAGTAACTTCTATCACCTGTGATTATATTGAGTGCTTCGCTTTTTCACAAAACCATGTTGATTTGAATATATGCGGTAATCAACATATGTATGAATATAGTCTGATATGAAAGTTTCTAACACTTTAGAAAAGTTAGATATTATTGCTATTGGCCTATAGTCTTTGGTGCAATATCAATCCCCAAATGTGTTTAATTATCCATAATTTTTTGAATTGGTTATCAAAATGTAAAAACGCATTTGGAAATTTCAAAAATTAACAATCACAATTTTCTTAGCCGAGGTCTTAAAAACTTTTGCATATTTTGGAAATAGTTTTTAAACTACGTTAAATTATTTACTATTCGAACCAAGGATTATTATCGCGTTTGGAAATTATTTGCTTTCAAAAATTAACAATCCCAATTTCCTTAATCAGGGAAAACTCTTAATTTTTATATTTTATCCCTTAAAAAAAAGCAGATTTCTTTAATTATTTTTGATCTTCTTTAAATTATCTACGACTTGAGGTGAAAACAATCAAAATCTATGAACCCATTTGGGATTTATTACAAATAAGAATTATATTTTTTTTGGTTCAGGTCTTCAAAACGCTTAAATTTTACGTTTCACTGTTTGGAAATAAACAGATTTCTTAAATAAATTTTAAACTCCTTTTAATTATCAATATGTTTTTCTATTGATTGTCAAAATTATTGGGTTTTAAAAATTGACAATCACAATTTTCATAGGCGAGGATTTTAAATTTTAATTGAATTTTTTTGTTTTTATCATTAGAAATGAGCAAATTTTGTAAATAGATCTTAAACTAGGTTAAATTATTTACGATTTGAGCTAAGGATTATCAAAATCTAACAACACGTTTGGAGATTATTGGCTTTTAAAAATTAACAATCACAATTTTCTTAGTTACTTGAACATTCTAAATTTTTATATTTTAACCCTTAAAAATAAGCAGACATCCCTAATTATTTTTAATCTAACTTAAATTATAAACGATTTGAGGTGTAAACTATTAAAATATAAGAACGCGTTTGGAAATTATTACTTCTTAAAAATTAAAAATTACAATTTTTTTGGTTAGGGTCTTCAAAACCCTTAATTTTTACGTTCTGCTTTTTACGTATAAACAGTTTTCTTAGATAAAATTTAAACTGCAATTTAATTATCCATAATTTTTGTATTGATTTTCAAAATATAAAACACATTTGGTAATTATTGCGTTTCAAAATTTAACAATCACAATTTTCTTAGGCGAGGACTTGAAAACTTTTATTTTTTTCGTTTTCATCATTAGAAATGAGCAAATTTTCTAAATAGTTCCTAAACTACGTTAAACTGTTTACAATTTGAGCTAAAGATTATCAAAATCGAACAACGCGTTTGTAAATTATTGGCTTTTAAAAATTAACAATCACAATTTTCTTAGTTAGGGACTTGAAAATTCTTAATTTTTATAGTTTAAACCTTAGAAAAAAGCAGATTTCGCTAATTGTTTTAAATCTAACTTAAAATATCTACGATTTGAAATGTAACCTATTAAAATATAAGAACGAGTTTGGATTAAAAAATTACAATTTTTTTGGTTAAAGTCTTCAAAACGCTTAATTTTTACGTTTAATCTTCTGGGGCAGGAAAAACAAATTTTTCGTAGAGTTTGAATATTGAAAAGAAACAATAATTTCTGATCTGCATTGTGAAACATTAAACTAGCTCACTTATTAGCAGAGTGCTTTAACTCCACACTCGCATAATGCTGTTAGAGAAGTTCAAATAGAAATGTCTCGACCCACAACTTTATAGCTTCGACCTGACAATCACCTTTTTGTAAAACTCAAAGAATTTTTAGGCGGAAAATGTATAAAAACCCAGCATGCCTTTTAACAACGAGTTTTAGATGCTCGAAATAGTAAAATTCAGTATGGTTGATTAATTTCTGTGACACTCAAACTTTAGTCTCATGCTTTTAAAATTTAGGTGAATTAATGAGAAAGACCGAATTTCATTTCTGCACTCAATTCGACCGAAATTTTTGATATCGAATTTAAATAAAACACTATAACACTTTTTTTTGTCTCCTTTATATTTCATGTAGTTCTAAACATTTATATTTTGTAAGCATTTCCTTTAGTCGTTGCTGGCAATTCCTCTCAATTAAGGAAATTGGTGCAATATAAAGACAAAAGATGTCATCTAAGTAGTAAACAAAAAGCTAGAGTTGTGTAATTCGGTAGTTACATTTCATTTCAATGCCTCTTCTTCAAATCTCGGTCTTTTTCGTGGCCCAAAAAATAATTCCTTACTCTAATTCGGTTTTAGTAACGACCTGTAAACTCTTTATCAACTTTCTTTAGGAACAATTTCTTTAGGAAGACTGAAGTTGCGTGTGTTTAATATATGATAGTCAAAGTTTAGAGTCATACTTACAAAATTTTGGTGAGTTAATGAGATAGACCGAAACACATTTCTTTACATTCAGACTTAGAATGCTTCTTCTTCTTCTCTTGGACTCCTAGGGAGCAAGGACAGAATTTTGTTGGGATTCTTAATGAATTCTTTAATGATGAAGGCTTCCTTTAACCCAATATTAGTAACAACAACGAAAACAGGAAGATATTTAAATCCATTGGCGATGCTCTTTGCAGAAGATACCACAGTTGGATATAAAATACTCAAATAAAACGTCCTCAAGATCTAAGATGCTTCGGCTTGAAGTCTTACGTATCAGAGATAAAAATAGTGCCAAAATCTTGGTTAGCATCGACAGGGCTTGAATGAAAATAGTATTAATTTTTGAAAGCTCTGCAACTCTTGAAAATTATTTTCAAGCATCTACGAAAACAATTGTCGAAAGCTTTAAAATTCTAGAATACTTGAAAATATTCTAGGAATTTAGAAAAGTAATTTCCAACAAATTCTAAAAATCTGGAAAAGGAATAATAATTAAAAATTAAATTACAAAACTTTTGTAATGTAAACACATTTGAAAAATATATGACATTCTAGAACACTAAGAAAATAAATTCCCCAAGTTGAAAAGAATTCCTGGAAATTTCTCAAAAATGAAAAAAAAATCAATGGGGTAACGAGAAAATTTATGAAAAACATGTTTAAAAATGCTGGACAAACAAAAATTTCTCTCAAAAAGGCCAATTTTAAAAACCTCCAAGAAAATGTTCACAAATTATAAAAATTGCAAATCCATTCGAAAATTATCCAGTAATTTCATTTTCAGTACTGACAATTTTAAATCACAAATAATTTTGCAATTTGGCAAGAGAAATTCTACAATCTTCTTAAATTATCAAGGAATTTAGAAGAACATTGGTAGAAAATTCGAAAAATCTGAAACATTTAAGAATTTTAGAATTAAAAATTTTAGAAGAATCACAAAAACTTTTGCAATTTGGCAAGAGAAATTCTATACACTTCTTAAATTATCAAGAAATTTAGAAGAGCATTGTTAGAAAATTCCAACAATCTGAAACATTTTAGAACTTTAACAGAATTTCTCAATTTGAAAGATATAGATTTTTTAACATAAGAAAATTTACTGTAATTCTAAAAATCAATGATGCTTAAATATTCCAGAATCATCGAAAAAATTCTCGAAATTTGGAAGAGAAATTCATGAAAATTACTAAAATAACAAAATAAAAAAATTAACAGAATTAAGTCCAAAAATTATCAAGAATTTAGAAGAGCCAAATTTAGCAAATTCGAAACATCTGAAATGTTCTAGAACCCTAAAAACGAATTCGGCAATTTGAAAAAAAAATCTTTGAAATATCTGCAACTCTTGAAAATTCTCGAGGAATTTAAATCAATTGATGGTACATTCTAAAAATCTCTTAGAATCCTGTAAGGTTTTTTTTTTGTAAACTAGACAAGATATTCTTTAATATCTGTGCAACACTTAAAAATTGTCTAGAAATTTAGAAGATCAATTACGACAAATTTTAAAAATCTGATAGAAGATTAATGTTGAAAATGAAACATTTTAGAACCCTTAAAAAAGTTGCAATTTCAAAGAAAAATTTTACAACCTTCGAAAATTGTTCAGGAATTTAATAGAGCAATGTTAATAAATTTGTCAATCCTGAAAAATTCTAGAATTTTGCAATTTGTATGAGAAATTCATAATTTAGAAGAGCATGATAAAACAGAATTTCTCAATTTGAAAGAGATATAAGAAAATATACTGAAATTCTAAAAATCAACGATGCTTAAATAATCCAGAATCATCGAAAAATTCTTGAAAATTGGAAGAGAAATTCATGAAAATTACTGAAATAACAAAAGGAAAAAATATCTAGAAAAAAAAACAGAATAAAGTTCAAAAATTATCAAGAATTTAGAAGAGCAAAATTTAGCATATTCGAAACATCTGAAATGTTCTAGAAACCTCAAAACGAATTCGGCAATTTGAAAAAAAAAACAAAAATTGAAATCTCAGCAACTCTTGAAAATTGTCGAGGAATTTAAATTAATTGATCAAACATTCTAAAAATCTGGAAGAGGAAGAGAAAGAAATGGTGAACATGTCTCAAAATAGGATTGTTTTAAAATCCAGAAACGATTTTTTTATCTGTGCAACACTTAAAAATTAATCAATTACTGGCAAATTTTAAAAATCTAAAAGAACAATAATGTTAAAAATGAAATATTTTAGAACCCTTAAAGAATTTGCAATTTCAAAGAAAAATTTTACAACCTTGGAAAATTGTTCAGGAATTTAATATAATATAATATAAATTCTAGAATTTTGCGATTTGTATGAGAAATTCATAATTTGAAAGCAAAATTGCTGGAAATTTCAAGAAATCTGAAAAAGAAATTGTTCGAATTTGGAAACGTAATTTCTGGTAAATTCTAAAAATCTGGAAAATGAAAAATTATGTAACCTTTAAAATTACGTTTGTAATTTGCAGAAGAATTCTACTTATTACAAATTAGTAAGGAATTTTGTAAAGCATTATTTTCTAGGCCCGAAAAATCATTCCTCACTCTAATTCGGTTTTAGTGACAACATATCTACTCTTTATTAACTTTTTTGGCGAAAACTAAAGTCGTGTGTTTATTATATGACACTCAAACTTTGGGCTCATGCTTATAAAATTTGGGGAAATACATTTCTGCACCTTCAGACTTGAATTGCGTTTTCTTCTCCTCTTGGATTCCTAGGTAGTAAGGACAGAAGTTTGTTGGGATTCTTAATGAATTCCTTGATGGTGAAGGCTTTCTTTAATTCAATATTAGTAACAACAGCGAAGATATTTAAATTCATTGGCGATAATGTACACAGCAAATGACTCAGTTGGGTAGAAAATACTCAAAAAAATCGATGCCAAGATGTAAGATCCTCCGGCTTTCAGTTCAAAGGTGAAAATAGTGCAAAAAGCTTTAACAAAAAGTTGCTCAACATGTTGAGTAGGGTTGACAAAAATAGATTTTCAAAGATTGAAGAAAGGAAATTCGCTTAGTAATATTATAAATAGAGCAAACTATTTGGCACGATCAAAATTTACAATGATTAAAGAGTGCTTCCAAGCTATTAAAAAATCATATAGGACCTTATTGTTCTTTTTATTTAAGAGTTTATTCTTTTTTTCTCGATTTATTCAAAATTTCAGAATGTCAAGATTCGTATCCCTGCATATTTTAGTAAGGCGACTTAGGGAGAATATTTTTGTTCAAAGTTAGATAAAAATAGGCCTTCTTATGATATGATATATTTAATATTAATAATTGATCTACTTACTGATGGTATTTTTTCTTTCAAAAAAGAAAAAAATTTTAAACACAACTACACTACTTTATTGAATATGTTGATAGTTTAATGAATATTCATCAAGTACAGATTTTTATCGTTAATTAAAATTTTAATTTCATAAAATGGATTATAATTACAGATCTGTCAGAAGCAAGAGATTAGCAAAGAGTAAATTGTGGGAAACAATGAACGCTCGGCTCTAAAATGAAAAAAAAGCAAACACCCACCCAGCAAACTTTCTATCTAACGGCAACAAAATTTTGAATGGACTTTCCATGCCGCATTGTTTTTCCAGTCCCGATTGCGTTTTCTGTTCCGTTTGTGTCTCACTTCCATTAAATGGCCAGTGTCAATGACAGCTGAAAGCAAGCGGCGAGAGTAAATGACACTAGAGCTATTTAACTCGTTCAGCGCTTCAATCAAAATGCGGCCGCTAAACAAATTACGGCGCTTTATTGTGTCTCGAGGGCATCAATTCAATTCGTGTCCCTTCTCCATCCCTCACCTCGTGGTCGTTCTATTTTTTTCAAAACACTATTAATTGCGCCATAAAAAGCAATTTAAAAAGTGATACATAAATTATGAGGCGTGAGTGGTGAGTGGGCGCATCCCCCCCACCCTTAAATATCCGTTAGGCTGAAAATGTGCGAAACTTTGGCTAAAATGGGAATATGGCTATTGACTTTTCCGCCCAGACCATTTTGCTCGCCGTCCCATTTATTTGGGTTAGTCGTGCCCGCACTTTAAATAAAACGGGGATTATCCTTCTCGACTTCCTGTGTAGGCGTAGTCACCCTCGCCGGCCATCGATCCAACTTATATTAAAAGAGTGGATGCGTTTTTTACGCATAAAATAACATTTTATATAAGCGTTAATAAATATACTTAGAGATAAAAGTGCTTATACAAAAACTAAATGTTTTGAAAATAATTCTGTATTAACATAATAACATATAATACACTACAATCTCATTTTCGTCATTTCCATCCTTTTAATTTTCCTCACAGCGCTACAGAAGAGAGCACAGCTTCCATTTGTTACCTTGAAGTATTTGACGTCGCTCCATCCTGTTAAAAGCATGTCTATTGAAAACGCATTTGTCAACTCCACTAATATAGAAGATATTTATACATTACTTACAATAATACATATAAATACAATACATAAATTTTTAATCATTTATGTTATGGCCTATCGACCAAAGATCTTTCTGCCCCATTACTTATTATACCATAGCTTGGAAATGTAATATAAGTAGTTTACGCATTCAAATTTGCAATTAATCCTTCTTTATTTAAAACAGTACAATCATCTTGAGTTTTTTTTTAATCTCTTTAAAGTTTCACGCCCCATACACAACTATTGTTCGTATGTAACAGAGCGTGATTGTTCGCATAAGACGATATTAACAAGAACAAAGTTTAAAAAACCTTGATTTATTATTGTACAAAATTCGATTTCATTAATTATTTTACATCCCTAATTAAATTACACTAGCAATTACGCCGTTATGTATGCCTTTGCGAATAATTGAAGCGAATTGTCACTTTCATCTACCTGCAGTTGTCACTAGACTGTGAAATTATTGTAGTTATTTATGTCCTTCTAATTTACTTTCTAACAAGCAATTTCACTGTGGAAGTCAGTTGCATAAAAGCTCTTAATTGTGTTCCTCTTATTCGAGCTAAATGGGAAAGGCTTGCCAAACAGCATCTCGCGTTCCGTTTTCTTTTACTTCGCGTTTATTAATTAAGGAAACGCGGAAGTTTAACCGAACATGGCAGCTGTTTAACCATTTTTAAATATGTAAAAAAAATCGTTCGAACCATATTGAATAATAGGAAATGCCCATCGTAAACCTAATGATGAATTGATTAGGTAATAAGGTTATATATTAAATCATGATGATGGTTGCGACCGTTACTACGTGGTAATCCATAATATAGGCATTAAATAATAGTGGTAAAAAAACATACTAAGCGTTTTATTTAATACATATATATAATATTTCTTGTTTTGCTTTGAAGCTTATTTTTTAGTGTCAATTGATTTATATATGATAATAATTTAATCATTTTATCATTCTAATAATATTCATAAAAAGGTAAAAATTACAATGATGTATAATATATAATGAAAATTTATAATAAAATGTTTAAGGACTTCACTTAATGTTTTACACAAATTTAATCACCATGGGTTTAATTTAAAGACAGTAATTACTTTTGTGCAAATCCTTAGACTACAATAGGTTTAAGTTTCTCAACAATGGAGCACAATTGTATTATTTATTAAATAGAAAATGCAAAAGTAAACCAGAATAAGATTTTCGCAATGACACACAATTCTGAATAAACCCTATTAACAAGAAACGCTTATTATATAGAGCGAAACGGTTAAAAAAAAGTTAACTCCGTCTGGTATTACAACTGCACTTAATTGCATAGGTATTATGTGTAAAGAAAATTATTAGCCTTATCTTCTAAATTGGTTTAGACTTGATTGCGAATAACAGATGCGCTGTTTACACTTTACTTATTTATTATCAACATCCTTATTAACTTACTTGTAATAAAACAATCAATTTTAATGTTTATTATTTATATAATGTAATTATTTGCAGAATAACACTGTTGTATCCTTTCTCCACACTTTATATAAATTATAAACTGATACAACAGTTTTATTTATATTGATATACTCTTCAAGAAACCCAAAAAAAACATCGATGTAATTAGTTGTGACAATAAAAATTTACTTTTTTACCTACCAGTATACATATCTAATCAACCTTTTTGATGGAAACTGTAACAAATGTACTTCCTTCCATGCAAGGTGCAGCCACAGAATGTCGATTATTTAAATTGCTTGTGCAGCAGTAGGATGAAACGTAATCCAATGCTTTGTACTCGTAAGGGTGATGGCTTTGGTCTTTGTGAAGGAGAAGTACTTAAGCGGCCTTGAAATTTGTTACCTTGCATGCGGGGAGATTCTAATGTGTGCTATTAGAAAGCAAGTTGGCATTTAGTTTCAAACATCAGAAATTCAAGTCGTTTAATTTAGAGGAACGAGGGTGTAGCAAATTATAATTTCAATAATAGAGAATTTTTAATCGGAATTATTTTATATTTTACTAACCAAATGATGATAATTGCAAGAATACATATTGTTTTATTCCTCTGCTTAAATGTGTTTTTAAACGCAAATATTTTAGTTGACCTTTACTCCCTTTTTATTAGATGTATTTAAAAGTAATTATTTAAATTTCATAATATTTACTTACATTGTTTTTTTATTATTAACATGTCTTCATTTTTTTTCAGGTAAGCTTCAATGTTAAATACTTCATTCCATTAATTCACGATCGGCAGTGAGTATACCTTTTATTTTTTACATATGTAATTTAGTAATTCTTCTAATTTTCATACAAAAATAAAGGAAATAGGTAGTAGCAGAATGTACGAGGGCTGTCGGAAAAGTAGTACCCGTGTGGAAATGTTTAAAAAAGAACTAGTATATATGAACAAATATTAACTTTTTTTTTCTAATGAATATGTCTTAAAATACTTCTCTACATAGTCACCTCGAGTTTATGTATCCCAATTTTGTATTTCTCCGCTGCTCGTGTATTGAGATATGTTTCCTTTCTATCCTGCCAAAAAATCATAGAGATTTGTAAACAGATGGTAATCTGAAAGAAACCAAGTCTAGACTATTTGGTGGATGACCTAAGTTGAAATTACGACACCAACGCTAAACAGACAACTCATGCATAATATTTTCTCTATACACATTCATCAATTGATGATGAATATCGCATGTTTGCAAATTTCTTGCGTCGAGAAAACTAAACAAAGATCTAACGTCACAACTAGTGGATTTCTTTATTTCCTTGAACATTATAAACACTTACATAAACAGCGCTGTCAATACCAGTATACAGACATCTCAAATACAACAGACGTGTTGTTGCAAGCGCTCCGTACGGTGCAAACTGGTACTACTTTTTTACCAACCCTCGTATATATTAGGAACAAAATTTTCAAAATGAAAACACTTTCTTATCAAGATATGGATATTCAATAATTAAATATTTTTCCTCAAGGAAAGTATGAAATCTAAGAAAATATCAAATTCAAAATTTGATGAAAATTAAATAATTATTAGAAATGAGAAAAATTACTTAGCTTTAATAAATTTAAACATAATTCGCAAATATAAAAATACGTTTTGATGTACTAAAAATATATATTCGTTTGCAACAAGTTATGTAGAAAATGAAACAAAAGATATTGACAGCTATTCAGAGAAGAAATTTAACTAATTTAAATTACATGTAGCACATAAGCTAAAAAAAAAACTGCCTGAAATTATTTTGAAAGATAAAAATATTATAATTTTATAGAATATGATATTTGTTATAATATCAATAGCCAGGCGTCATAAAAGTATTTTAGTGAAAATATTTCCTCTAATTTTATCTTCATTTCTCTATATCTTTGCTTATCTTTCCATCACTTTCTATTGTTCTCCATCACACTTATAATATTGACACTAAAATCTATTTAACTCTCTTTTTATATGTTACTCTTATTTAAGAGTAATTCAGTGAAAATATTTCCTCTTATTTTATCTTCATTTCTCTATATTTTTGCTTACCTTTCTATCACTTTGTATTTCTGCCTCTCACACTTATAATTTTGACACTAAAAACTATCTCTCTCTCTTTTTATATCTTATTCTAATTCTATACTTTCCTATCAGACTTTTCTTCTTATTATCATTTCCCTCTACCTTCCCTTAAGAATTCGTTACCCTTAACATCGTATAAAATCTACCTTACTATTATTCCATTTCTCTTAATTTACATCCAATGTTAGTTTCTCTTCCTGAATCTGTTGCCTCATTTTCTTTTTTGTTTTTAATGTATTTATCTTCAATTTTTTAAATTTAATCTATATTCTATTTTCTTTGTATCACTTCATCATACTAAAGGCTCCATATTTCTCTCTCTCTTTTGTTGTCTTCCAAGTACTGGTTTGTATGTATCTATCAATCTTCCTCCCTAGTTCTTTATATTTCTATATCTTTAATATTTCTTTATTGTTTAACTGAAATAATCTCTTTTAATAAATTGGTTGCTTGAGTTACGTGAAGATCAAATTAATTTGACAAATAAAGCACTAATAACCTTTCTTTACAATTTTATTTGAATAACCAAATGTACATTTCGGACACAAAGTAACCATTATCAATGGATTAGCACTGAATACAAAAACAAAAATTTAAGACTATATATAGGCCGAAGGATTAGGGGAAAACACAGAATTAAGGTGTTGTAATTAAATATTTATGTTTCGCAGTTTTCACTTGAATAAAGTTAGGAAAGATTTTTTCCCCTAATCCCCCCTTTACCTGACTATACCGCCACCCTTACTCTTTCCGTTCATCTCTTAATTACCGTCCTTTCCTGAAATTCATCAATACCGCCTAGTTTTATAATCCTTCGGCCTATATATAGTCTTAAATTTTTGTTTTTGTATTCAGTGCTAATCCATTGATAATGGTCACTTTGTGTCCGAAATGAACATTTGTATTTCAAATAAAATTGTGAAGAAAGGTTATTAGTGCTTTATTTGTCAAATCTCTTTTAATATTTCCCTGTCCTTCTCTTTCTGAATCTCGTATCAATCTTTATTTCTCGCTCTCTTAATTTAAATGTTTAAATGCCGATTCTCTATTAACGACTTTTTATATATCAAGTGTCATCTCTCAATAATAAAATATAATCTTTTGCCAATTATTATTATCGATTTTTAACTTTCAACTGATATCTGTCGACGATCAAGTGTTATTAGTTACCAATTGTTGATTTTCAATTTTCTGTTGTTACTTGTCTTTTATCTATGATGTAATTAATTACCAATAATACGCTGACAATTTTGTGCTAGTATGTAACATACAAATTTTAAAATTAAATGTCACGTGGCATAATATATAAAGTTTTCATTCTGAAAGACCACCAAAATGACCTCTACTGGCACCAGAGTCATGAAAGCAGCATTGGATAAGTGTGGAAGCTCACGTAGACCAAAAGTCTTGAAATAGTTATATTCACATGGCATAAATAAATAAATATCAAACATCTTCCAATAATCAACTATAATTATAATCAATTATCCATTGCCATTTTAAAAGGTCAACTATCATCTGCCAATGATAAATTGTTATCAATTCGCAATTATGCATTATTAATCTTCAACTTCTAAGTGTCATATATCAACAATTAAGTAATATCAAGTACAAATGATTATTTTTTAACTATCAACTATCATCAGTCTACAATAAACTGTGAGTCAATTACCAATTATTCATCGTCAATATTTTCAACTTCTGTCATTTTTCAACAATCAGCTGGTATCAATTACTTATTATCCACTGTCAAAAGTTTAAATTTGTACTATCCATTGATAATTAATCATTTTTAACTATCAACTATCAATAATCACCTCTAATTAATTAACATATATACCTTGTTAATTTTCTATCGCCAATTTTAATCAAATGCCAATTATTTATTATTAACTGTCATCTGTCATTAATCAACTGTTACTAATTACCGATTATCAACTGTCATTTGTCTATTATTAACTGTAATCATTATCAATGTTGAGCTTTCAATTGCTAACTATCTACAACTGTATTCGATTACCAATTATTCATCATCAATTTTTACCTGCTGAAATTTGTCAACAATCAACTAATATCACTTACTAATTACTGATTACAGTTAATCATTGACACATTTTTGTTGGGAGTTACTTAAGTGAAAATTTAATTCATCGTAAGTGATTTTAGATGATTGTTGACAAATTTCAGAAGTAAACATAGTCAACAATTACCTGTAATTAAATTTGTTCTATTACTACCAATAGTTAATTAATAACTTTTAACTATCGGCTAAAATTTGTCAATCATCAACTATAATCAGTTAGTATATATATTCCGTGTCAATTTTCTGTCGTCAACTTTAATCAAATACAAATTATCCATTTTTCATTTTTAACTGTAACTGTAATCTATTATCAATCAACTGATATTAATTACCGATTATTAACTTTCGTTTGTCTATTATCAGATGGAAACAATTATCAATTTTCATCTGAGCACTGTTATTTGTCTACGATTTACTCTAACACCAATTATCAATTATCTATTGTCAATTTTTAACTTTCAAATGACATTGTTAGCATATAGTTATTATTCAATTTTTAGTGACAACTGTTATCAATTACCAATTATACTGTAACCCATCAACGATCAACTGCAATGAGTTGCCTATTATCAATTGTCATTTATTATATGTCAACCTCCATCTATTAGCTAACTGTCAATTATCTATTGTCAACTAGCCAACGATCAATTGCAAACCACATAGTTTTTGGTTTCCTAGTTTAAATTATTATTAAAAAACTGTCACAGATCAACTGTAATCCTTTGTCAATTATCCATTGCTATTTTTATCTGTCAATGCTGAACTGCAGTTAAGTACGAATTACACATTGTCAATTTTTAACTGCAAACTGTCATCCATTAACTACGAAGAGCAATTAATTACTATCGATTAAGATATTACGATAAAGGTATCTTCTATTCTCTAAACTCTTCACTAGATGGCATCTTTATGGTAATATCTTAATCGATGATTTACCCGGAAAATTAAATACTCCATAGTAAAACTCGATTCCCAGTCTCCAACCAAGCTATGCTGATGAGATCCAAAATAGATAGAAACCTGTCCATGGCAGTTGTTGACAGGAATTAACATACTGTTAAAATTAATTACCCATTATCTTTGGCCAATTTTCAAATTTCAAGTGCTATCTATTAACGGTCAACTATAATTTTTTGCCAGTTATCCATTATCAATTTTATATTGTGATTTCTCTGAAATCAATTGCTATTTATACGTCAATTTTTGTTGTTATTTCCCATATCTCAAAAATTAACTGTAATCAATTACCAATGATCCATTAATTATTTTAAACTGTCAAATTTCAGCTGATGACGATCAACTGAAATCACTTAGTAATTATCCATTGTCAATTGTCAACAGACAAGGATGAACAGCAATTAAATAATTAAATAGCAATGATCCTTTATCAACTAACGTAGTAAATCTTGTGCTGAGATCAGTCTACCATCAAATGTAGTCACATACCAATGATCTGTTATCAATTTTAAACTTTCAACTGTCAACTATGTCTAACTGTAATGAGTTCTCTATTACAAATGAAATATTAAAATATATCTAGTGCAATGTTGATGATAATAATTAATATTGAGAGTAATAAATCTCTATGAGCATTACTGCACTAATGTTTTACATAATAATGTAAAAACTCCAGCTAACAGTTAAAACAACTACTCCCCGTACTAAAGCACCGCCAGGCATTGAATGATATAACTGTTAGCTGTCGTTACATGTCTAAAATTATATTTAGCACTATGTAACAATTTTGTGGTGTTATCGTTTCTTAACCGCGTCTCGAAAAGTGTTATGTAATGACTATCTGCAGACACGTGTTTCGCTGTATCAGAGCTCATCAGTGCAGCTATGTCGTAATTACGTGCGTCCTTCCTGTTGGAAGGCCGCCACGAGAATGAATCAATTTCAGTTAGAATTGAAACTTTTCGAGACGCGGTTAAGAAACGATAACACCACAAAATTGTTACATAGTGCTAAATATAATTTTAGACATGTAACGACAGCTAACAGTTATATCATTCAATGCCTGGCGGTGCTTTAGTACGGGGAGTAGTTGTTTTAACTGTTAGCTGGAGTTTTTACATTATTATGTAAAACATTAGTGCAGTAATGCTCATAGAGATTTATTACTCTCAATATTAATTAGTTCTCTATTAGTTATTCTCAATTATTATCTGTCAAATAAATTAACAATAAAATTAAATATAAAGTCATTTTGGAACTTTCTTAACGTGTCTCGTAAAACTGATGGCTATCCCAAAAATATACAGTTCAGTGGTAGAACTAGTGAGAAAGGTGATGATTGCGTAAATCTCTTTGCACCGTACTCTTCAGATGTCTTCACATGGATAACATAGTTCTGGCCCTCTGTCTGATTGTATTGCGATTAATTCTCTCAATTATGTGGATTTAAATACGTTTACAATTAGTATTTCGGATATATTCAATGCTGTCTCAAGTTTATCGAATTCTTGCTCAGTTACTTTGTGAAAGGTTGTATGAATTGTTTATATATTCCGCTATAATTTTTAAATTTTCACTTAGTTCTGGTGTTTTTTCTGTCTATTGGAAACACAGCTTTATTATACCATTTTTTAAAAGCGGAAAAAGGGAGGATGTTATAAACTATTGAGGAGATGATACCAAAATTATTTGATGAGCTAATTGATCTAGTAAACATTTAATTTGCAAAGAACAGAATTGTTTTTGTCGAGGCTAATTTACTAAAACAAATTTATTATGCCATCAGTCTTATATTTTACGATCTTTAGAATCTGGACACTATAGACTTGGAAAACAAATACTAACCCTCACAACTTTATTTTATTTTATTTATATAAAATTAAATTGTGAAGAAAGTGTTAGTGTTTGTTTTCCAAGTGTATAAAATAAATCTTCACGTAACTCAAGAAAAATTGCAGTGCATGCTGACTTTGCCAAAGCCTTTGATCACGTTTGACACTACACATTTATTGACAAATAAATATACCTTGGCTTTGGCCATCACAAAATGGCTTTTTAGTTATTTAAGTATTATGAAGCAATACGTACAAATAAATAATTTTGTTTCCTGTCCAATAAATGTTTCATCTGGTAAACCACAGGGATCTCACTGTGATCCCATCCTGTTTTTTCTATTGTATTCATCAATGTAAACATTATTGTTTGCTGATGATTTGTAAATATTTCGTTCAAATCAAATATCATGTTTAAATGATAACCTGTTAATTCAGGAGGATCTCTGCAATCTTAATGAATGGTGTAATCTAAACTATTTACACTTGAATGTTACCAAATGATTTCATATGCAGTTTTTCAGAAGCCAATCATCGCTGTTCCACTACTCTGTTAATGTTTAATCTTGAATATTTATTACCTTTATTCAATGTGCTAACAAAATGGTCCAAATATTTTATACATTATTACACATACATAACTTCACCTATGATGATCTTCCACTCTCGCCCAGAGTCTTCTGTATTAATACATGACAAACATGATGCTGATTTTATTTTATTTTGGCATATATTTCGGAATTCTAATTTCAGTTTATAAAATTGTAGTTTCTGTCATACTGACAGTGTATTATCTTCTGTTGATCACATTCGGGACCTCAGAGTAACTTTTGACTCGAAAATCATTTTCCAGATATAAAAACAATATTTCTCATAAAGCACTACGAATATTGTTTTTTTTTTTATATTTGGTTTGAAGGAATCAATTTTCAATTGATTCCTTCAAACTTTTTATTCTGGTTAGAACTCGATTAGAGTACGCATCTTCCGTATGGTCTCCATATTACGCTAATGCAATCGAACAAATTGAACGTGTTCAGAATAGATTTCTGAAATATATATCTTTTCGAGTCTTCATATGGTGAGACATAGTCTATGATCACTTTTTAAATTTAAAACCACTTAAACAACGTAGAATTTTTAAAATTATAAATGGTTTGTTCTTGAATTTTGGAGGCGTTTACTTCGTGGTACATTTTCGAATTTTAAATAAAGAAAACACTTAACTTTTTTTATACCACTTATATTTTATTTTCTCGTGACTAGTTTCAATTACAAGGTAATCATTATCAAACTGTGTGAGTTTGATAATGATTACCTTGTAATTGAAACTAGTCACGAGAAAATAAAATATAAGTGGTATAAAAAAAGTTAAGTGTTTTCTTTATTTAATAAATGGTTTGATTAAATGTGTTGCATTGCTTGCAAGACTTAAGTCGTTTCAATTATGAATCTTTATAGCGCCAGCAAACATTAAACATTTCGCGTTGAAAAGCGTTTTACATTATCATTTATAAATATGTTAAATAACAAGGAACCTTGGTGGGACCCTTGGGGAACACCGAAAGTTACCTCAATAGGATGAGATAGACTTTGACCAATTCGTACAAGTTGAATTATATCGGATAAATATTGAATCCAATATAAGAGAGTGTCTAACTCCAAAACCGTGTAATTTATTAATTAGGAGTGTGTGATCAACACTATCAAATGCCTTCGAGAAGTCAGCATAGATAGAATCTACAAATCGACAGAAGATTTACCAGCTCTGAAACCATGTCGGCACGTTGAAATCGAAACATTTTGGTTAGATATGTGGCAAGCAATTTTCCAAAAATCTTGGACACCACTGAAAACATATATAAGGGCATATAGTTTTCAACTTGATTTTTGACATCAGATTTGTATATTGGTGTAATGAAAGCACTTTTCCAACAATCGGGTAAAATTCCTGTAACAAGGGACAGATTATATAAGCACCATAAAGGACGACTAAGTGCAAATGCATATTTCTTAAGAAGGGAAGCAGGTAAACCGTCTGGGCCTGAAGAAATTTTGGCTTTTAACCACTTCTCGCAGACGCCCGAGATAACTCGGGCAAGGGCATTTTACGTTCAAAAATAATTGTGCGTGAAGGGGTTAATGACAAAAGTGCGTACAATACATCCGATATTTTTAAGGCAGGCAGGTGTCTCATTTATATGAGAGTTATGAATTAAAAGATTACAATTAATAGAGGCAAAAAATTGAGCAAAGTCACTCACTATGTTTTTCGTACCAATGGTCAATGAGTCTCCATGAATAAGAGTTTTCGGTGTTTGATGGCATAAGTGCATTGATTTGATATAGTCCCAAAAAGCTTTTGGATTATACAGTGAATAAAATCCTGACTTAACCAGTGGTAAAACATTTTTATGTTATTTAGAAGGTTAATTAAACACTAACAGCCGTACTAATAGACCGAGATTAATTCTCGGATTGTAGAATCCGTCGTATTTTTTTAGTTACATTTAAATATCACTGGTTTTATGTTGGTATCACGGAATTGATGGTATTGTCAATATTACCTGTGATTGTCATGAGTAAAACACAGTTTGGCACTTTTTTCACTTGTTTTAATTAATGCTAGATGTACATTTCGGTTACAATGTAACCATTATCCATAGCATTGTCAGATGAGGAGCATGTGCAAAGTTTGTTTGCAAAAACATTAAATGAAAATAATTCTACAATTTTTATTGATAATAATTATCGACTGTACTTACTTTAATCTTGATTAAATAAAAACAATGCTTATTCCTTGTCCCTTATCACACAAACTAACTTTGCAAACAAACATTTCACGTTTTTCTTTACTTACTTTTTTCGTGACAACAACGTAAAACCAGTGATATTCAAATGTTACTAACAAAGTTACTAAATCTGACAATGAATCTAGGATTCTACAATCCGAGAATTAATCTCTGACTATTAGTACGGTTGTTAGTGGTGGTTATCACATGGTAAAATGTGAGACATCGATTCAGAGAGTGTAATAAGGCTGAAAATTCAGATAATGCAAAAACTAAGTCTAGAATAACATGATTACTGTTACGTACAGTATTGCACTGGTGTGAGTTAATAAAGCCAAACGTATTTGATGTCAGGGTTATTTTCGGATAGATACCTTTCAAACACCATACTCGTCATTAATCCAAGTAGCAGAGGGCAATTTATAGTCACCAAACGTGTATAATTATTAGAATTTGACAATGTCAATGATTCTACGTATTCACATTGACTTTGATTAATGGAGTAGTTAGGTGGTATAAACAGCCTCGAGGATAATACTATTAGCCGTGGGAATTATCAATTTTGTACGGCCATATAATCTACTGTGATCAATTTTGTACTGATAACTGTCATACAGGTATGCCAAGAATTAACTATAATTAATTACTAATGATCCATTATTAATTTTCAACTGCAAGTTGTCAGCTGTTGACGATCAACTGAAATCACTTACCAATTATCAGTTGTCAATTGTCAGTAGACAAGGATAAAGTATAATCAATTAACTATTATTTATTAATTTTCATCTATCATAGTAAATTTTGTTTTGTCATCTATCTATCATTAACCTTAGTCAATTACCTTAATCCATTTTAAATTTTAACTGTCATTTGTTAACGATAATCTAAAATTAGATACTAGATGTAGTTAATATCAACTATCATCCATAAATTGTAGTTAATTACAAAGATTTATTGTCAACCATTGTCAAGGATTAACTATAATGATTTACTAATAATCCATTTTTAATTTTTAAATGTCGTATTTTAATTATTTATAATTTGTCCATTGTCAACTGGTATCAATTATCAATTTTCTATTGTTAATTTTCAACTATCTTCTGACATCTGTCAACGATCAACTGTAGTAAATCACTAATTATTCATGGCTAATTTTTAACTACCTGCTGTCATCTATTAACTAACAGCTATAATCAATTACCAATTATCTATTTTCAATTTTTGCAATGTAATTTTTCAACTGTTTATGACCAACTGTAAACAGTTGATAATTATTTATTGTCACTTATGTAATGTAATTGTCATTTGTCAATGACCAACTGTAATCAATTATCAATTAACTGTCAACTGGTATCTGTTAACTATAAATTGAAAAAAATAATTATCCATTGTCAACTTACTCTGCCATCTATGAACTGATTAACTTAGAGGCCGTAAAGAAAAATGCAATGCACTGTAGAAATCCGAAGAATACAGACCGGAGTCTCTATAGATAGTGCTTTAGTGTAGAAACCGGCATTCTCTACCTCAACATTAAAACCATAGAAGAGCTTGGAGCAGCAGCAGTTCTGTACAGAAATTGCATCCTAAAGTCGTATGAATCCAGTTGTTGAAAGGAGATTTCCTTCCAGGGATGTGCCTTGGTGGAACAAGGATTTAGTTCGCCTAAAGACGCAAGCCAGGAAAACTTTCCACAGAGCAGAGGAAACAGGCAACTGGGAAGCACTGCCGAAATATAACAAGAAGTTGAGGAAAACGAAAAGGATAGAGAATATTCTATGAGAGAGTTACTCATTTACAAAATATACAATGTCAATTTTGATTTGTCAGCTCTCATCTGCTATCTGTCAATGATCAATTGAAATCAATTATTAAATATCTACTTTATTATCATGTGTTCTTGAACTCCTTCTCTCTTACCTCTTTATTTTTTTAATATCTCTCTGATTTTCACTATTTCTCTACCCCTAATTTTTAGTTACTATTTCTCCATTTTCTTTATTAGTCTCTGTTTCTTCTTTATCTATATCTTACTCTTCAGTTTCAAGAATACAGTATAAAATGTTTATGTTATTTAAGGAATTGCATTAGATAGAACTACATAGGAAACTCAAATAATTTTTATTGGCTAATACTTACAACAACCAATATACTTATATATATTATATATTATTATATTTTGTTGCTACTAAATTTTTCCCTTTGGTGCAACGAAATTTTTCAATAAGGACGTAACATACGTTTTATATCCCCCCCGAAAGCCCGTTCAGGTGTGACGACTCCTTTTTTTTTCGCCGCACAGAAAGAATAAACGCTGCGCATCCGAATGAATAATCAAATTTGAACATGCACTTTCCGCCCGGTAGAAAAACTAATTGAATTATTGATCTTCCCCGCGGTGCAGACAGGGCGGACTGGATTAGTTTCGAAATCTCGAACGTGCATTTTTACAGAATCAATTGGCTCAGCGCTCCTGTCTCCCGGTAACTAAATCCTCGCCGGTAATACCGCACCGTAATACAGGAAACCCTAGTATAATGAAAGCTACCAAACTTTGCGAAGGGGAATTAATATTTACTGATCCTGTACTCATCTGGTTCGCCGTTAATATTTAAAAACCCACTCCGCACCACTGCATTCCGAGTGTTTTTATGCACCACCCGGCTCCTCCTCTACTGCAGCCTTTGTGCAGAGAAGGGCAAATTAAAAATCCAATGGAAACGAGATTACCCTCAATATTTCATGAAGTTTAGATCTTGCAGTGAAATTGCAGTGGAAAAGGTTTAATATAGTTATTACTAAGTCAATCAAATTTAATACAAAATTTTGAATGGATGAAGCTGGGCGAAGTTCTACGATGCTACGATGATATTTCATTCTAACCCATGTTTCTGGTAAGCTGGTTTGGTTCTATTTACCATAATATATAAATACTTGCCTCAATTTGGCCTTATTTTCCATCTTTAGAATTGATGTTATTAAGAATAGCAGCATTATTAATTATTATTTTACTCATTCAAAACGTGGTAAACATAACTTCTAGATAAGTTATGAAACAAGTAAAATCAAGTGATTCTAATTCTAGTTAATTAACCTTATCATTAAATATTATTATGTTTTTGATGGTATAAAAGATTAACCTTATTATATGTATACATATATTATTATTTAATCGATTTAATCCCGTCAGAAACATTATAAAATTATGACCGTTAATTATACGATCCGTACGCGATCGTGGTGAATGTAGCAATGGTGATATCCTTGGACGTCAGTCAGGACAATAAATACATTATTTATACCCGTGCCTTGGGATAATATTTTTATGCATGCAGTAAAACGGCATGTCATTTATTTTGGACGGACCGTGAATGTAACGCTATGGAGTGTGCTGAGCGTAGGGCGACATAGATATTCCTCCTTCACGTTCTCCTCCTTTCTGGCCCTCCACGTGTACTAGCGTTATGCCTCATCATATATCATGTCGTCTGCTATAAAAGTGATAAATTCGACCTATCGTATGTGACTGAACCGTTATTTGTTTTGATCCAGTTTTGAAACTCAAGAAAAATGTCTTTAAAGGTGAATAAATCTAAGCGAAGTAACTTGCGGAACATTTGTCTCAATAAAAGTCACTGTCAGAAAATTGATTGTGCCACTATGCATCTGCCTACTTTTTATATGATGCCAAATGCAGTGGATTTGTGCATTATGCGGTGTGTCTAATAAATTTATTTAGTGTCTTAACCAAAAACTCCTCTAAAGTCATTGCTTTTATTAAACGTCTATAAGTATTGAGTTCGTTTAAATGTTCAAAATAAAAAATACTATGATATTTTGATCTGAATAAAGGTTATGATGAAAATAAGTGAAGTAAGGAATTTTATCTACGACTGCTTAGATAAGTGACGAATTTGACATTCATTTGAGTTACGTAATGAAACTCATTACCTAACTAGTGAGGTAATGAAATCAAAAACACACTCATTTTTTAGTACCAACTAACGATCACACAGACTTGAAGGTTTATAGCGTTTCGAAATATTTTCAAAATATACTAGAAGTACCTTTTCACTTGCTTCATTTTTTATTTTCTTCTCATCGCACCATTTCCGCAAACATTCATAAGCTTGCTCATATTTAATTTTTGATTTTTCCGGCAATAACGTTGAAACTACCTGCGTGGCCGTTTCTTCGATATCCGAAGGCAGAGATTCGATGTCGCTCATTATTTCACAGAAAAACAGAAATTAGAAAATTAATTCTTGAAGTTTTGACTTAAATTGTTGACATTCAAATTACATGTTGCTATGGTTCTACATACATACTATGATATTCCGATTTTTCGTCGAATTCAATTCAAAAGTATAATTTCCGTAATTCTGAGCAGTCGTAGATAAAAAGTTGTATCTAATACGTGGGATAAGGCATATTAACTGAGACTCATGCTCTTACTTCGACTCGGGCTACGCCCTCGTCTCAGCAACTCACCGCATTCGTCAGTTAATGATGCTCTTATCCCACTAGTTAGATAAATAACTATTATTTTCGTTTCATCATAATATATAACACTTCACATTACTCAACCCGAAATTTAGTCAATAAAGGTTACTAATAATTTTAGAAAGTATTTACATTCTATTTTGATCTTACATTTCTATTATCTATTATCATTTTTAATAATTTGAAGAGGTGGAAAATTTTGCCTAGAAAGTTAATTAATTTTGTTTATTGTAAACTCATTCAAAACTAGTTACTCATGGGTAAACTCGTGTCGGAAAATAATTACATACATAAATATAACAACCAGTGCGATTTGTAAGTTCCCAATCTTAATTAAGCCGGGCTTGCGCCACGTCGCTCCCAGTGTGTAATTCAGCTCAAGCATTAATTTATCTCAGTGGCCTACTTATGGCACGATAACAAAGATTGCAAACTGGAAGCGTTTACTGCCGCCGTAAATATTTCCATTTCGCAGCGTTCGTAAGAATAGACGTGAATTCAAAGAAAAGTTCCATACGGACGAAACTGCCTAGCAAATGATATTGCAGAACAACTTTTGGCTCAGCTGTTATTCACGCTCGATGCCAAATAACGGAAACAAGGGTCTGGAAATCGCAGAGGCTCAAACTACTCCGCAAAGTATCGATTGTCGTGGTCGTACGTGCATTATTAATGTTGAAGAAGTCTTAGCGGATATTTAAATAATAATAGTAGTAATAATAATATGCATTTATTTCACAGTAATTGATTTACAAAAAAAAAAACAGAATTTCAATTTTAGCAGGTTGGGTTAGTAGCCACTATACTACCCTCCAATTTTTATAACAGAAAATTAGGGTTTCTCAACCAGAAATTGTAAAATTGAGATTTCACACAAAAGATTAATTAAGTGCATTTTTGATAATGAGAAGATTTATATTGTATTTATTGTAAAATTCCTTAATTTTATACAATTTCTCTTTGAGAAAGTATCACGTACTCTTTTCCAACTTTATATGAATAAAAATTAGAATAAAAAGCAGAGACACCATAAAAGCAACAGATGCAGCGAATAGAACGTGGCTAACAAACAATTAAAGAAATTTCTGGCAAAAAGAAACATAGAATTCACTAGAAGATTTCACAATCTAGAATTTAATAGCCTTTACGAACACATTTAACGTATATTCAAGGTAATAACTCACAAAAAAATACGTTACACAGAACTCAAAATTAAGAAAGCTTATTAGTTATAAAAACAGGCAACAGTATCTCAACCTCTTCATAAAGACACAACTGTGTTTTTCGAATCATCTGCCTGATGAAGCCACTGTATGGCGAAACAATTGTCGTCATTAAAAAACCCTTAAAGATTCTAAACGAAAAAAAAAGAACCTTTATTGGCATAACTTTAAATTACAAACCAACTTTCTACATACATATATACAAATTATCACGCACCCCTTTACACTCTTCTTTCAAATGACTCCATGTATCCATCCCATTCGTACACAGTGCACACCTTCCATTGTTTCTCCCATCCAAACCTTTCTTCCCCTCTCTTCCGTACCGCATCTAGCTCGCGCCAGAGTAATCTTCTCTTCATTTGAGAAGACAGGTACCCTGGCGCCCTCCCATATACCTGCCATCTTTCATACCCTGGATTATATGAGCTCCTTCCGATACAACCATGCCTCTCCTTCAACTCAATCTCCTTCCACTTCTCTTTCATCCATGCACGCACATTTACCCCATTCTCCAACCATTAATTTACAATATTCTCAGATACTCCTGCCTTTTCATACATCTTTCTACGGTCTAGCCTCCACTCACTCCCCTTCATCCCCATGCACGTTCTCCATACCTCTTTCACCAATCTCTCATTATCCAATCCAAACAAATCTATTTCATACTTTATTAAATCATAATGATGGTTGCGACCGTTACTATGTGGTAATTCATAATGAACAATGAATAAAACGCTTACTATGTTTTTAACCACTATAATTTATTATAATATATAAATATATTACAATTTGTACGACTTAAGTTTCGACTTTTGACGGTCATGATAATGACCGTCAAAAGTCGAAACTTAAGTCGTACAAATTGTAATATATTTATATATTATAATAAATTATAGTGGTTAAAAACATAGTAAGCGTTTTATTCATTGTTCATACTTTATTACTTTCTCCATTGCCTCTCCATACACACTCATTCTATCTGTTTCCTGAAGTAGAATGTACCCATCAGTTGATCTTTCCACATCCAGAATCTGCTTCAGGAATAACGACTGCTCTCTCTCAATACATGCATACTTCCTCATTCCGCAAGTTTCCACCCCATACAGCAAAATAGGCTTCACACATGCATCCCACACCTGGCACGCCAATTGAAAGTTGCCTGAAAACCATTTCCCCCACTTTTTCCTCACAATGCCCCAAGCTTTTTTGGTATTTAAAGTATTTAAATTCCTTCACTCTTTCAATCACCTCCCGCTTCCATTATAATTTACCCACTCTTCCTTCCCTTCCACGCTTCCTAAATCGCATACACTTTGTTTTCCTTGCATTCACTTGCATTCCTCTTTTGTCCCCAATTTCTCGTCAAAAGCACCACATCATCCGCATACGACAGCATCCATACCTTATTTTTCCAATCACTATTTCAACCGCTTGCCCTTTTCTCAAAATCTCTTCCAATTCACTAGTATATATGTTAAACAGTATAGGTCTCAACGGACAGCCCTATCGCACCCCTTTCCAAAATCTAAACCTTTCAGACACATTCGCTCCCACTTTTGCACTCACCCACGTTTCCTCATACACCCTTCTACACCATTCCACCATTCCTGCCCTCACTCCTCTCCTTCTCAAACACTCCACTAATCTCTCTCTCGGTACAGTATCATACGCTGCGTTCAAATCCAAACAGCGTAGATACTGCCCTTTTCTTCCAACATTGTCTCCACAATTCTTGCCAGTGTTAAGAATTGATCCCTTGTTTCCCTCCGTTTTCTAAAACCCCCTTGCGTCTCCGGCAGAATTCTTTTAATCTCCACCTCCTCCTCCTGTTTTTACCACTGTCATGGCAATTTTGTACCCGGTACACATTATTGTTATCCCTCTATAATTTTCTACATTTAATGTATCACCACCTTTTTCTTCCGGGCACATAAGACCCACACGCCACGCTTTTGGGGACTCTGCTTCTCCTCTCCACATTTGATTCAGCAGCTCTCCGAACTTCTGTTTTCCTTCATTTCCTATCTGATTCTACATTTCTGCCTTTAACCCGTCCAATCCCGCAGCTTTCCCAGTTTTTAACTCATTAAATGATTTTTCTTCTTCCTCCTCCATAAACTCTTCAACATCCCCAATCGACTTGGCGCTCACCACTCATTACACTGCATTTTTCTGCCCATTCTTGTAGAGACAGTCCTATATGTTGCCTCCTCTCACCTCTTTTTAAAATACTTCATATCTCTTTTTCATTTCTGCATAATTTCAATTCATTACTCGTTTTTTCCAAGGCCTGCATCTTTTTTTCTCACATAGTTTTGCTTACTTTTCTTCGCTGCCACCACCCATCTCTCCTCTCCTCTACCAAAGGTCCATTTCCTCAAAGTCTTCCTTACCTCCTTTTTTGCTTCCCGTCATTCTTTATCGAACCAAGCGCATCTTTCCCCATCCCTTATTTCCACTTTTCTACCGCATCCCGCAATAATCACTTCCATCCCTTCCATTGTTTGAACTTCATTCCAGTTAATCTTTTCTAATCGTTTACCCATATTCTTGATAGCATTTACACTATCCTCTACCTTCCACCATTCCTGCTCTTGTTCATTATCCCTAAATTTTCCCAGCCCTATCTCCACCATTATTGGTAAATGGTCCGACCCCAAGACTTCTTCTACTTCCATTCTTCGAACTTCTTCCCTGTTTAGCCCCTTTATTATGACGTAATTCACGACTGACGATCAACGAAAGTGTTTTAGTTTTCGAATATTATGAAATTTCACCAAGTAAGTCTCATCAGTACAATAAATAATGCAAGCCAATAAAGGTGAACACAATAAATGTTTTTTTTTAATTTAAAGCACGCCAACTATAGCTGCAAAGCTTAATCATTACTGATTTCCCTCTAAAACGGGAAAGCAGGCCAGTCTCGGCGAGCACCCGAGTACACCTTCAGAGGGTGATACGAACGGCTGGTACTCAAGAGGAGCCACGTCCCTCAAGACTACCTAACTACCACCTTATCCTTAATTTGCACTAGCCTGGTGCTTCACAAATCCGATTTATCGATCACTATCAGCCAGTAAAGCTAAACCTCGCCATCTCTCCAATTTTTCTTTAAGAAAAATAAATCCCCAAAAGTGGAATCCATCTCCCGGCCCACCCATCCAATCTCTGATCAAACTCGACTCACTTGATTGAAAATGGTGCGACCATTTGTATCTCTCTGAATGAACCCCCAGAATCAATAATGGGTGACCAAAATAGAAGACGATACTCCCAAGCTAAATCGTCGATGTCGTACATTTATCATTTATCTATTTTGACCAAACTCACTGTGGGTATATTTTCCAGAAAGATATTGAAGATATGCTCTATTCTTTAAGTTTAAATTTATCGCGTGCTCAAGATAGGAAATTGGTGGGTTATTATAAGAGATTCGTTGAATCATAGGAAATTAACAGATAAATCAATGGATGAGGATTTTATAGTAATTGATAATTCAGAGAAAGATAGAAACTTGGAAGATTCGGCTATTGGAAACAAGAAGTTGTTGTCCATCTTTTCTTATGGCCAACCCACTAAAAATATCAAATTGAACCTAAAACTGAAAATGAACACAAATTGAAATAAGGTTTAGTAATTTTTAGAATTCCACGTTGAAAAATTATTGGCCCAATTGGAAAGAAGTGAAAAAGTTTGACTAGCGACAGAAGCCAGAATGATTGATCTGAAATCAGAAAATTTGAAGCTGGCAGAGAAGAAAACTCAAAGTTTGGATACTGAATTGAAAGATAATAAAGATATGCTCAGGTATGCAGAGGATCTGCTTGTTCAAAACTATTTCAAAAAACACTGATTGAAAAAGGATGAGATGAAAAACGGACGAGCGTAAAGAAGAAATAAAAGAAGCTCAACTTAGACAACAGTAGCAGCCCAAGCATTGTGGAACTCACAGATTCTGAGTTCAGCAATTTGGAAGCATTGAGTTTAATCAATGTTAGCAGGAGATTTCACAAACTTCCGAATTTGAAAAAATTTGAATTAAGCGACAACATAATTAACACGGGATTTTAATAGATTTTGAAGAAGCATGAAAAAGAAATACATTCTAAAAACTTAGTAATCTCGAAATAAGAATGCTTAAAAGCACTGAAATTTTTTATTGCAAAACTTGAAGACATTTTAAACGGAAATACATTGCAGAAATGGCTTTTCATCTATTAGAATATTTGGAATAAATTTTAAAGAGTAATAAATGCTGAAAATTTTAAAAAGCTAAAAGAGCAGTTGCTGGAAAATAAACTGATAGTTAAAGGGTGGAATGGGAAGGTTTTTATTATAAAATAACATATAAGGGAAAGTTAATTTTTATAATTACTTGTTTGATGAGTTTCAGCCAAATAAAAATCATTTAAATTTTGGTAATAAAAGTTTTGTAGACATATTATTTTAATAGTTAATTATTTTCGTAACTAATAAATGCAAATAAACAACGCTTTATTACTTATTCAGCATCATATTTCCTTATGTTAATTTACAAATGTTCGAATCCACTTTAATTATGCCGAACATAAAATTTCTAATAAATGTTTACCATTAATTTGCTTAGAGACGGTTTCTAAACCTGTAAATATTAATAGCAGAACTCTCCTCTGTAACGTGGAAATAATTTGTTTATATTACTCAATATACATGAAAAACCGTTACATAAACAGCTCCCAAGAGTAATTATTTTATTTTATTTTATTCATTCTGTAATAATACATATAAAATCGATGGTATTTATATTGTGTGCATTTTTTTTTGTTAATTAAGATGTATAATCATGATCAATTACAATATGATTGATTGTCAATTTTTAATAATCCTGGTTTATTTGAATTGGATTAATAATTAATTCGGGAAAAGATCTTGCCTACAAATTAGCAGAAGGATCATCTGAAAAGATGCCATATGCTCCTCAAGTAACAACAGGTCTAATAATAATATTAAATAATAATTAATTACAATATAATTTAACTTAAAATTTTAATTGATTTATTTTCTTCAAATGTTATATTAGGGATTGGGTTAGAGCTACTACTATAAATTCATAAATTGCAATTCTCTAATAATACCCAAATTATAGTATCTAGACATCGAGATTCATTAATACTCACCCCATCTTATTGAAAATCTAAAAAGTTATTCATTTTTTCACACCAAAGAAAAATAAATAATGATACAATTTAAAAATCTACTCTATTAGTTAATTAAATTAAATAATGCTTTCTTAATTTAATTCAGTGAAAGTAAATACACTTTTCTCCTCGACACGTAGTGCAGTAATAATTACTATAATTACAATTCACTTGTTTATAAACGAACCTAATAGTAATAACACACACGCATCGGACGTCCCATGCAACTTCCTCCAACGATTTCTTTGTTAATACTCGTTAATTATAACGGTCGAAACCTGTTTCCGTGTGAATATTACTTAATTATTATTTTTTTATTCGTCGTCGGTCGATATTTTAAAACGCAGGAAAGCAGAAGATCCGAACTGTCATATCTGACCGGCGGAAGCAGCTGACGGAAAGTGATTTGACGTTAAATCAATAGGAAGAAGAAGGCCCTCGTGTTCAATTCGTCAAAAGCCATCCCCCTCAGGCATTTCTGATAATCATTGTTGGTGGTTGGTCGCGATACGATTTCAAATCGGTCCGATAATCGGACGGCTTGGGAATTTCCGGACGCATCAATCATTGTTCAGTTTAAGTGATAACTTTCTGACCGTGTCTAGGATTCTGGATTGATAATTTAATGTATAATTTTTGTAACTATGTTATGAATTAGGCATCCCTTTCTAATTTATAATATTAAATCTCTTCACGAGAATCGAAAATTCCAACCGAAATTAAATGAATTTGTTGGTATCGTTGGTTCTTGAGGCTTCTACTTCATTGGAGTATAAAATGAAAACACTTTGTAACTTTAATTATTGTTCTCTGTCAACAACAACCACGGACCGGTTTTGATCTTTTTGGATCTCATCTGCGTAATGCAATTGGAGACAGGGAATCGAGATTCACTTAGGAGTATTTAACTCTTTAGGTTAACCATCGATACGATATTACAATGGAGGTGCAACGTTTAGGCAATGGATGGCACTTTGTAACTTTGTTTCTATAGCTGGATTTTATTTTCGTTGACTATACTTTCAGTAACACACTTAATAATAATAATAATAATAATAATAATAATAATTTATTTACGGAATCTCCTATAGTACAATATAATTTGTATAATATTTAAAAAAAAAAACAATAAACAAAATATTAAAAATAATAAAAAAAAGTGCACAAAGGTGGTTAAATCTAAGTGTCTAGACCCCATAGATTCAACAAAAACAAAATAATTATTATTTCTCAGTGTTACCCTTAATTTAAATAAATAATATAAACTATTAAGAAGATGTAAAATAAATAAATAAATAATATAATATAAATAAAATACAATAAATAACATAGATAGTATAAATAAAAAAGTTAAAAACAATAAAACTTTAACAAATTATATACATCTATAGATAAAGCAGCTAAAATCATAATATAAATAATATAAATAAAATGGTCAAAATAAATATAATAATATAAATAAAATCATTAAAATAAATTAAAATATTAAAACAAATAAATTAAAACTGGTAAAGTGAATAATATAATCAACAATAAAACGTAACTACATTAATAAATAGACAGATTAAAAAAATAATAGATAAATAAATAAATAAATAATAAAAATGATTAAAATAATTCAATGAAATTGGTTAAATCAATATGTCGTAAATGTCTTTTGAATAGAGAAAAAGAGGGAGAAAATGAATGAAAATTTCTGTTTTTATTAATAGCATTTGCCGTGCGCATAATTCTGCTGACGGGGCTATACAACACATAATTAGTTGGATGGAATGCCAGTCGAAATAATGGTTTGTATCTCGATTGGGAACCACGCGGGATATTAAAAGATAGTTTCTGGAGCAAATTACTGCATTGAATGAACCCATGAATTAATTTAAACAAGAACGACATATCAATAAAAATTCTCCTTTCAGCCAATGATTTAATATTCAGCACAGCCAACATTCAACTATGACTAAAATTTGTGTTAGCATTGCCTAATCGAAATGACATTAATTTTAAAAATCTGCTCTGAACCATTTCAAGTTGGTGAATCGCAATCTTGGTGTAAGGTGACCATACTGGTGAAGCATATTCTAAATGAGGCAGAACAAGTGCTAAGTAAAGTGTTTTTATTGTAGAAGCTCTGAAAGAATTGGAAAATCTGCTTATAAAACCTAATATACTCAGAGATTTCTTGCAAACGTGGGAAATGTGCTTATTAAACTCTAGCTTTGTGGTGAATATAACTCCCAAATCTTGTATCTCTGAAGTATGCGATAATACATTATTATTAATAGTATAGTTAAAGCAAAGTTTATTTCCTCTATTAAATGACATGCACATACACTTACTTAAATTTAAATCGAGATCATTCTCCAGACACCACAACGCAACACTATTTATGTCATCCTGAAGTGCCAACTGATCATCAGCCGTTTTAATGCTAGTAAACAATTTTAAATCATCGGCATACAGGAGAAAATTACACTTTTTTAAATTTAGACCAATATCATTGATAAAAAGAAGGAATAAAATAGGTCCACAATGTGAACCCTGTGGTACCCCCGATGACACATGAATATAATTAGATAGGTAGTTTCCGATGCGTACACGTTGAGTTCGGTTATTTAGGTAACTACTTAGCCAGCTTAAAACTTGATCGCCAAATCCAATGGATTTTAATTTGTTTAACAGTATGTGGTGTTGAACCCTATCGAACGCCTTGGAGAAGTCGGTATAAATAGAGTCAACCTGTAAGCCCTTCTCCAAAGCATCCGATAAATATGTTTGATACACCAACAAATTAGTTACAGTAGATTTACCTTTAGTAAATCCATGCTGTTCATCGATAAATAGTTGCGAACAAGACCATTTAAGCTGTTCAGAGACTAATAAATCCAATAATTTTGGTATGACAGATTGAATTGCCACACCTCTGTAGTTAGCAATATTAGATCTGCAACCACTTTTGAAAATTGGAACAATAAAGCTATCTTTCCAACATTTTGGGAAAATAACAGTTGTTAATGAATTTATAAAAAGTGTATAAATAGGTTTACTCAATGTGTAAATACATCTTTTTAGGAAGTATGCAGGGATACCATCAGGGCCCGCATTACAAGAATCAGGTAAAGATAATATGGAGTTAAATACATCAGTAAGGGTAACATTAAGATTACGAATATCAACTGATTTATTACAATGCTGATCAGGTAAAATATTGCTATTTGATTGTTTATAAACTGCAGCAAAATGCATTGCAAATAAATCAACACTACGAGCTACTGTGTCACTAGTTTCATTTCCTAGGAACATTTGTTTGGGATACCCAGAGGTTTTGCGGCAATCATTTACGTAGTTCCAGAATTGATTAGAATTATTATTAATTTGATGTTCAATGCGACTAATATAACTATTGTAAAGTGTGTTACTGAGTTCAGCGCATTGCTGACGCAGAGTTTTAAATAACTCGTAGTGTGAAAGTAAACCAGTACTCTTATATTTGGCATGCGCAGATTTTTTTAATTTTGTCAATTTAATTAAATTATTGTTGAACCATTTGGGGTAACTAGACGATTTTGAGAACTTAATAGGTACGTATACATCAAACAAAGAATATATAATGTTATTAAAATTGGAAACACAGGCGTCAACACTATCACTAACAAAGACTTTATTCCAATCCATACCCGCTAAACAGTCATTAATCGCTGTATAATCCGCTGATTTGAAATCATAATACCAATTAGTATTAACACAAGTAAATTCCAAATGCGTCATTGGCAAATTCAAACAGTACGGAATGTGGTGCGCACTAGATTCACACAACTTGTCACTAGCGTGGCTTATAACTATACCCGGAACATTCACAAACACAAGATCTAACAATACTCCTCTCGGGTTCGGTACCTGATTGATTTGATGGAGCTGATAGAAGCTAAGAACATTAGCCAGAACATCAGCAGGATAACAGTTATTATTAAGCATCAGCACTTTGGACCCCGAAAAATCCCAAACAGCATTTGGCAGATTGTAGTCACCACACAAAATTACCTCGCACTGTGGATTATTGCTAGCGATGTTTTCAATTTCTTCCGCATGCGTTATGTAGTGGGAAATGTTTGAAGCAGGTGGCACATATGTTGACCCAATTATTAATTTATTATTTATTTTGATAAATAGTTGTTCGATGGTTTCGTTGTTCTCAATCTTTACACTTTTCAAATTATTTTTAACAGCAATAAAGACCCCACCACCTCTTATTTTGCAGCTGTTTTTAAGAGATCTATCCAACCTGTATATTTCGTGACTAGTAAGACCTAGTTCAGAGTTACCAATTGAATCGTCTAACCATGTTTCAACCAAAACTATAACGTCGTAAACGCTTAAATTCGCATTTAACTTGAAAGAATTAATTTTACCCTTCAGACCGCCAACATTTTGAAAATAAACAGTTAGTTTTTTTTCTTCGGAATTGCGTGTACTATTGACGGATGTCCCTGGTTATATTTAATTGTAAGCCCAGTTTCACCTTGTTGCTTTCGTTTTTCTAGTTCATTTCTTATTTTCTTTAGGTGGTCTCGTTGCATCTGAGTCATGTCGTTGTTAAACCGAATGCTGCCCGTGTGTAATAATAATAATAATACATTTATTTGCTCAACAGATAAACCAATTACAGGACAACATTAAGTACAAAAGTAAACAATTCATTCGTTAAGATAATAATAAATAATAACTAATCATACATGTATAAAAATGGGAAGAAGGAGGAAGAAATAAAGGCAATGAAATGATGTTGTATCCTTTCAATTAGTAGTGATAAATACACAAAGTGACGAAGCGTATTCTAAACGACTTCGTACAAAAGCCGAATAAAGGCATTTAATTACATCACTATCATGGAAATATTTACAAATACGCATAATGAAACCCAACATTTTGGAAGCAAATGAATATAAAACATTTATGTGTTTAGCAAAAGTTATCTGAGAGTCACAGGGTACGCCCAAATCTCTGATCTCTGTAAGCCGTTGTAGGGGATAGCTATTGATATTATAGCTGAACATTTTCAAGTCATCCGCATATGCTAAAACGTGGCAAGACAAAGAGGAAATTAGATCGTTAATAAACATGACGAATAAAAGCGGACCAAGGTTAGAGCCCTGAGGTACCCCAGACAATGAAGTAAATGTATAAGACATGTATCCATTATAGTGTAGATAGTTAGTTCGACCATATAAGTATGAACGAAAATAGTATCAGTGCTGAGACCAAATTCCGCAAGTTTATTCAGCAAGATAGTGTGGCCAATACAATCAAATGCACGAGAAAAGTCGGTATAGATTACGTCCATTTGAGTTCGATTTTCAATGGAATCACTTATATGTTGAGTGATGATTGTAAGGTTGGTAACTGTAGACCTACCCCTCATAAAACCATGTTGGCATGACGAAATTAAAGTTCTTATATGACCATATAAGGAAGTGTACAACATTTGTTCGAAAACTTTAGAGAAGTTTAAGAGAATAGCAATTGATTGGTAATTGCTGATATTGGTTTTGTCACCCTTTTTGTGTACAGGGCTCCACATTTGCGAAAATGTCTGTGTAAGAAATGCCAAATTGATAATAGTTAATAGAGGTTTAACAAATATATATTTACAATCTTTAATGAAAAAACTGGGTAATTGATCATCACCAACAGTGTTGTTATATTTTAGTTCTGCCGCTCGTGAGGTGAAGTGTTAATTTTGTGATCCGTCTTTAAGAAGCCATCTATTCGTGATTTTTAATTGAAATTTGTGCTAAGTGATATCAGCAGATGTACCTTGGCATACGCCATTTCGATAAGTATAGCCTCAGTAATTTTGTAAATATCCGAAATTCTAATTGTTGCTCCCTTATGTATTCTTGACATAAAGTCGAAATTCATTTCGTTTACAGACACGTGCGCATCGTCGCGTCGCGTTATCGTTTATTCGTTAGGTTCGTTTTTACAAAACCATTTCTTTCGGTTGTATAGGCGGCACTATTGCTTACATTTGCTTAAATTCCTTTGTTTTATTTCGTTTTCCTGGACCGTGGCCTACCTGTATTTGTTTTTGTCAATCATCCTGATCGGCCCCTGTGTGTCCTTGTTTTATTTTACCTACCAGTTTGCCTACTTTGTATTAAAATTTGAGTTTTTTTTTCTATCTGATTAATAATGGTTAACAAATGCGGTATTTGTGATCAAGGGGTTACACCTAATACTCCATATATTAAATGTTTTACTAACTCTAATCGTTCATTGCATATTAAATGTGTCGGTTTAAAAAATCTCTGCGCTAAATGCGCTAAAAATGACACGGAATCATTATCGGCGCCTGTCGATTTAATTAATAAACTAATTAAGGAACAGTTCGGAATATTTAAAAAAGAAATCATGAAGACCTTTTCGAGTAAATTAATTGATCTTGAAAACAGAATCGAAAAACTGGAAACTATTTTATCGGATACTAATAACTTAAATGAGGCTGGTCAATCTCAAAATATAATAGAAGAGATGGAAGATAGACGTAAACGTAAATGTAATGTAATTTTATTTAATCTGCCTGAATCGACTTTTAATGAATTAAAAGATAAAATTTCTGACGATTCAAAGCGTATTCAAAATATATTACATCCTTTGAATGTTGATGTGAATCCTGTTAAAGTTGTTAGATTGGGCAGACTTCCATCAATAAAACCTAGACCCATAAATATCATATTTGGAGACGAACAATCAGCCAGAGAAGTGCTTAGATCTAATGCTCACAACGATGACCGTAATTTACATTTTAGGTCAGACAAAACACCAGGTCAAATCCAGTATTTTAAAACGATAAAATCCAATTTAGAAAAACGAAAAGCAAACGGGGAAAATGATATTACTATAAAATATCGCAATAATATACCATACATCGCTAAAGCTTATGTTAGGACATCTCATTCGGTAAATTCAAAAAACTGAAGGTATACTATCAGAACGCTTACGAATACCACATTCGTACCAAAATTAATAATTTTACTACTGGTGTAAATTGTAATTCTTATGACATATTAATTATAACTGAAACCTGGCTTTATACTGATATCTTAAACAGTCAATTGCAACTCCCAAATTATCAAATATATCGAATAGATAGAACTACTTCTGGTATAGTGCGCGGTGGAGGAATATTAATATGTATCAAAAAACAATTTCAATCTCGTCTCATTATAAGCAGCAATCTCATAGAGCGTATTTTTGTTTCAGTTTCAATTAATAAACACAATTTAATAATTGGAGGTGTATATATAAAGCCAGGATCAATGCTCAATATTTATGAGGAACATTGTAATGCTGTTGAACAACTTTATCAAAATTTTAAAAATCACACTTTTTTAATCATAAGGATTGTGGTGACCGTTACTACGTGGTAATTCATGATAAATACTCAACTAACGCACTTACTATGTTTTAACCACTAAAAATTATGTAATATATATACATATATTACAAAAACGCCGACTTAAGTTTCGACGGTTTAATGTCATTATCATTATCATATATCACTTGATAATGACATTAAACCGTCTTAAACTTAAGTCGTGCGTTTTTGTAATATATGTATATATATTACATAATTTTTAGTGGTTAAAAAAACATAGTAAGTGCGTTAGTTAAGTATTCACACTTTTTTAATTTGGGGAGATTATAATCTTCCATCTTTATTATGGAATGAGGGTGGTATTGTTCCACAGTCAATAAAACCAGCGGACAAGTGTGCTCTTTCCATTATTGAATCTTATAACTTCATTAATACTCGCCAATTAAATTACATACCTTATGCCATTGTTACATTAGCAGACGACTGTATTTTTGATGCTTCTGTACACCATCCAGCATATTATATGTCTTTTCCGATACCACATAAAATAAATAATATTCATTCCAGTGATGAAATCTATATGTTCGAAAACGCAAATTATATTGCTCTTAACAACTTTTTTTCATCTACAAATTGGTCAAATATATTATCAGGGTTTCAATTTAGCAGCTGAAAACAATAAAAAGTGCAATCAGCATGTAGGTGCCTAAAAAAGTTGTAAAAACACATCAAGATAAGTACCCAATTTTTTTTAATCGTGAATTGATTAGGCTTGTGCAAGCCAAGAAAGCCGCCCATTTAAGATATAAAATGACTAACTCTCTAGATGACTACAGAACATTCAATGACTTACGTGATATATGTAAGAATTTATATCAGTCACTATATGATGAGCATATTAGAAAAGTTCAACAGAATTTGAAAGCGAATCCACGAAACTTTTGGCGGTATGCGAAACAAATAAGAAAGGAAGATGGCATTCCCAATGTTATGTATTATGGTGAGAAGCATGCTAGTGAAGCAGATGGTGTTGCAAGTTTATTTGCCGACTTCTTCGCATCAACTTATGTTCAAGATGATTCATCAGGTCCAAAATATACATCACAAGAACACGGGGAATCGATTAGTTATAGTGATTTCAAAATTTCGGTGGAAGAGGTTTTTGAATTAATACTACAACTCGACAAGAATGCGTCGCCTGGACCAGACGGAATTCCATCTATATTTTATTTAAAAAATGCATATATTCATTATGTAATCCGATTCATGCGCTTTTTAGCTGCTCTCTTTCGTTCGGTGTATTTCCGGATGCATGGAAGACCAGCTATATTGTACCAATTTTTAAATCAAGAGACCGTAGCAACATTCAACATTATAGGGGTTTTAGTATACAATCTGTCCTTCCAAAAATGTTAGACAAACATATTTCAAATTCTATGTTTTGGGTTTGTAAAAACTTGTTATCTAATTCACAACATGGCTTTGTAAGGGGAAGATCTACAATAACAAATTTATTGTTATATTGCCAACACATATCAAGTGCCTTGGAAGAAAGAAAACAGATGAATGCTGTTTACACGGACATCTCTAAGGCATTTGATAGAGTTAATCATTCGGTACTGATTTGCAAATTGAAACAAGTTGGGTTTATAGGAAGAGCATTATCCTGGTTATCTTCTTTTTTGATAGGCAGATCCCAATATGTCAAAATCTTAAACAAACAATCTGGAAAAATTGAAGTTTTTTCGGGTGTGCCACAAGGCTCGCATAGTGGACCGATTATTTTTAACCTTTTTGTCAATGATGTAGTGAACATTAAAAATTGTAAAATTTTAATGTATGCTGATGACCTAAAAATATTCAGAATTATTAACTCTTCAGATGATTGTATTGCTATTCAACAAGATATCAACAATTTAATAGCGTGGTGCGCGCAGAATAAATTATTTGTGAATCCGTCTAAATGTAGTGTCATTTCGTTCTGTCGCAATAAAAACAAAATTAATTTTAATTATTATCTAGATGAAGTCGAACTGAATCAAGTCAACAGTATTAAGAATCTTGGGGTGACTTTTGATACGCATTTCACATTTAGGGATCATATGGTTACTATAACATCTAACGCAACTAAAATATGGGGATTTGTGTGGCACTTAGCCAAAGACTGGAATGTTGACTGCTTAAAAACATTATCTTGTAGTCTAGTTAGATCTAATTTGGAGTATGCATCAACAGTCTGGTCTCCGTATCTTCAATGTGATACTCAAATGATTGAATCAGTACAAAATAAGTTTATACGATCAGTTGAGTATAAATTAGGTCAATATCATATACGTGGCCAATATAATTGTATAAGATCTGAACTTCGCCTAATGACATTATTTGATAGGAGGTGTATTGCTGATGTATGCTGTCTACATAAGTTAATTAATGGCCAATTAGATTGTAGTGAATTGTTGGAACAAATATCATTTGCAATACCTGTTAACGATAGAAGAACAAGAAACACTAATGTATTCAAGTTAAAAACACATACTACGAATTTTTCACAAAATAACCCGATTAGTAGAATGACAGGTAAAGCAAATGATATGTGTAAGCTCATGTGGTTCGAATTATTTGACTCGTCTTTTGCCAAATTTAAAAGGGATTTAACAAATAAATTGTAGAAGTTACTCTTTTATTTGCTTCTCAAACAGGGGTATTAAGAGTTATTATTTTTGTTTTATTATTACAAATAGTAATTAAGTAATTAATTAAATTATATTTAGGTTTGTATGTATGTATGTATTTATATATGTATGTATATGTATTTATATATGTATGTATATGTATTTATATATGTATTTACTTATTTTTATATATCTTGTATAGAAATGGTTTTCCATAAATAAAGGTTATTATTATTATTATGAATTCCCAGTCAGGGGGGCACAATGGGCCTAGTGAGGCCTAAGTGCTCTGGTCAATGATTTGATCACCCTTGGCAAACTCAATCCAGATCCAGATATTATTATTATTATTATTATATTTGAGCTTATTAATACTATTAATAATGTCAGTCTCGTTGAAAGGAGTAAAATTAAAGGGAATAGTATATGCAGATGGTTCAGTGAAGGTTGCATTTAATATATACATTGCGAAAGGCATCAGCAAATTAATTTACAATTTCTTCAGGTTTATTGAGTGTTGTATTACCATTGCACAATTGAGAGGGAATACTTGTAGTGCCATTTTTAGCATGTATAAAATTCCAAAGTGACTTGGGATTATTTTTCACTTCTTGCTCAAGTTTCGCTAAATAAGTCATGTAGGTCGCTTTTATTTTAATCTTAAGATCAATTCTGAGGCGGTCGAACTCACGGTAATAATGTTGTAATTTAGATGACTTCCACTTATGACGATAATAGTCTGATTGACTTAATTTCGCGCGTAAACCACAGCGGAAAGGAGGATTTGCGTCTAACATTTGAAGGATCGAGTAAATCATAAATCAATGAGTAGAATGCATTAAACGCATCATTTACATCGGTATAAGTTTCAACAAAAGACCAGTCAACTAACTGTAGTAAGTTATATAGTTTGGGATAATTTGTTATGCCGAATTAGAATTAGAACATGAGAGTAGCAGAAGAGGTAAATTGTGGTACGTTAAAGTCACCTATGAGCAAAACCTGTTTGTCAAGCAAAAAAAGTTCCAACAATTCAAATAGTTCAGACAATAAATCGGACGAAAGATCAGGTGGAATGTAAAGTACAACAATATAAAATAAAATCTGTTAACTATACATTTGCATGCAACTATATCCACAAGTGGAACTAAGTTTGTAATGGCTGTAACATCAAGTGCTTCGGAGAATATATGGTCTGGGGCAGCAGTAAGAACCCCTAACGAACGTCCAGTGACATCACGTTGTCGGTCGCACCTGAATATTTGAAAGTTGGATGGCAGTACTTCACTATGAATTTAAGTTTAAATTTTCTTTTAAAAATTTAAGATCTTCCTGCAAAGCAACTATCGCTAACTTTAGTCCATTAATATCGTCGCCCAGAGCTATGCAATTATTGCAGGTCCAAGATAGACCGCTTTTGGTGTTAATTTTCCGCGCCTCGGACTTAGTGGTATCCACGCACGTTGTTTTATATTTTTTCTTGCAAATGTAATACATAACAAACATATGAGCTTCACCAGAGGAATTGCAACACGAACAAGTATCCATGTTAAAGTGCAAAACACGTCACAGCATTTTTGCAGTTTCCTGACTCGAATCCCACATAATTTGCCTCTAATTGCTCCCCCCAGTAGATCTTCCACTGCGAACTTCATACTGATCATTCGAAATTAATTCAATAGTTTCTAGAAGTTCAAAATTATTTATTGGCCATGAAAAAATATTCACCTGCGATTTAATTAATGCGAAATCATCCCCCTGCACTCAATTTGTAGCACACCTACGTCTTATTCCTCCGCCACGTCACTAATTAAAATCGAATTCCCCCCTCCTAATTAGGGATGTTTTCCTGGTTAACTAACCGGGGTGTTTTTATCGCGTCCCGAGATATCGCCCCCACGGGGTGCTTATAAAGTAGCCCCTGTGCGCGCGAGGAGATGCACATCAGGAATGTAAAATAATCAAGTCAATTTGGGTGGCGGGCGCGGAAAAAAAAAAATTGTCCCTCTCGCTCTCGCCCTGGAAAAACTGAGCAAAACGGCATGCATAAAGGCGAACGGGGCGGGTAGGTGCTTTTATTGAATGTATAATGGCGTTTTGAAAACATCGCCGAATCTCCCCCTCCCCTGCGAGATTGTTTTAACCGCCGCACAAACAAGATAATAAAACCTTTGATCTCTCTGTCGTGAAATCCTGGTTTACTACGTCCTGATAGGGCCTCTCACGTAATTACCTAAGGTACGACATCTGGAGTAAGAATCAGTGCCGTGTGATGAATTGCTTTCTCGCAACAAAAAAAACATTAAATAAGAAAGTTATTTTATTTAAATTTATTTTAGTATTTTTTGCTCTAGTTATTTAATGTATCTTTCTCGTCCTTATTATTCCTTAAAATTACGTTTTTAACATGTAGAAGTTATTGCAGCGCACTACAGTATTCTTGCCCACCACAATAGACAACGCACTCCTAACCTATTACAATTAATTGTACATTTAATTAGCGTATTTTTAACCTATCCCAATAAATTATTCATTACCATAGCATATTTTTGACCTCACTTAATAAATAATATACTTTTTAACTTTGATATTGATCCGCAAGGACCGAAACACGTGTTAGTTATTTGAAAATAAACAAATGGAACATAACAAGAGTTTTACTTCTCCTAATTTAATATACGAGTAATGATTCTGCGTACTTTTGACCTATCTCAGTGAACAATATATTTAGTCAGCGTATTCTCAACCTATGACAATGAACAATATATTATGATTGCTTGATCTTGATGCAAGTTTACTTGTTAGCACTTTTCTAACTAAGATAAGCTATTGATTTCATGAATTTATTTAAGTAACTAATTAAAACTTCATTAAGTTATAATCGATACTTTTTCTGCTACTCTCTTGATGGAACAAAATTTTCAAATTGGGAGAAGTAAAACTCTTGCTATATTCCGTTTCTTTATTTTTAGATAACTGACGCGTGTTAATCCGTAAAGACCGAAACACGTGTCAGTTATCTGAAAATAAAGAAATGGAGAGTTTTACTTCTCCCAATTTTTCATTAAATTAACCTTCAAATTCACCAGCTTTAATTTTTTTTAACTATCGAGAGAGTGGCTTGTGTTCAGCACTAAAGTCTTGAAACATTAAAACCACTTACTACTTATTTTATTAAATGGAACATTGTCACCACAAAAGTCTACAGCATTTGATACTCTTCAAGCACACTTTTCTTCCAATAAATAAAAAAAAAAACACTATTATGTGTAATAATCGAAATGTGCATCTAGTTAAGAAATAAAGTACTGAAGAAAGGAATATAACTGTGTTTCAATAGTGAACATATCGATCTTTATATTTATTAGATGGTGAAAGCAAAATTTTGGAGAAATTAATAGCTTTTTGAACCAAAATATAGAATTAAACTAAAGATTGGTAAAACAACAATTTGGATTTATTTCGGGGAAATGTACTGTGAACGCCATCATGGAATTTAAAAAAATGTACGTAATGAAGTCCATTCATAAGGAGATACTATTGTTTAGGAATTGCAATTGATGTTGAAAATGCATTTAATTCCTTCCCATGGTCAGTGATTTTAAGGTAGGTAATTAGAAAAGGAATTCTAAATTATTTAATCAAGATGTATAAAAGCTATTTTGAAAAATGAGTTTTTGTATACGATATTAGAGTTTGAATTGTTATGTATCGTACTACAAGGATGAGTATTAAAACCACTGCTTTGGAACATGAGCTATAATGAAATTTTTAGTACGGATTTACCTGAGGGCGTAAAACTAGTTGGATCTGGTGATGACTTATTAATTATAACAAGAATAAGGAGAGTTGAAGAAATGACATTGAACTCAAAATTAGCATCTGAAAATTATTGCTAAATGGGTTTGAAGGTAACAATTAAAACACCAATGCAGCTTGGCTATCAAGATGAAGGGAAACAATTAACATTTTTTGACAAGACATTGAAATTAAATTGAAGATGAAATATTTAGGTGTTATAATTGAAGTAAATCCAAAATTTTAGTTCACATGTAATTGAGGCAAGAAGTGACGCTGCAAAATCTACTGAAGCAGTTACTAGGCTAATAACAAATCTTAACGAACAATGTGAAGGATCTGGGAAATTACTTTTGAGTCTGGGAACATCTAAATTGTTGTATGCGGCGCCAACATGGGTGACATGCCTAAATTCTAGTAAAAACTGAAGAGAATTGCGAAGTAAGCTTAGAGCAGCAGAATTATGGAAAAAAGAATAATTGTACCTACAACTGAACAAAAATTCCATTCACAAATTTGGAACGAGTGAAACTTACTACTGATACTGATTTACCTCTAGATATATTAACAAATCTGTTTGTAAAGAATTGATTGGCGTAATAGTTACCCAGACAAATCTGTATAGCGAGCAAAAAGGTACAGGATGGACTAAAAGTTTGTTTACATTTCAAATGATGATTTAGAAGAAACTTGGCACGGAAATTTTCAATGAAGGCCTCACATCGTGAAATGTTTCGAATATTTCCTTTAATTCCTCTAGGGAAACTGGCTTGCTGTTGAAAACTTACTTTTAAGGTATTTCCAAAGAAAGAAATCCAGTGGGGATAAGTCCGGGCTACGAGGTGGTCAGTTAATGACACCTCTTTTGGATATCACTTTTTGTCCAAAAATTTTGCGAACAGCACTTAATGAGTCATTGGAAGTGTGGCGTGTTGCCCCATCTTGCTGAAACCACGATCGTTGATTAAAACCATCGAAATCCTGTAGTGCTGGTGAAAAAAAGTTCTGTAGCATTTCTTCGGCGATCTTCAAGAAAGTATAGACCAATAATGCCTCTTGTGGACAAAGCTGCCGATACAGTAACCCTGGGTGAATGCAAACATTTTTGATGCTTCAATTTAGAATTAGTGTCACTCCAATACTTGCAATTTTGCCTATTCACATGCCTGTTTAGATGGAAGTGTACCTCGTCTGAGAAAAAAAAAATGTTTGTAAAGCTGGCGAACCTCTCCAACATTTCGTATGCAAATTGGAGCCTGTAAGTGTGATTCTGAGGCTTTAATTCCTGTAACATTTGGATTTTGTAGGGATGTAAATGTAAATCTTTGTGAAGAATACGAATCAAAGATGTTCTGGGCACACCTAAGGCGTTCGACCGCTTCCGAGTAGAGAGTGCATGATTTTCACGAATAGATGTTCTAGGTCGGCCGGATCGTTGTTGATTCATTGTTGAACCTGTCTCCTCGAACTTCTGTACCCATTTTCGAATAAATTGAATCGATGGAACTTCATTTTTTATGCCGTATGTTGTAATGAGCGCAAAATTTTCGTTGCGCTAGAGTAAAAGAATCGTTGTTGCGGTAGTACTCGCGTACACAGAACGCACGTTGTTTATCGCTAAACGATACCATGGTATTGAATTCCCATTGGCTGCTCTTGTGCTTCGTAATTCCTCCGCCCCACCCCTCCGACGCTGCTCGTCGCAGCTACCGATTCAAATTTAAACGGACTTTTGGTCCACCCTGTACTAAGCTAGATTTGATCGAAGTTGAACTAAGGGCAGTTTTGGGAATGTTCATACTCATGGGTCTTGACACCTTACCCAGTATTGGACTCTACTAGTCAACAGATGTAAATTTCCATAAGACTAGAATTGCAGACGTAATATCCATGAAGAGATTCTTAAAAAAAATTTTTTATATATCAATGATAATTCAAAAATGCCTAAGAAATGAGAACTCAACTACGATAAATTGTACAAAAGAGTATCCATGCAAAAATATTGAATAAAAATTTCTTAGCGGCTCGGGAAAATATTTATCAGTAGACGAAAGTATGGTTGCATTCAAGGGTAGAACTAGTTTGAAGCAATATATGCCGCTGAAACCGATAATAAGAGGTTTCAAAGTATGGGCTATTACATGAGCTACGATTGGGTTATCTACTGCAATGTTCGGTATATGAAGGTAAAAAGGAGAGTGAGGAAGACGGATCCTTAGTTAAGCGAGTTATTCTCGAATTTACAAAGTCGTCCTAATAAAAAAATTACTGCGATAACTTTTTCACGAGTTTGCTTAGTCAAAAGATCTTTATATGGGTGTTGAACTATTTATACAATTAGAAAGAATTTTCTGAAGAACGTTCTTGCTGTTGCTAAGAGTTTGGCGTCCGGACAACTGTATAATTCTGTAAATTTTAGTGATATTTCGGTTGCAAAGTGAAGAGATTGGGGAAAGAAACGAATAGCAAGTACAATGCACAAAATTACCTAAACTTCAACAGTTTTGTGCTTGAATAAAGATTTTGAAAGGATCTAAGTAGGATGTCCCTTGTTCATAGGTGATTATAATAAGAATATGGGGGCGTAGATTTGTTCGACCAGCTCCATGCTTGCTATAATATAACGTGGAAATCACGACGATGGTAGTTGAAACTGTTCTACCATGTCTTTGAATGTGTTGTTGTCAATTTATATATAACCTGCATTGACGATGTTCAACAAAAAGCTAAATTCTCATATTGGATTCAAGAGCATACCAGTCAATCAACTTTTCGGAGAATATTCTAGCCGCAGACAGGTGGCTTCATGGTTAATTACAGGAAAGAATAAGATGAAGAAAAATGATGGACGTGCAATCAGCGTCGAGAAGTCGGTCCGACTGTCGAATTTAGGAGATCACCTACCTCTCGTAGATGTGCTAGATGCAGCACATATAAAAATCCGAAGAGATCCAATGTGCAGTCCATGTTTCGCGCCAGTTCATTACAAAGATATTCAATAAAGTTTTTTACTTTTTTCTATAAACATACCTTTGAATTAAATTGCGTAATTTTTTGCTTGTTCTTATCTGCTCTATAAAGGGTTAAGGAGTTGGATAAAAGGAATATGTGAAATTTTAGAAAAAGTTCTTAGTGAAGATCGCTCGGTAATTTGGATATTATGGATAGTGGGATCGGAGGAGTTGAAGAAAAGATATTACCATGGTCAAGTAGAGTGCGACAAATTATTTTGTAGATTTTTACGACCGTCTGTTTTATAGGTTAACTTTCTGAATAGTTTTGCCTGGTTATAACTTTTGTTTTGTTGAAAGCTGTGTACTTTTGAAATTTAGTTTTTGATCTATGCTATTTCATTGATTTTGAAGGAGAAACAGTTGTTTAGGAAATGAGAACAAACTTGCATTCACTACGAATTGGTTTCTTATTTAATGCTATCCGGTACTCTAAGGTGCCAAGTCTGAATTATAGAGATGGTTGAAAGTTCGTCCGTAATGACTGATTGTCATCGTGGGTGTTGTCTTTTCCTAAGTTAAAATTACGACACCAACGCCGAACAGACGTTTTATCCATAACATTTTCTCCATAAACATCCTTCAATTGACATGATCGCAAATTTCTTGCGCTGAGTAATCTACTCATTGCTCTAACTTCATTACATCGCAGACAGACGGTTGAAATACAACTGAACGTGTTAGCAGACATCCAACGCCTGCACTATTCGCCAGTGCCCCGCATGGTGGATACTATTATCCCTCTTATAAAAAAATTAAACTTTCATGTAAAATTATATTATCAGTCCTCCTACATAATCCAGTTAAATTCCAACGATACGATTTTTGCCATAGACACCGGATACGGGGATTACCGATAATGTCATGCAAATAGGGAGGTAATGACTCATCTGTCGCACGGATTGGTAGCGCTTAGACGTCCCTCATCAATCACACCCGATCGATAATTTCACCCAGCAGTCAGTGTGATATTAACGACTACAAATGACCAGTGTTATCTTTAATCACCGTTTTCTACCAGGAATCCCGGTGTCGGATTAATATTTACCCAGCCCTGCGTAAATTGATCCCCGTTAATAATGCAGCGCGGATATAATCAATGATGCACTTAAAATCGACAGACATTTGCTTGCGAAGTTTTGTAGTTGTACTTTAGTAACCCCAGGTTGAAAGGGTGTTGCCCGAGGTGAATTGTGTTACGCGGGAGCGAGGATGCCCTTTGTTGGCGGCGAAACTCATCTCGGCCCAGATATTAAATGACACAATATGTAATACGAGCAGGCCGGGCTTTTTATATCTTTACTTACCTTTTAACGCAGCTTAAATTAATTTCAAAACCCGACGAATTATCGTCCAATTTCCAGGCTACTCGAATTACTCGAATTAATCGTTCGCTTAATCGCACGCTTTAAATGGGAAAAAACCTTTTCTTCGCGTCAAATGAAATTCAATAGGACAAAATTAAAGATCTGTTTAAGTTGTCATCCGTTTAAAACTTAAATCCTTTTCTAAGGAGCCCGCATTCCGCTCCGATGGTTTCGTATTCAAGAATTTAATTCAATGTTTCATTGTTTCGAATTAAATGCAATATTTTAAAACCTTTCATTTAAAATTAATTATTTCTGTTATTAAGTAAAAAAAAAATTAATTAAATAACTATTTTATACTTGGTGTAAACAATACATTCATTCCACACATGAAATACTAATCAAAATCTTTAATTATTTCAATCATTCATCTGTTAAATAAATAATTGATTGATGTTTGAAGTAAATAACCAATTGATTCCACAAATGAAAATATCAGTGTACAATTCCCAGGCGTTCCTTTGAACAAGAGATAAATTGCGTTATAATTGCTATTTGCACAGCGCCAGCAATCTAAAGTAGTTGGGATAGGATCGCGAAGATAGTGCAGATATATTTGTAGTAATCTGTTTGCTTGAGCAGCACGATCGAAATTAAATTATCAGACCACACATCCTACAGCTGAGCCGAGATAACGTGAATGGTGCACATATTAGCGATAACTTATCTGCTATAAATATATATACACACTAACGTGAATAATATCTACAACTTCTTGATATTGAATGGCTTTAGTAAGCACAAACGTGAGAATAACAAGTGCTGTTACAAAATTACTCTTTAAAGTCTTGAGATATAATTGCCACTTGTGAAAAATTAAAAGGGTTTCAATTGATGTTTCAAGATGCAAGCAAGTATTACCCAACATAGTAATTACATGTTAGTTTTATTTTTAATACCCTTTACTCAACTGATAATCAGAGAATAAATAGTTATTTTATTTTATAATTTTATATTCTTTTCTTTGTCTCATCAGCGAACGGAGTTTTAAACTTAAATTATATAATAGTCTAATTCAAGAATTATTTAAATGTGAAAACATAAAATTATCGTTTCCCTTTCAACATCGACTACAAACTGGTTTCGATCTATTTTGGACCTCATCAGCGTAGCGCAATTAAATACAAAGACATGAAGTTATCGTAAAAATTTAGATTAATTAATACTTTATCTATAATTCTTATTTTAGATAAATGTAGAAGTTATATAATAATAATCTTTATTTGTACATCCCAAAATATAAATACAAATTATATGAGAAAAAAAATTCTCAATACAACAAGAAGACAAACCTTAAGGCGACATTCAGTTTTAGGCAAATACTAAACTGTTTTATAATCTTACTATTAGATTTTTCAATATTATGACATCGTAATGAAAATTCCGTATTGTTAAATATTATTTTCATTATTTTGATTAGTGGCGGTAGTTTTTTTTATTGTAAAACCCTTGCAGGATAAAAGCGGTTACCAGTTGTGGTTGTAAAACTTTTAACCACAAAATAAATATATTGAATACATACGTTACAAGTTTTATCTTTTATTAATTAATATATTTTCACATAATGTAAGCACAGTTAAATATTTAAAAAATATTGTTTATTCATATTTTCAGATTCAACTTTTAGTATTCTTGTAATGAAGGCCAAATATAACTTAAATTTAATCACTTATCCTACATGCACTCCAATTCTTTTGTTATTTTAATTACTGTTTGATATTTTCCAATTATTGTAAATATAATAATATAATAAATTACTTTCATCATTTTTGCTTTGCCCAGAGAACTGAATATCAGCTTAGGTATAAACATACTCGTACTACATTTGGTTTGCTCAATAAAATTCTTTATCCATAAGAATTTTAAGAAAGCTGCCGAAGATTTATTTTTTAATTTCTAGGCGAACGCGCAATCTTTCTAACAGCAGTGTTAAAAATAACAATATGCTCTTATTCTCGTCTCCCTCTTTACTTACTTACTTCTCATCTTGTCTGCATATCTTCCTTCTTTTCTGGCTCACTCTCTTCTTCCCTTCGTCCTTCCATAAGTGACTCCACTTTTATAGAATTAATTAAATTACTCAATGAAAAATCATTGTTTCGGTTTTATATTTGATAATATATGTTAGCTATTTATCTAAAGTGCGAAAATCAAAGCAACAATTGGAACTTTATATGGAGAACCAAAAATTACTTCTGATAGTTGGAAAAATTGTAAAACTAAAACCATTAGACCAAATATGCTAAAGTTCTTAAAATTTATCCCCAAGGAACGTATCTTTGTAATTAGATTTAAAAAAATCTTTCTGGCTAAGCTTTTAATTTTTTTTTTTTCATCATCTGAAGCAATTTTTTATATCGCCACCTCAAATTCTAAATATTGTAGTTTTTATTATCCGCCGTTAGGAATAATAAAAACTGCAATATCTAGAATTTGAGGTGGCGATATCAAAAATTGCTGCAGATGATGAAAATAAAAAATAAAAACCGAAAAAAGAACTCCCAAATCTTAAGTTAGAAAAATCAAAATTTTGGAAAAATTATAAAAAATATAACCATCAAACAAAATGTGATAAAAGACTAGATAGAATAATAAATAAAGAATATATAAAAATAATTTATGCACAATTGTGAAGAAACTTGAAGTGGAGAAAGCAAAAATTGCATCTGGTGGTTGGAAAAGTTATAAAAATATAACTACCGGAGGAATTATGTTGAAATCCTCTAAATACATTTTAAGAAACGTATTTTGATCAATAGTAAAACCATTTAATTCTCAATAGGGGAAAACAACTCTATGAACTTGAGATAGAGGAAGCAAAACTTGCCTCTAATAATTGGAAATTTGTAAAATATATCCAAAAACATTTAGGTTTAATTCTGTAAATGTATCCTTAAATAATATATCTTGAAAATGTGACTGTCGAGAACAAAACTACAACCTTTCGAACATGAGGCGGAGAAATCAAAAATTAAGTTAGTTAAAACTAAGTAATTTTCAGGTTTATAATCAACTTATTATGAGGTAATTATTTTTTTAATGCGGAACTAATGAAAGTTATCCTATCCAATGCAAAAAAACAGTCAGCAAACTTGAATAAGAACCAGTAATTAAATTCATTTCGCCTAATCGTTTCCTTGCGTCATACTTTAGCTGCCTCACAATATTCTAATTGCTGGTACTGAATCAACACAAGGTCCTAGTGTCGGTTGTTGGAAATATCGATAGAATCATAGCATCAGCTCATTGCTTAATTAATATAATCCATTTTTCGGCAAACTTCGAATCACATTATTTCTTATCTGTCATGATTTACTATTATTATTTATTGTAACGACCTAGATAATAACCACTTCACTTTTCATATTTTCGGAGTAGGGGTTTTGGCAAACTTCGAAACACACTAACGGCTGCATAAAACTTCTTATCTGTTGTCATGGTTTACCATTCTAATTTGTTGTAAGAACGTAGATAATAGTAACCACTTGACTTTTTGCATTTTCCTTTGTAATCTTAAAAGTTGTTCTGAGCAAGGGTCGCAATAATCATATATGTAAAACGAAGTACCTTCGATGTTGATTTAGTGCAAAGTTCAATCCAAAGACCAGGAGCTGCTAAGTTGCCAAGAACGTTCATAATTATAAGGGTTTTATAAAAATTAGTACTATATTATTTTAGTATAACTATAGTTAGTGGTCAATTTCTGATTGAGTAACATTCAAATTGCAGTACTAAGCTTGAAATTATCTACACAGTGAAGATAAATAACTTTTCCGTTTATTTCATGGAATCCACAGCTTTTTTATTTTAGTTACACTTGTGAAACAATCAGTAATTCTGGTTGCCAAAATTTCTTACCTTACAAATTACAAACCTTGTAATAACTGCCGGGACAAGTTATTTATTACGAGGAATATTGAGCAAAATTAATTTACTTACAGGCATGTACAAGTTTTTATATTAAATCAACCCAAAAATTAAAATAAATCTATAAATTTGTGCATCAACACACTGGCACTAATCCTGCTTCCAATATATCCTTTAATGCACTCCAAACTGCCCATAAACCAGGCTTGGCTTTTGGAACAACCGCTTCAACTGGGCTTACATTTGGTGCACTTGCTACTACAAGTATTGGATTTACTTACTTTAGGTGGAACAACCACTCCCGGTTTAAATTTAGATTTTGGAGGAACAACTTCAGCGGCTGGTACTGGTTTAAACTTCTGCACAATAGTTGCTCAGTCATCCGACAACTATTACACCTGGTACACGGTTGGTTGCTAGATTTTTCTCACCTAGCACCATATTAATACCAGCAGCAACTTCAGCAGCACCAGCTCCAGCCCTGTGGTATCGCTTTAACAACACCTTCATCTAGAGCCATCAAAACAGAACAAGCTCCAAACGAACAGAATCTACCAAATGAAATCCAACAAACAGTCGACTCTTTCAAAAACTTTGTCATAAAACAGAAACCTTACAGTTCAGACATAGCACGTTTCTCTATTAAATAATTCAGAAAAGTTGATTTAGACATAATCTCTATTAACTAATTATTAAATGAATTGAAACAATTTACCACTGTTGCCAGTATTTTTTAAAGGTTATTTATAAGCTCCCTGAAAAGAATTAAATGTCCAAGCTACCTCAAATTCTGGAATAATATCGAAGCTTTTTCCTAGGTCGTGATTCGGTTTAGTCTCTTTAGATTGGGATTTTTGGAGAAACGCAGTGGCATTACATTTAAATTAACAAAAAAGCAAAGCACAAAATTTTGGTAAAGACCGCAAACAGGCTGTCGCACTGGACGCACTCTCTTAAACTTGGGGCATTAGGTATCAAGAATGTGCTACTTCTTCATTTCGTTTTGTTCGCTTCGATTCATCAATATTGTAATCGTTGATCCATGTCTCATTTCATTTTCATAATCAAAAATAAGATTGATTTACATAAGTTGGAGCATTTTATCACAGCCCGATGCAGCGCTTTCAGTTAATCTTAAAGAATAATCGAAAAAATTTATCAGAAACTAATTAATGATTGAGGCGTAAACTTCGTGATACGTCTTGGAAAATTAAACAAAAACGCTTTAAGTTTGATAATGATCAGTTAATGATCGAAACTCGAGTCACTTAAAAATAATGTGTGATATCAACAAAGTAAGAGTTTTTATTTAATTACCAGAAACTGTTTTCATGAAATCTTCTGTTATTTACATGATCACCATCGGCAAGATTACCATTACAGCTTTTTAAAAAAAAAATGTAACGCTATTTTTAACGTCTTTGTCTTTCTTGAGCAGTGAACTTATACTGTAAGCGCCGAAGTATTGGGTTATTCTCTTGTACGTAATTTCCTAGGCTTTGGGTCAATTACTTATATTATATGCTGCAGTGTGTCGATTAATTTCATAATCGTATTTGTATACGTAAGACTTATAACAGTTTATCAATAAAATAGAATCGACTTATATATGTAAAAGCAATTATCATAAACAGCTTGATTTTGTCCATTCTATAAAATAACTTGCAATCACTTTATCCACATTTTATTTTTATATGGCATCATCTTCATGTAACTCATCAATCAACATTATTTGTCCCTTTCATTTAGCTGAAAAATTTTCGAAACAAGTTTGTCACACACTTGTCTTATCATCAAATGTTTTATCACCTACATGATCACCGCCGACAAGTACTAAAAGATTTGGATTATGGTTAATGTTTAAAGTTACGTACTTCCTTAAAAATAAGCCTCCCAATTTGGACATACTCACAGTCACTCTTCCTTATAATTTTTTTGAATCATACCAAAAGCCTCTGTAGTAGTTTTCTTTATTTTAGTACAGAACTAAGCCATCCGTGTAGCCTAGGCAGTAAATAATGGACAATTTCCCTAGAAGGTCATCTACTAGGGTTGCTCATAGCAGTGGAGACAGTACTCCTCCTTGTGGGTAGCCACAATAGATTTCTATAGGAAATTCCATGGTAATAAACTATAATATACTATTGATTACGATATTACTATAAAGGTTTCTAAATTGTCTAAAGGTTGCACCAGATCTCTATGAATGGATAATCACCGACTATTAACAGAGAATAATAAATAATATACTGAATGATTTAAAAAAAAACAATTTCAAAAAATATCGAAACGAAATTCAAATAAAAAACCATTTACTATATTAATTAAAAAACATTATTTTGCTTATATTGATAGCTTTACAACACCACAACAACATATTTATTAAAGAAACATAGCCTTAAACTACCTCAATAGACCATACATTTAACTTAGCGTACTCTTGACCTACCTCAATGGACTATAAATTACCCCAGCGTACCCTTGACCTACCTCAATCGTCTGTACATTAATCAGGCGTATCCTTGACCTACTAAAAATAAATTTCTGCCGTCTAGCGTACTCCTGACCTACCTTAACAATTTTCGTATTAACCTAGCGCACTCTTGGCCTGGGTTAATGCAAAAATTATTGAGGCAGGTCAAGAGTACGCTAGATCAATAAACATTATTTTTAATTTAAAAATATACATAATCTAATGCGAAATAAGCAGATTTGGTTAGAAACTTCAATCAGAATTTTAAATTAAAAAAAAATGCAGAAAAATTCTGAAGACTGTGGGAATTCAATTTAAAAAAAATCATCAGATAAAAAAATGTGGGAAAATTACTGATATATTCGGAATTACAGAAGAATTTCAAACATAAAAAGAAGTATGTAGAAAATTCTATGCTAATAAAACATAGTATTGACGAAATGTGAAGAAAATTAGTAAGATAATTTTAAAAATCTTGAAAGATTTTAATTTTAAAAAAAAAACAACATAAAATCGGGTTAAAAAGTTTTTGACTAGAAATGCTGAACATTTTTTAATGTTAATAAATTGAATAAGATTATTTTTTTGAATTCTTCTACAATTTATTGTTGAGAATAAAAAGAATTTCCTAATTTGGATAATTCGATGAATTAAATTCTCACTTAATCCGTGGTGAAACATTTTTATGTTAATTGGAAGGCTAATTCCAAAAATCTTATGAAAAAGAGATAAGATGATTCTAAAATGCTTGGAAGGAAAATTTATGAGAAAAAGCCATCAAATGCTGGAAAATTTCAAACTTTCCAAGGAGAAACCTGAAAAATTTAAAAATCCATAGAAGAAATTGAGAGATATTTTAAAAATAGTTCACTAGAGAAATTTTTTACAATGAAACATCGAGTGCTAGAAGATTCTAAAAAAATAGAGATTAAAGAGAAAATTATTAAAGTAATAGTTCATTAAGATTTTCCTCTATTGTTTCTGTGTAAGTTCCCTCCGGTTTCTTGATGAAGCCTGTCTCTTTTACAGTACTACTGTCCTTGGCCAGGACTTTGTGGATTCTTGAACATGCCGGAATGTCGTTTATCTCCTCGCAGAACTTCCTCCACGAGTCCCTTTTGGCTTTTCGCATTTCTTTGTTATATTGTTTTAGTTTTTCACTGTAGGTATCCCAGTCCTAGTTGTTTTTGGCCCTTTTGCATTGCCTTCGAACCTCGATTCTCGTTCATTTCAGGGTCCTATTAACAAAACCCAGTTCTGACAGATGTAATTACTTTGCCAAAAAATGGGATTGACTTAAATATGTTAAAACATTTATTCACAAACACCTTTGTTCAACTTAAACAATAAGTTTTCTTTTCTTATCTATAAATACATAAATTGGATTCGTTGAATAATGTCTTAACAAAACCCTGATGCGTGCCTTGTGTTCTGCCCAAAGAATTTTTAGAATAAGTGTGTCAAGCCCGTTTCGTGCCACTTACACGATTATCAATAGGAAAGTAATTTAAAATCTCCATATCTATACATGCATTTTTGATTACTGCTAACCGTTGGTCTTCTGAAAAAATGATTTAATTGTTTATAAGCAAAATCGTCGTAAAATGAGTCGTTTAATTGAATTAAAATGTCAATGTTTGATTAATTATTAAGTGTCTGTATGTATTTTAACAAAAATACCTTCAAAGAGAATGTATTTATTTAGAGATAAAAAATAAAGAGCAACAATCGTCGATTAAGTTCAATAATTCTTCGATATGATGAATAATGTATACACCGGCTTGTACATTTTTCTGGATATGCTAACTGTTACACCTTCAAGAAACTGGTCTTATAAATGTAATCTTGATTTATTGAGTGCTCTAGCGAGCTTATCGATTAGTCCTGTTTCCACTTGAGCAGCGCGAGCAAAGCTCCTGCAGATTGCCAGGTCATCGCACAAGATAATTATCCATTTTCGAGGTGTTCGCCTTACATTATCCCAGCTTATTACCTCGGAAATCGACGAGTCATTTCATGAAAATTCCCCTTCAATTTTCGCAGATCATCCGCGCATAATGCATAATAACAACATTATCGGAAAATGTAGACGTTCACCATACACTCTCGGTTATTTTTTTGCCCACTTCATTAAAGCGTAGCGCACATTTCTTTATCGGCATTAACCGAGGCCGCGATCTTTTATCTTCCATTAAAATTAAAGCCGCTTCCTTTAAAGGTAGCAACATTGCATACTGGTTGAATCACGCCATTGACATGCAGTCAAACCATTTTTGGAAAACGAACCACCGATCTACGCATATATAATCTATACACACATTCGATCAACCTGCGAGTGGATTTTCAACTTCTAATTTATCTTTATTTCACCTCAATCAAGTCCAGTGAAAGTTGAAAATCTTGTTTTATGATTAATATGACACGGATACATGTGGATGTAAAATATACGTGAAGAGGTCTGTTCGCTAATTATGTTCTATTATCATCAATTCATTCGTAGGTATTTGTAGTTATCTGGACTTCACTGTGGGCGATAATAACAGGCTTATGTAGAATTAGCCGCAACGTGGTGAAATAATCTAATGAGGAATAAAAGTGTGGGTAAGCTACAAATAAGGATTGTAATGTAATATAACAATCGTGTTGAAGGTATTGTGAAATAATAATGATAATAATAATGCCGGATCAAATTGCCCGTGTATGGTATTATGGTAATATTCGTGATTTAAAGAGGAGGATTCGAATTGATACTTAAATAACAATTCAAAATACTAGTTTATGTTTTTTCTTTAGTTGACCATTAATGCTAATTTATATCAATTATGTTCAAAAAAATATCATCATAAATAATGTAATGTACAATTTTTGATTATCAAAGTTAAGCAGTTTAACTTTGATAATCAAAAATTTTATTTTATATATTTAGTTTATAATCTTCTCTATGTTCAATCCTGTATATCTAATCTTTTTTATTTTCTTCTTATAAAATCCATAAAAAAAGTAATTGTTTTCTATCGTTATATATTGCTTTTTTATGTTGCAAGTTTTTATTTTCATTACTTATAAAGTTACACTAGCTTGAATGAATTTATTTCTGTTAAATAAACTTTTTTACCTTATGTGAAAAGTTTTTGAATGAATTTAGTGTAAAATAATATGAAACGAGGAATAAATTTGCGGGGATTTTATTCAAATGAAAATAACAAGATTAAATAATTTATAAAAACATTTGCAGACACGTGTTTCGATATTTAAGATCTCGTCAGTAGAGCTTTTATTATGAATTTGACTTTTAAGACTTTTGTTTAATAGACCTATAAAGTTGGATTTATTTTATTATTAAAATGTGTATTCAAAAAAGAAGGATAGAAATTAGTGTGGTATTTTTTTGCTTTTATTGGGCTGTTCAAGAAGTAATTCTATTTTTTAAGAAAACGTTTTATTTTTAATCTTTCATAATTAAAGACTTACTATGACCAGGAAGGTATTTTAGCAGATAAATGCATTGATTAATTATTTGAAAGCTGTCTTTTATTACATTTTTACTTACTCTAACTTATATGAATATTATTAGGCTAGGTTTTTTGAAAAGTATTTTCGTTTTTATATATGACAATAAAAGACGATTTTTTTGTAATGAATGAGTTATACAGGGTGTCCCGTTAATGCGGGGAAATGGCTGGACCATAGATTCCTGAGTTCAAAATATGACGATTTAACGCAACTTATCTATATCCAAAAATTTAAGGTTAAGCCGGAATTTGGCTTCAGAGTTTCAAATTTTTTTATTTCTTTTGTTTATAACAATTGAACGCTTTATTTGATTTTAATGAAATTTATTAGTAATAAGTACCATAATATCATACATCATTTTAGTTATTTTGGCCATTCATGATTGACAGGAAGTATAAAAAACAGTAGTACCACCACTTAAAAACTAAAATATTTTTTTATTGGTGCATCCAATAAAATCCAAAAAATCTACTTGAAAGGGAATTAGATTTAAAAACTTTTTTGACTCCTACTTGTTTTTGATATCTTGTACGGTTTTTGCACAAAAAATAAAATATGAATATAGTATACATATTATGCACTCATTAATAAGTAAATAAACTTACTCAATTGAATAAAAATTAAATAATATCAATTAATAAAATAAATCAAAACAACATCTAACACTTTTCAAACAATTTTCTTTGCAAAATCCTAATACAAACGAGATATCTGTTTGTTCCAAATATGAATATTTATGAACTATAATAAAGTTAAAAATTAATTGTCAAAAGACACTAAATAATAATTATTATACATAATTTACATTTTTTAAACAAAGACGGCCACGAAAAACATTTATTTTCGATTCGATGAAAAACTAGATTTTGTTTTTACTAGATAAAAAATATATATTTTATTTTTTTGTGGGAAAACCGTAAAAGATATCAAATATTATTAAGAGATGAAAAAGTTTTTCAATTAAATGGTCTTTCAAGTAGTATTTTTTTAGTTTTTATTGGATCCACCAATAAAAAAATATTTTAGTTTTTAAGTGGTGGTACTACTGTTTCTTATACTTCTTGTTAACGAATAATAGTCATAATAACTGAAATGATGTATTATATTATGGTAGTTATTAAAAATAAATTTCATTCAAATCAAATAAAGCGTTCAATTGTTATAAACAAAAGAAATAAAAATTTTTGAAACTTTGAAGCCAAATTCCGGCTTAACCGTATTCATATTTTGACCTCAGGAATCTATGGTCCAGCCATTTTCCCGCATTAACGGGACACCCTGTATATTGTTCATTTTGATCAAATAGCTTTTGTCATCTTTCTGGCAGTGTCATAAAATAATTTTTTTGCTTGAAAAATATTGATCCAGATGATTTTTAGCTTTCCCAATAACAAAAATATATTAAAATCTTTTACGTTGTAGAAAGTTAACTAAATTGAGAAAAGCACGAAAACACATCAATATTTGACGAGGTAATAGCCAGAGAAGCAGTTGTTTCAATAAGTGATTTGTTTCGTAGGCTTAGTAAAACTCATTGTTGTAGATTTACGAACTTTCTCATTAAAAATAAAGGTTTTATTGTTACAAAAATTTTGTAGAGAAACTGGTAATAATCAGTGAAGATCAGAACAATTTAATAGGTATGGCAGATAACATCTAAGCTATAAAAACTTTTCGCAACTTAATAAACTTGTATGAGGTCTCGCATTATCTTTTATATTGGATCATTTCTCACCTCTTTCGTTAAAGTGAATAATTTAATTTGTACTTTGATGGCAGCACACTTCCGAATTATTATTGTGTTGTCCAGTAGAAGCTCAAAAAAAAGATGATCTCTTTCCGATCTTCCCAAACATATATCATCATTTTTCAGATGGATATCTACTTTCAAAGTGCTCTGGTCTGGTTTATTTTTATTACTTGATGATTTTTTGCATTTAACATTGCTATAGATAACTGTTGCGTTTCAAAAGCTGAACATTGACGTTTAAGAAGAAAATCGCAGACATATTCGCGATGACACGATTTTTTTTTACAAAGGAACATGAGGAGCCTATAGTTCCAGCTCTGATATGAAAAAATGGGCATTTTAAATAACCATTAAAGCAAATTCGCGGTTCTGTTTAAATAAAATCAGTATATATCTATTCATAAATACTTTGTAAATACTTAAGTAGCAAAAGTAAAAAAGAGATGATAGATTTAGTTTTAAAGTGCTTCAATCTGTAAAACTTAATTTCAACATATATTATATGCGATGCTGATATTAACAGCCAAAAATTGCCCTCCTAACAAACAAAGTCTATGGAAAAAGTAAATATAAAAGATTCAAAATTTGAAAGAGTATACCAACTCCATTAACATCATGATGAAATAAGAGTTTATGTTGGAGAGCATATTTGATTATGGACTCTGTTCGAGCTGCTTCGGTCGAAAATTATATGTATGTTTTTTTTATTTAATTTGTTTTTGTATTTAGTTGTTGACCACAAATTTGAATAAATAATAATAAATATATGTTTTGAAATCCCCTGAATCCAATTGGAACTCTTTTTTCAAATGTGTCTGTCTTAAATTTTTGTTCGATTCAGAAGAGCAGAAATATTTTTGGCAAAACCTAAAGAAGGTGTTCTTGTTTTTTATATTATATAATCCTCATAATAAAGCGAGGTTTTGTTCCGTGTTACTTCTTTGGTTTTGTACGTAACTTGCTTTCAGTTTAGTTTTTTTTTTTTAATTTCCGACAATGCACCTTCTACGCCTTCTTTTAGTCAGAGAAGTGACAATACACACATTCTAAAGCTGATAATAATGGGAGAAAAGCTATTTTTTGCACATAGAGTTCTTTGTTTGTCTTCTTCTTCTTTTATGAACTGCCTTAATGCAAGTGGGCTTAATCAGGTTTTTGCATGGCCTCTCAGATTGCAATGTCCAGCATTTACGGTGAGCATCTTTACTTTCTCCAGATGCACGGAATGAGAATTTTGGGTAGTGTCACCAGCCCTACATATATTTTTAACTTACGTTAAAACACTGGGTTGAACAACATCAGTATTATTGATGAATGTTTTTGAGGAAAATAATTGTGTAATAGTGACTGAAGTTTAAGTGTATATGTAGGGTGGCAGGGTGGCCTCTAACCCACCCTCCAATCAATTAAATACGCTCGGGATTTATTGAATAAAATTTTTGTTGAGGCGTAAAATTTAGCTTCATTTATTACCTTAATATTCTCTCGTGGGCATTAATTTATATTAAAACTTGTGTTTTGTATTGTAGAAATTGGAGGGTGAGATAATGGACACCCACCCACCCTACATACATATTTGAACATACGGTAAAACACTAGGTTTAAGGCCTTGAACAACATCAGTATTTGTGATGAATGTTTTTGAGGAAAATAATCATGTGATAGTGATTGAAGTTCAGGTATATATGTAGGGTGGGTGGGTGGCCTATAACCCACTATCCAATCAATTAAATACGCTCGGGATTTATTGAATAAAAGTTTTATTGGGGCGTAAAATTTAGCTTCATTTATTACCTTAATATTCTTTCATGGATATTAATTTATTTTAAAACTTGTGTTGTGTATTGTAGAAATTGGAGGGTGGGATAGTGGCCACCCACCCACCCTACATATATATTTAAACCTACGTTAAATCACTGAGTTTAAGGTCTTGAAAAACATCAGTAATTTTGAAAAAATGTTTTTGAGAAAAATAATCGTGTAATAGTGACTGAAGTTTAGGTGTATATGTAGGGTGGGTGGGTGATTTCTAACCCACCCTCCAATCAATTAAATACTCTCAAGATTTATTGAATAAAAATTTTATTTGAGCGTAAAATTTAGCTTTATTTATCATCTTAATATTCTCTCGTGAGCATTAATTTATATAAAAACTTGTGTCGTATTGTAAAAATTGGAGGGTGTAATAATAAATATTTATTGAGTAAAATTTTTATTGAAACGTAAAATATAGCTTCATTTATAATCTTAATATTCTTTCATGGATATTAATTTATTTTAAAACTTGTGTTTCCTATTGTAGAAATTGGAGGGTGGGATAGTAGCCACCTACCCACCCTACATATATATTTAAACTTACGTTAAAACGCTGGGTTTAAGGCCATCAGTATTTTTGATGAATGTTTTTGAGGAAAATAATCGTGTAATAGTGACTGAAGTTGGGGTGTATATGTAGGGTAAATGGGTGGCCTCTAACCCACCCTCCAATCAATGAAATACTATCGGGATTTATTTAATAAAATTTTTAATTAGGCGTAAAATTTAGCTTCATTTATTACCTTAATATCCTCTCGTGGGCATTAATTTATATTAAAACTTGTGTTTCGTATTGTATAAATTGGAGGGTGAGATAGTGGCCACCCACCCACCCTACATATATATTTAAACATACGGTAAAACACTAGATTTAAGGCCTTGAAGAACATCAATATTTTTGATGAATGTTGTTCAGGAAAATAATCGTGTAATATTGACTGAAGTTTAGGTGTATATGTAGGGTAGGTAGGTGGCCTCTAACCCACTCTCTAATCAATTAAATGCGCTCGGGATTTATTGAATAAAATTTTTATTTAGGGGTAAAATTTAGCTTCAGTTATTACCTTAATATTCTTTCATGGATTTTAATTTATATTAAAACTTGTGTTTCGTTTTTTAGAAATTGTAGGGTGGGATAGTGACCACCCACCCAGCCTACATATATACTTAAACTTACGTTGAAACACTGTGTTTAAGGCCTTGAACAACATCAGTATTTTTGATGAATGTTTTTGAGGAAAATAATCATGTAATAGTGACTGATGTTTAGGTGTATATGTAGGGTGGGTTCAAATTAAAAACATATCCTTGGACGTCTTAAATTTTCTTTATAAATTTCTCTTTCTAGGATATTTATATATGTTTTCTTAAGAATTCTGGAAACTAAGTTCTTCGAAAATGTTCCAAAGTTTCTTGTTCTATGTCATCGAAAAGATTCTTTGAGAATTCCCTAGAAAATTTTTCTCAAGGTTTTTAAAAGTTTCATAAAAAAAATTGATTTTTTTTCAGAAATTTTTCTTCGAGGGCTTTAGACTACTGTAGTTATTTTTCTTGCAAATTTAAAGAAAATCATATTTTTAAAATTTTAATGAATTTTCTCTTTTTACTATTTTTAGCAATTTTTCTACCAGATTTCTAGAATTTATTATATTAAATTATTGGAATTTTCCAGTAATGTTTCTTCCAAATTAAGAAAAAGTAACAGTTATACAATCTTTTAATATATTTTTTTAAATTTCTTGCCATAAAGCAAAATTTGTAGTAAATTTTTCTACATTTTGTGATAATGTTTTCAAAGTGTTCTAAACTTTTTTACTAACATATTTTCTGATTTTAAAATTGTTAACACTATCATGCTTCATCTCAGAACATTTTTTCTTAAATATCTCTTTCAAATTAAAAACATATTACATGAATACTGTTAAAGCCACTGTGTGGTGAAACATCTTGCATTAACAAGGAAAGTGAAACCGTTCCAACTGTAAAGTTTAATTTCAATGTATTATGTAGCTTCAACATGTATCCACTTCATCAATTCGATATTTAAAAGCATATTATTCGACGACTTTAGAAGTTTTTTTATTACTTTCTTTAGAATATTCTTACATTTTTCCTATGATTTCTGGAAGCTTAGCTTTTCGAAAATTTTCTAAAAATTTTTCTGAATATTTTTAGTATTTTGTAACCTCATTTAATCAAAATTTTTTAGAATCTTATTTTTAATATTTAACTGCTGTTTTAGAACTACGTATATCCGACTATTTGGAAGGTATTCATAATCTGTAAATGGCTCTAAATAATGCTTTATAAATACGGATTTTACTTTCCTTTTATAGAATAGTATTCCTAGGCCAAGATTTTTAGATACCCTGCAATACTAATCACATTTAAGTCCTACCAATTTTCTTCCTGTTACAGGTTGTTATTATATAACGGTACAAATAAAATATTTTACCGTATTACAGTAAATTCTCTATTAATCTTGAAGAGAAGATAATTAAGAAGCAATAATTTCTTAAATTCTATTATGCTTATGCCGCCCAATGTAACTCCACTAATCCATCCGCTGGATCAAAATGTAATTAGAATTAATAAACTGTATTATCAAAAAAAATTACTTTCGTTTATGTTATTTAATCTACTAAAAACATTTTTTAATCCTTAAATCAAGTAAGCATCAGCTAGGATCTGATGTTAAAGCTAATTACAGTGCATCATCGGACGTTATCAATTTATTAAATTCAAAAAATTCCTGTAATAGTGACTGATGTTTAGGTGTATATGTAGGGCGGGTGGGTGGCCTCAAACCCACTATCCAATCAATTAAATTTGCTCGGGATTTATTGAATAAAATTTTTATTGAGGCGTAAAATGTAGCTTCATTTATTACCTTAATATTCTTTCATGGATATTAATTTATTTTAAAACTTGTGTTTTGTATTGTAGAAATTGGAGGGTGGGATAGTGGCCACCCACCCACCCTACATATATATTTAAACCTACGTTAAATCACTGAGTTTAAGGTCTTGAAAAACATCAGTATTTTTGAAAAAATGTTTTTGAGAAAAATAATTGTGTAATAGTGACTGAAGTTTAGGTGTATATGTAGGGTGGGTGGGTGACTTCTAACTCACCCTCCAATCAATTAAATACTCTCAAGATTTATTGAATAAAATTTTTATTTGAGCGTAAAATTTAGCTTTATTTATCACCTTAATATTCTCTCGTGAGCATTAATTTATATAAAAACTTGTGTCGTATTGTAAAAATTGGAGGGTGTAATAATAAATATTTATTGAGTAAAATTTTTATTGAAACGTAAAATTTAGCTTCATTTATAATCTTAATATTCTTTCATGGATATTAATTTATTTTAAAACTTGTGTTTCCTATTGTAGAAATTGGAGGGTGGGATAGTAGTCACCTACTCACCCTACATATATATTTAAACTTACGTTAAAACACTGGGTTTAAGGCCATCAGTATTTTTGATAAATGTTTTTGAGGAAAATAATCGTGTAATAGTGACTGAAGTTGGGGTTTATATGTAGGGTAAATGGGTGGCCTCTAACCCACCCTCCAATAAATGAAATACTATCGGGATTTATTGAATAAAATTTTTAATTAGGCGTAAAATTTAGCTTCATTTATTACCTTAATATTCCTTTATGAATATTAATTTATTTTAAAACTTGCGTTTTGTATTGTAGAAAGGGTGGGATCGTGGCCATCCACCCACCCTACATATATATTTAAACTTACGTTTAAACACTAGGTTTAAGGCCATCAGTATTTTTGATGAATGTTTTTGAGGAAAATAATCGTGTAATAGTGACTGAAGTTGATGTGTATATGTAGGGTGGGTGGGTGGCCTCTAACCCACCCTCTAATCAATTAAACACGCTCGGGATTCCTTCATACTCTCTCGTGGGCATTAATTTAATTTAAAACTTGTGTTTCCTATTGTAGAAATTGAAGGATGGGCTAGTGGACACCCATCCGCCGTACATATTTATTTTTAGCGATAATATTCCTAAAATTTTTCTTTCAGATTAAAAGCATATCTTTGGACGTCTTCATTTTTTTTTATTAATTTCTCTTTCTGTGATATTTTTATATAATTTCTTAAGAATTCTGGAAACTAAATTGTTCGAAAATGTTCGAAAGTTTATTGTTAAGACATCAAAAAAATTCTTTAAGAATTCCTTAGAAACTTTTTTTAAAATTTTTAAAAGTTTCTAACAAAATTCTTTAAAAAAAAATTATTACTTTTCAGAAAAATTTCTTTAAGAGCTTTAAACTATTCTACTCATTTTTCCTTCAAATTTATAAAAAATCATATTTTTAAAGTTATTAAGAATTTTCTCTTTTTACTATTTTTAGCAATTTTGCTACCAGATTTCTAGAATTTATTATATTATATTATGTAATGTTTTTCCCAAACCAAAAAAAGTAACAGTTATACAATCTTTTAATATATTTTTTTAAATTTCTTGCCATAAAGCATTTTTTTCCACATTTTTAATGATGTTTTCAAAGTGATTTAAATTTTTCTACTAACATATTTTCTGATTTTAAAATTGTAAACACCTTCATGCTTTATCTCAGAAGAATTTTTTTTAAATATCTCTTTCAAATTAAAAGCATGTTACATGAATACTGATGAAGCCACTGTTTGGTGAAACATCTTGCAGTGATCAACAAGGAAACCCCTCCCAACTGTAATGTATTATTTCAATGTATTATGGAGCTTCAATATTTAAAAGCATATTATTCGACGACTCATTAGAAAATATTTCCAAATTATCAAAATGCTAAATTAGAAGAATTTTTCATAATAATTATGTGTCAAGCTCATTTATACCTACTAAAATTCACAAATAATACGGCTGAAGAACCAGTAAGTTACTACTACTACAACAACTCTTGACCTAAATATCGAACCAGAAACAACAATTAGTATACGCAAATTAAGCCTGACCCAATTAGCTTCTAGTTCAAAAGCCCGCTGATAAAATTAAACGACTTAATGAATTCCTAATAAATAACGCAAGAAAACTCGATCAATCCTTATAACCATTTGGCCATTTAATGGGAGTTTAACTGAGTTAAAACTTCAATGGACGAGGAGGAACGCATCTCGGTAATTTAAACAGAACCGAGTAAATCCAATTTCAATTCTAATGCGATTAGTTGCCCTCAGCCTTGTATTTATGTCTTGGCACTTAGCGTTCCACCGAGAGGGATGTTATTAACATTATCTTTCCGGCGGCGGGAGGCGATTGTTCGATAATTTAATTTAACACCATTAATTTTACGACAATGCCGGCCGTTCATTATTAAGTTGTTAAGTATTAGAGTGGAGATTTTTATGAGTCGTTACGTTCATTCATGTGTTCTATTTCTTTAAATCGTTGTAATGATAGATAGGGGTATGTTTAGTATAGGATTTCATTACATTATATGTTATGATGAACGAAATAAAATTCCTTACTTCACTTATTAATAATTATTAATTAGTGAAGTAAGGAATTTTATTTCGTTCATCATAATATAGAACACATCACATTACTCAACCCGAAATTTTTCTAAAAATAGTTCCATTAATGAATGGCCAAAATTTGATATTCTTGATGTTCTAAATTCTATGTTAATGATGAAATTATATATTGTACGCAAATCCTTTTGTTTTAAATCTAACACATATTTTTTTTAATTATATGGAAATAGCATTAATAATCTAAGAAATTGCATTTGTGAATCAAATCATTCTTAATAGTTTTCTAGAATCCGTTTAGAGTATTACATTACTGAAAGTCATTGCGTGTTTGTACATAAACCGAACAATATAAATTACTTTAGTATTGGGAATTGCGAACAAATTTATGATGTAATTTCTCACTTACCATTGTTACGCCAACAATTTTATAAATATCGATACGGTCTGTGGAGAACCGGCTTAGCGTAATGTTTAGACCTACGCCAACCATGTGGCCAACACTGTTTCGACTCGATAAACCCGTGATTATTTTTCCACTCGCTTTGTTTATTATTGTAAAATGCAACAAATTGGCCACGGATAAAAATCTCTTACACTCTGGAAAGATAATGAATAACATGAGGAGTTTTATAAATAAATACCATTTCTTGTACTCATTTTTCTGTCCTTATTTGATTTAAGCCGATTACCTGTTTTTTCTTGACCTCTATTTCCTTTCATCTGCTGTTGAGGTTATCGATCCATCACTTTCGTGGGCGCCCTACGAGTGTGCGGCTTTATGGTGGCTTATCTCGTGCTACTTTAACGATTCATATGCCCACCCAATAATTTATCTAAGAATTTATCGAACTTGGCCACTGTCTTTCTTAGCTGACTCCAGTTCTTCCTGTTCCAGTTTATAACTTATTGGTTGTAATGAATCACTTTAGAAATTACTGTTTGTATTTTATAAGCCATAATCTATTAAGGAAGAAAACTGGATGATTCTATTAACCACGTGCTTCAATAGATATATAGATTTAGTAATTAAGAGAAAAATTTATTGGCAACACCTAGGATGTTGAAGCTTCATGTCAACAACAGTTACTAAATGTGCGAGATTGTTTATTACTATTTGATATAATTTATCGTGAAGGAAAATACTTGTTATGTTCAATGTTTATCTTTCCATATAGTTAGAGCAAACCATCAAAACTTTCTATTTAATCCCTCGATTAATCCTGCATAATTCAGATTAGCATGTCATTGTTAAATTAATCTGTTAAATTTACGACTTCAACTGTATATTAATCACTCGTGTAACACAGCATCGGCATTTCATTCAAATCGTTTAAAACTCAAGGACACGTGTCTCATTGTTTAACGGTTGTAAGCTTCCAATTAATGTGTTGATAAAATGTTATCTCTTACTTGACCCATTATTGCCGAGGTGAGGATGCACATAAAAGGATTTCAAACTCTCACCATTAATGCGTTTGCTTTATTACTAATGCTCCATTGTGTTCCTTCTTGCGAGTTTTTGTCAAGCATCGCCGTTTGATGAGCGCGTAACGGTCCAGTGTTAATAGAATCATGATGATTGTAATTAAATGCGTTGAAGTGATGTTTATCTCGTGTACAAGATTATTTATTATTATTATTGTGTTAATTTATCTCGTATTTATATTATTAATGCTCTATTGTGTTTTTTTACACAAAGATACTTTAGTTTGTAACGGTGAAATGTTAATTAATAAAATGAATGCAACTACAACATAACCTATCATAGATATTTTTGTTAATACTGGTAACAGAGTAAAAATTAGTTTGATGCGTTTTTTGTGGCCAAAAATGCAACAGAAAAGTAATGAAAATATTGTCCATCGCTGGCTATTAATTCTTCATATTTCTAAAACAATTGCTGAATTCCAGCTTCGAAAAATATTTTGTCTTTTGAGGCGATTAAATTTTCGATTTCTTCAAAAAAAAAAGTGAAACGGTGTTCTGCCAAATCGTGTTGTATCCTTCAAAACCAGTATTATCCAGAAGGAGCTGATGATTTAAAATATCAAACGGCGTTTGTAAATATATTTTTACAATTTTTGCGATGTTAGCTAAGTGTTCTCATGCAGGAGAATCATTTCGTTCTGTCACAATTTAAATAGGCCTGGCCTAGTAATTTTTTTACTTAAATTTGTTATAGAATATCTATTTATCATTTCCAGTTGCAATCTTATGTAACGAAAACATTTCTTTATTATCTTTGAATGAGAAAAATCTCTTTTAAACACCTTTCGGTTTCAGTTTATAAGGCACCCAATTATCTTCCTTTGAAATCAATACTTTCAGTTAATTGTACAAACTTTAAAAACACTAAAATAAAACACTTACTATGTTTTTACCACTAAAATATAAATAATTTTAGTGGTAAAAACATAGTAAGTGTTTTATTTTAGTGTTTATCATGAATTACCACATAGAAACGGTCGCAACCATTATTATGATGTACAAACTTTGCTTGTTAAGTAATTTTCAATAATTCTGCAAACCCCTCTTACATTTGAATCTTCATCGAGTAATACCTCCAATTCGGTTTTTTAGATTTGTTTGGTTATCGCCCAAATTGACTTTCAAATCATTCCTATCTATTTCTATTGGGCAAAAACTTCCTTTTAAGTAATTTCCAATAACACTGAAAGCTTCTTTTACATTTGACTGAAATCTTTATCAAGTTATACTTCCAATTCGTTGTTTTCAATTTTTTGACTGTCCTAAAATTTATTGAATAACAGAAAAATGTTTAACTTTTTTCTGTTATTCATTAAAAATGTACTACGAAGTGAACGCCTCCAAAATTCAAGATACTAAAATTTATTAATTGTTAACTAATTTCCAATGATTTTGCAAGCTTCTTATTACTTTGATGTTCACCGAGTAATGCTTTTAATTCGTTGATTTCATTTTTGGCTGTCCTCAAATTTTGACCCCTTTTTAAAGTTTTAAATTATTCTCATGGATTCTAATTATGAGAAAACTGCTTGTTAAGTAATTTCTAATGATTCTAAAAGCTTCTCTTACATTTGACTCTGATCTTCATCGTGTAATATTACCAGTTCGTTGGTTTCAATTCTTTGACCGTCCTCTAATTGATTCCTTGCTTTTAAATCATTTATATGGATTCCAATTGTATAAAAACTGCTTGTTAAGTAATTTCCAATGATTCTGAAAGTTTTATTCTCATTGGACTCGGATCTTTATGAAGTAATACATCCAAATTATTATCTTAATTTTTGATATCGAAAGCTTGTCTATAACACTGAGTTTGAAAGCTTTTCTCGCATTGGACTCGCATCATTACCTCCAAATCATTTTCATTTTTTGCTTTCCAGAACTTGTCTTCAACGCTGAAATCAGCATTCATAAAATATCAAAATTTCCAATGATTCTGAAAGTTTTTTTCATTGGACTCGGATCTTTATGAAGTAATACATCCAAATCATTATCTTATTTTTTTTGATATCTAGAGTTTGTCTTTGACGCTGATTTTGAAAGTTTTTCTCCCATTGGACTCACAGCATTACCTCCAAATCATTGTTTTCATTTTTTGCTTTCCAGAACTTGTCTTCAACGCTAAAATCACCATCCATAAAATATCGAAATCATTCCATACATGATTTGTCAGTTGGATCTTTGTCGCCAACAGCTTCCATAAGCATTCAATATGTTTCAGCTGCAGTTTTCTTCTAAAATAAAGTTAAAAAACCTTTTAATAATGCTGCTTAATAAACATATTTATCATTAAAAAAAAGTTATTTTATAAAATTCAAAGCGTTATAACCAAAAGAAACCTTAATAATAAATTATATGATAGAGTGCAAAATTTTGACGATATTTAAAAGTCTTAAAGAAGAATACGAAAAAACAAGGACTCTAGAATGGCATAACTTATTATTATATTGTAAATTAACATAGATGAAGAGTAAAATTTAAATTAATAGATTTGAATTGGAGATAATAAACATGACTTCATTGATATTAAAGAGAAATTGAGCAATAAGAACATCCAAATATAATTTGATTAGCATTTCGAAACAATAAATAACAAGGAGTTACTTAAATCATGGTGGAAGTTATAATTTTGTTGATATTTAGAAGATAGTAAGTAACAAAAAGAATCCGACGGAAACAACAACAAAATTAGAGTTGATGGAAACGATTGGTCAGTAATTATTTCTGGATTAATGAGGCTGTTACTTGTTGAAACTAATATTAAGTAATTATTTCTCCTTGAGATCTTTTTCTTTCTTTTTTAAAAATAGATAAAGTATGACTCAGTTGCTTAAGATGAATCGAGGCTGACCTAAGAAAGTTTAGACTAAGGCTGTAAGATGCAAACTCTCTTGTTAGACTTTCAGCAAGGAATCCTAGGCCAAAATGAAAATATAATCCTTCATTCAAACTTTAACAAGAAATTTTAGGTCAAAGCTTTAAGATCTGAATTCTCTTGTTAGAGGTTAATCAAGTAAGTTTAAATTGTAATTTTTAAAATTAATCTAATTTTTCCTGTAATAAGAGAGCTGAGGTAAAAACTGTGTCATAAAAATACTTTTTAGAGCTTAAATATTGTGGTTTAGGTCACTACAAGACGATTAAAATTGTACTGTTCGAATTTGATTGAGGTCAAAAACTTTAATGAACTGATTGACAAGACACTTGGATGAAATCCATGTATAGCCATATATGGCGAAACAATTGTAGTGAGTTAAATAAAAATTTGAAAGTCAACCACTTATTTAAACACATAGTAAGTGTTTCAATATGTGTTTAAATATGGATTACCACATAGAAACGGTCACAACCATTATGAAGTTTCAACTACTTTTTATTAATTAGATATATGTATGTATAAAACTTAAATTCTTTTGTAAGAGCTTTAACAAAAAACAAATTTCCCGAAGACTGTAAGATTTAAAAGGGAGTTCAGTTGAAGACTAAATCCTAGAAGCTCTTGTTGTAGCTTTTTATTTATTTAATTATTTATTTGCTTATCTTTGGTCTTCTTTCTTAAATAATACACATTCCAGTAGATTGTTAAAAAAAGCTATACATACAATTTTGGCCAATTTGGCAATTATATATGTTATTCCACTCAAACCCAATCCATCGCCATGATGTTAAGGCAGCAAGGATTCTCCTCTACATTTGGAATATTTGATTTCTATTTTGGTTTCTTCTTTTATCACCTTTTTCAGGGAGATTATTTTGACTGTTAATGTGAAGACTAGAAGAATAAGATTGCATGCATTATTCGAACTTCAACCCATTGAAACCCAATTAAAATTATTTGTAAGGGCTTCAACATCAGGGTTTACTTAAAACACTATAAGACCTTAAATCTCGTTTTAGCACTTAATCACAAATGTTCAGATTGTTTGATACAGATATTTTTAAAATCTACTGACTTTTTCATTAGACATTCAATAGGACTTATTCTAAAAGCTTTTTTTGCAGCCTTAATATTAGAATTTAGGTCAGGACTAGAAGATCAAAATTCTAATATTCGCACTTTGATGAGGTTAAGGCTATAATATTTAAATTCTTTTGAAAGAGCTTTAACCAATTGTTGATTGTACATGAAGATTGTAAGATCTAAATTTCCTCGTATAAACTTTACCAGAAGAGTTCAGATTAGATCTAGAAATTTTACTTCTATCAATAAATTTGAATAAGAGAAAAACTAACACTTTCTTCACAATTAATTTTTATTTAAGCTACCACATTGTGATCAAAATGTACATCTAGATTAAATACAAATGATTTGTGAAGAAAGCGTTAGTGCTTTTATTCAAGTTTATTACTTAAATCTTCACGTAACTGAAGAACGAATTTCAATGTATTTATCTTATTATTAATATTAAGATGAATACTAAAAGATCAAAATTAATATTATTAACAGATATTTAATCTCTTTAAAACCATCATAACCAATTATCATTTTAAACATTATCATCAATTTTAAAAGCTTAAAAAGCTAATTTGTACTTCAAATATATAAATAAATATACCTCTCGGTTGAAGATACTACCAAAATTAGTATTGTGTTCATCATCACAAATAAATACTCCGAATAAACAACCATAATTATTTAAAAAAACACGCTCCCCTCAAAAAACAAAGTTTGAAGTTGAAGCTTGAAGTATGCCGCAGTTATCAACAAAGATTAATTAATACAGAGAAAACATTTTATGAAAATAATAGATTTGCAAAAAAAAACATGTATTTATTAATGAATTCAACATTTTAAATTACCAAACATCCATTTCCATTCATCTGTCATTCAACAATTTGTTCCCCAAGTATCTTGGTTAGAACTATAAAAAAACACTTGGTTTGTTTCACAGAAAATTTATTATTTTTTCTCCGACAAATCTGGACAATATGGTATATCAAGAAGAAATGAATTAATCATTATTGCTAGATAATGACATGTGGTCGAAACTGAATTGGAGCAAAAATAATAACTTTTCCGTGAAACAAACCAAGTGTTTTTTACTTCTCATCAAGATGGTTCAAAAATGTTTCGGCACGGGTTAAATAAGCAATTACTTACATATAGTCTGTTCGTTGGATCTTTCGTCGTACGTCACAAATTATCGCTTCGAGAAACGACGCAAAAACATTCAGTCTGATAAAGTAAACCAAATGCGTTAGAAAAAGAACGCACTGTAAAACTTTCGTCGTTTTTTGAAGCGATAGTTTGTGACGTACGACGAAAGATCCAACGAACAGACTATATACTGTTTACTAAGGATCAATTTTATACGATGAATTAAATTCTCACTTCTAGTCAATTCTGCAACATAAATAATTCCAAAACGTCTTACTGTAACGTTTGTACCCATCCTTTGTAATGTGCAGATGATACGACACTAATAGTCCTAAACAAAGCTACTACGTCGCAGAGGCTACACGATTTAATAGAATTGTTATTTCTAATGTTTCCTTACAGATTATTCCTCACCTTAGTTTTTAGCATATATAGTTCATTCGAATCCAGTAATTTCCAGTCTTTTCTCTTCTATAGTTTAACTTCCTTCAGAAAGTTTATCCTAGGGTTGTAATAAATTCCTGAAATTTCTTTTCTAGATTTTCATAGTTTTTTTGTTTGAAAACTCAAAAATTTTCTTGTAATTTCTCTTCCAGAAATTTATGCAAATTCTCTACTAGATTTCTACAATTTACAACATACATTTAAGTTTCCCTTCAAGAATTTTAGTATTTTCCTACAATTTCACTTTTAGATTTATACAATTTTCAGTTTAATTGTCTCTTTCAAGTTTATTAAAAAACTTTCTTAAAAAAGCTCTGCATTTTTCAGCATCTCTCTGTCAGACTTCTAAAGTTTCAAGCTTGAGTTTCTGTGCCGAATTTTTCTTTTGAATGTTTCCCTTGGAAAAAAATCCAATATTTTGCTGTCATTTCTCTTCTATGTTTTGACTGCAAGAATTTGAGTATTTTCTCGCAATATCACTTTTAGATTTATACAATTTTCAGTGTAATTGTCTCTTTCAAACTTTTTCAAAAAAACTTCTGCATTTTCCAACAATTCTCTATCAGATTTATACAGTTTTAAGCTTGAATTTCTCTGCCGAATTTCTTTTAAATTTTCCTTTAATATTTGAATATTTTTCGTTTTTTTTCCAAATTTCAGCATTCATTATTCTTTTAAATATTTTCCAAACTTCTCTTGAAAATATTCCAATATTTTGAGGCAATTCTATTCTATCTTTTGATTTCAAGAATTTCAGTATTTTCCCATAATATCACTTTTAAATTTATGAAATTTTCAGTATAATTTTCTCTTTCAAGTTTATTAAAAAACTTTCTTAAAAATGATCTGCATTTTTCAGCAATTTCACTGTCAGATTTCTACAGTTTTAAACTTGAATTTCTCTGCAGAATTTCTTTAAAATTTTCCTTCAATATTTAAATATTTTTTATTTTTTTCCAAATTTCAGCATTAATTTTTCTTTTAAATATTTTCCAAACTTCTCTTGAAAATATTCCAATATTTTGAGGCAATTCTATTCTATCTTTTGATTTCAAGAATTTCAGTATTTTCCCATAATATCACTTTTAAATTTATGAAATTTTCAGTATAATTTTCTCTTTCAAGTTTATTAAAAAACTTTCTTAAAAATGATCTGCATTTTTCAGCAATTTCTCTGTCAGATTTCTACAGTTTCAAACTTGAATTTCTCTGCAGAATTTCTTTAAAATTTTCCTGCAATATTTAAATATTTTTTATTTTTTTCCAAATTTCAGCATTAATTTTTCTTTTAAATATTTTCCAAACTTCTCTTGAAAATATTCCAATATTTTGAGTAATTTCTATTCTATCTTTTGATTTCAAGAATTTCAGTATTTTCCCATAATATCACTTTTAAATTTATGAAATTTTCAGTATAATTTTCTTTCAAGTTTATTAAAAAACTTTCTTAAAAATGATCTGCATTTTTCAGCAATTTCTCTGTCAGATTTCTACAGTTTTTAACTTGAATTTCTCTGCAGAATTTCTTTAAAATTTTCCTGCAATATTTAAATATTTTTTTCTAAATTTCAGCATTAATTTTTCTTTTAAATATTTCCCAAACTTCTCTTGGAAAAAATCTAATATTTTGCTGACATTTCTCTTCTATATTTTGATTTCAAAAATTTCAGTATTTTCCGACAATTTCACTTTATACAATTTTTAGTATAATTGTCTCTTCCATGTTTGTTTAAAAACTTTCTCAAAAAACTTCTGCATTTTCCAACAATATTCTCTGTCATATTTCTACAGTTTTAATCTTGAATTTCTCTTTCGAATTTCTTTTAAATTTTCATTCGATATTTGAATATTTTTCTTTTTTTTCAAATTTCAGCATGAATTTTTCTTTTGAATATTTTCCAAACTTCAACAAAATCCAATATTTTACAGTCATTTCTCTTCTATGTTTTGAATTCAAGAATTTCAGTATTTTCCCACAATGTCAATTTTAGATGTATACAATTTTCAGTATAATTGTCTCTTCCAAGTTTGTTTAAAAGCTTTCTTCAAAAACTTCTGCATTTTCCAGCAATTTCTCTGTCAGATTTTTACAGTTTTAAGCTTGAATTTATCTTTCGAATTTCTTGTAAATTTCCTTTCGACATTTGAATATTTTTCATTTTTGTTCCAAATTTCAGCATGAATTTTCTTTTGAATATTTTGCAAACTTCTCTTGAAAAAAATCCAATATTTTGCAGTAATTTTAAATGTTTTGATTTCAAGAATTTCAGTATTTTCCCACAATTTCACTTTTAAATTTATACAATTTTTAGTGTAATTTCCTCTTTCAAGATTGTTTAAAAACTTTCCTAAAATACATTTGCATTTTCCAGCAATTCTCTGTCAGATTTCTACAGTTTTAAGCTTGAATTTCTCTGTAGAAATTCTTTTAAATTTTCCTTGAATATTTGAATATTTTTCGTTTTTCCAAATTTCAGCATGAATTTTTCTTTTAAATATTTCCCAAACTTCTCTTGAAAAAAATCCAATACTTTGCAATAATTTATCTTCTATGTTTTGATTTCAAGAATTTCAGTATTTTCCCACAATGTTACTTTTAGATTTATACAATTTTCAGTATAGTTGTCTCTTTGTTTGTTTATAAACTTTAAAAAAATCTGCATTTTCCAGAATTTTATCAGTCAGATTTCTGCAGTTTTAAGCCTGAATTTATCTTTTGAATTTCTTGTAAATGTTTTATCATTTTTTTTCCAAATTCCAGCATCAATTTTTCTTTTGAATATTTTCTAAATTTCTTTTGAAGAATATCCAATATTTTGGAATAATTTCTCTTCTCTTCTGTTTTGATTTCTTTAAAAGTTCTAAATATCTAAAGATATCCTAAGAAATTTTATGCAAATTATCTACTGGATTCTAAATTCAAGCTTCTCATCCTATATCAACATAAAGTGACTATATATAATCACATAATTTTTTGATCCGATTTCTACGTTTACTTCAACTAATAGTAGGATACCAGAAAGTAATATCGATATTTATTTGTCCATTTATTTATATTATTAACCCACTATGCACTTTAAAGGCGTGCAAAAGATATTATTAGAATAACATGATTTCTTTGTTCTTAAGTAATATATTTTTGCCTTTTATAGCCAAATCCTAGGAGAGGTACATATTCAATATTTTATGGTTTTTGAGTTATGTTTCAAAAGTGTAGAAACAATAATTTCGATTTTTATCCAAATGCTGTAGAAATTTAGAAGTGCCGAAGGTTAAGTTCAAATTCGGTATTTTTTAACTCATCGACTCTTATCGAGAAGGAAGATCAACCACCAATGACAAGCTTAACTAAAAGTGTTGGTCTTCCTTTTCGAAAAGATCAAATTTGCCTGATTAAACTTAGATATGATGATTAGAAAAAACATGAAAACATTTCGTAAATATACAAAAATAAGTCTTGTAACACGCAAATTTCCTTTTGTATAATTAATATCTGTGGAGATATTAGGCAGAGAAGTAGTTGTTTTAATAAATAATTTGCTTTGAAGTCTTAGTAAGACTCGTTGTTGTAGCTTTACGAAATATTTTCGTGTCTTTCTAATAATCATCTTTGGCATTTACAAACGTCTATAGGATTTGTATAAAATTCTAAGGAAGGGAGTTGAGGCAAATCTGTGTGACAATCGGGAAGCTGCCAAACACTCCTACCTAATATAGGTCGACCATCCAAGAACATTTGCGGCAGATTGGGAAAGTAAACAGTGCAGGTGTTCCAAACGAAGAAAACAATAATATAGAAGCATTTATTTTTATTCGCTTGATTACTGATGATAAAAAGTGGATCATCGTGCTATCTATGATAATCTAAAACGTTAAACGCAATGCCTTTCTCAGAATAATATTCAACGAATTACAGCTAAGCAGGGTTTATTATAATAAGAACTCTCAAGAAAAAATTGATAAATTTTTAGAAAGTTCCAGAGTTTTCAAGAAAATTCACGGTATAAACTGCAAAAAGCTTTGAAGGATACATAATTACCACCACTTTAAGTCATAGAGCCTCTTTTATAAAGTCAAGATGTATCACAAAGTAAACGCCTTTAAAAGAAACTAGTTTATCTCGAAGATTTTTGCTAAGATTGTGGAATTTTCTAAAATGTTTCTTAAATTTTATCTACTTATTGTAAGCACTTGACACCTCATATTTAGAATAGAACCTTACAGCTTTCTTAAAATTTGCTGGAATTTATAAAATTTTCTACGAGAATCTTTTTGCAAGTACTTTGAGTTATTCAGTAGTTTACTTTTACGTTTTCTATAGTTTTCAAAAATTTCTTCCCTCAATTTATTAAAAATATAAGTTTATAATCATTCTTAGAATTCTAATGTTCAAAAATCTTAAATATATTGCGTGAAAAAAGTAGATACAGTTGTAGAAACTTCTTAGACAACTCTATTTCTTTATTTTTACTTGCATTCTGGAATTTGCAAGATTTCTTATGTATTAGCCTATAATCTTCATGCAAATCGAAGTATTAAGAAATATAAATTATATTTCAAGAGAAAATTGAGTTTTTTTTAAAGTAATTTAAATTTTACGTTTTCAATAATTTTCCAGAATTAGTTCCCTTATTTTGCCAAAATTTTTAGGTATGAGTTGTCCTAATCTAATATTGTGGCAGTATTTGTCTTTTGGTTTTTTTTCATTTCCTTCTCGGATTGTTCGAAGTTTATTATAATAATTTCAATATTTTAAAACATTTTATGTCAGCTTATAATCTTGGTGCAAATTGGAGTATTAAGATATCGAAATTATATTGCAAAAAATAAGTAGATACAGTTTAAGAAACTTTTTAGAAAATTCCTGAATCTAAACAAAAGTCTTCGAAAAAAAAACTCGTGGATTTTCTAGCACTTTTTACCTCATTTTGTAGGACTCTGCAAGTTTTTCTAAAATTTCTGGCTTTACCTTGCCAGAATATCTATATGTTCACTTTCACTAATATTAAAATCCTACACAAGAAGCCTTTACTTTTTGATTTTTGATTAATTAAAGATTAAATTTATTTGTGAACAAAACATTGCAATCATGTTTTAAGAAGAGCTTAAAATCCGTCTGGAGGTTAACATCCGTTCGGGATTAAAACACAATTTCGTAACCACCTTGACCCCAAAAATTATGCAACAATTTAATCCGTGTTGCTACTACTCTCTCAATATTTTTTTTTACTCGTAAATTTCGGCCAACTTTTAATGATAATTAATTGTGTTATTGTGGTGGGCGAGCAATAAATTCATTTACATACGTATTTCATCATCCCAGCCGAATATCATTTAAATAATTACCACATCCATTAACCTGTTCGTTTAAGTACTGATGCAGCATTCGGAGCAGGTTATAATAATCCACCTGTTTCACGAAAAAGTGTGCGCTTAATTATATACGGGGAACCTTGTAATTTGCATTTATTTAATTGCCAAAAAAACTGGTGAAAAGCAAAAGTGTAAATATAACGTAACGATGGAATAAATATTCTGAATTGAAGAGTTTTACACGGTAGATACTTTGTTCTCTGTACTCTTGATGAAACTAAATTAAAAAGTTAGTTAATTTAACAATTGCTCTAATTTAGAATTACTTAATAGTAGAGTTTTATATTGTGACAATGATGATGCATTTGTTAATGTTTAAAATGGTAGAATAGAAATTATTTTGTTTCTATTGTCAAGATTATAATATGTGAATAAAGTTTTATGCAAAATCAACTGAAAAACTAATAACAATAAAACAATCAGTAAAATAATTTTACATTAGACCTAAATTACATTTAATTAAGAAAGTCCACTTCTACATTCCATTGTTTTGAAAACAAATGTGGTAATAATATGTTTGATTCGGGAGTAGCGCAATTTTTACAATTTTAATTTTTGTTGGCCTTGAAAAAATTAAAAATTAAAAACTTTAAAACCTTGCATTAATTTCTATTTTTTTATCAGTTATAATCAATTTTGATGACCTTGTATTAATCCTAAAATGTGTTATCAATTGCTATATCGTCAATAGTATTTAATTTTTAATTCATCTTAATCTACATATGTTATATCTGGAAAAAATCTTTCTAGATTTCTAAATATCTTTTATAAACGTGAATAATATAACATCCTATTATCATATAATTGTCTTACATACAAAATAAACATTATCTATCTGTTTTTTTTTCTTTCGCTTGTTCAAAAATTCAAAAGTCAAAATCACGACGTAATTTTAGATAAGTATAATTTTTGTTATTAAGGTAAAAATTAAGTAAATTTGACCCAATTTCTTTCATGCATTTTATAAATATTCAACCTAACATTGAATGGATTCAATTTGAAGATGCGAAACTTAAGATAATTAATTATTCTTTATACAACCTTTGTTTATGCAATATGTTGATTTCTTCTGTTTTTTTGTAACATATTGCGTTACTGTAATTGGATAATAATTACACGTTGTCTGTCTGCACTCGACGAAATAATACGAAATCGTGTTATTTCGTGTTTGTACTTTCACCAATTTTGCTCACGTTGTGAATTAGAAAATATTTCAATAAACATGTTTCTAGACAAAAACTGGATTTGTATCATATCTAAAAATTACCGTTTATTGTAGAAAGCATTTACTTTATTGTGTGTTAAATACAACTATAATATCAATAGCTTCAACAATACAATTATATTCTTTATTTAATATTTAATCAATAAAATCTAATGAAACAAATATATTTGTATTTAAAATCTGAATATGTGGTATATATCTACAAAAGATATATATCAACGTCTTCCATTAAAAATTATCATTGCGTATTTTCGTATTCCCCTGTGAAACAATTTATTAAGGGTGGACATATTACTTGCTTAACCCAGTTTTGCACATTCGGATTTAGATTTATTATCATACATGATAAACACGGTGACATATCATTTATTTTGCCGAATTTTAATGGAGCAGTATAAACTTGCTAAAAGCTCGCAGATAAAAAAAAACTTCTGCCTCGTCTTATATTTTTTTCGTGTATCCTTTATGTATTATTTATTGACGTGCCAAGCGAAATAAATGGGCGTACATCCAGTTAGCGAACAGAAACTTTCAGACATCTCTCAAGATTGAACAATGAACAGGTTCTTCTGGCATTCGATTTATATAATACCCATATAATATTTAACCCCTGAACGGATAACAATATGTTTCCACATTTATGGTAAATGGGTTTTTTTCGTTGCGTACGTGACGAAATATTTTAACCTTTGTTATGATTTCTTTAAATTAATCGAGGTGTTTTATAGTTCACAATGTTATTATGTTTATTTAGCACTTATTTAATGATAATGATAATTTTATTTGATTATTAGGTTTTATTTTACTAATTTTAGCATTTAGAATGCATAAAGATAAAAATTATATAATTAGCGTAACCCTTATAGAAGTTTTATTATATTAAAAACCATTTTCCATATTTAAAAGAAGAAGCTGAAACAACTTAAAAGAACTCAATTCCAGTGAAATATTCACCATTATAAACTCTTAATAAACCAAATTTAGAATATCATTTAAAAACCATATTTGGTTTCAAAAATAAAAAACTACAGTATTATAAATGGATACTGTAAGTACATAAACACACCGGGCCCGATTTTCTACCTTAGTTGGAGGCCTATTAGGTTAATCAAGAAATGTCACCATGACAGAAATGAGACTTTATTAAAATTTTAACACTTTAGGCAACTTTTTTCTACTTGTGCTGATAAGTTTGAACTGTCACTATATTTTTGTTTGTTTTTATTTTAGAAGCATTTTATTTAGTAGCATTTTCTTCAGGAATTTTTGCTCTTTAGCAAATTTTGATTTATCTTATTATACATTTTTTAAACAGTTTCTATTTTATCTGAGCATAATTTTTACAAAATATAATTTACACTATTTCTTAGATAGAAGTTTATTGTGTGCTCTTCTTTTTCTTTTTGTGAAATATTTTAATTGTTACAAAATTCGATGATGCAAATATTAATTTGTGTTGATTTTTTAATTTTGTAAAATTTACATATTTTTTGTAAATATTTATATATTTTTTTCAACCAAGACTTTCTTAACAACGGTATCTTAGCAAATTTTTGTTAAATTGTTTTTATGATTTTAAATTTCAACTATTTTCAATTGATTGAAAATTTCAATTGTTTTGTAAGTTTTTATTTAAATTTATTTATAGTAAAAATATCAAATGTATAAAATTCCAAATATTTCAATTGTGCTTTATACTTTTCAATTGCTTCTCTCTAATTTATTTTTGTTGTTTTTAGGAATTTTCATTCTTTTTTTGTTTGTTTCTTCTTAGCAAATGTTAAATTGCATTTTAGAAAAATATTCAAATTGTTTCCAACTAATTTCTAACGGTTTTTAAACTAGAAGATATTAATTTGTTTTTGTTTCAAATTAATTAATAAACTTTTTAAAAAAATATTTTTATAAAGTGACTTTCTAACTTTAATAAAATTTTAAACATTTTCTTTACTACTGCTTTTTAACAAATGGTTTATGTTTCGTATCGTTCTAATTGTGATTTTTCGCAAATTTTAAATTATCTTTAAAAATTTATATGTTTATTTTTTTTATATTTAAAGAAAAAATATGAATTGTTATTTTTGGGAAATTTTAGCTGTTTTATGTAAACTGTTGTTTTTTTTATATAAAATTTCAATTGTTTTAAGCAAGTTATAAACTGTTTTATTAACAAATTCTCATTTTATTGTAAAATTTCAAAAAATTTAAATACATTTTTACTTTTTTTGTAATTTTTTCAATTCTTTCCTTTTTCAATTTTGTTTATATGAAATTTTTAATTAGAATTTTTGTACGATTTGAACTGTTTTCATGCATTTTTAGATATTTCAACTATAGTTTATTGTTTATTAATAAAATTCCAATTGTTTTTTTAACACATTTTTTTGGTAAATGCTTACTTTTTCTTATCAACCTCAATTAATGATAAAAATAGCATATTTGCTTCAATGTATTCCAAATGAAGGATTCAGATGCGTCAGCATGTCTTTCTGGACGGAGGATGGATGTGGGTCTGAGTTGAAGAACATCGAAAACCAGTAAACTTTATTCTTACATTTTCATATATTTTCCTTAAAATTTCATGCGTTTTCTCTTCAAATTGCAATGGCTCTCAAATTTTTCAATTTCAGTATTCCTTTACAATTTCCCCGAATTGATTGTTTTATTTAACGAAAGATTGCAAAATTTTTGTTTTCTATACTTCTATCGGATTTAGCAATTTTATTTTTCAATATTTTCTCTTCATTTTAACAAATTTTGTACTTGGTTCTAGAAAAAAACTACATTTTGTTTAGCATTTTCTATTCTAAAATGTAAACATTTATTGTAGGTTTAAAAATGTTCTGACAATTCCTTCATATTTCTATTTAATATATTTTCCTTAGAACTGTTTTAAAATTTTTAGTAGCAAAATTACTTTTAGTTGTCTAGAATTTTCAAGCGATTTTCTCTAAAATGTATAGGCCATTAAATATTTTTAGTGTTTCTTTAAAATTTCTAGAATATCCTAGCACTTCTTTTTCAACTTGAGTTTTTTTTTTAATTTATTTATTTATATCTTCATTTTCTTCGTGTTTTATAGTTGTGTATATCTTTGTTTTTTATTAGAGATATATTTGTTTTTATGGTGTTGTTTTTTGTTTTGTGTAATAATAGTATGTTATTTAGTGTTATCAATTTCTGTAGTGTCTTTAGTATTTTATTTTGTTGAATTTGTGGTGAATTTTATTTTGTTGAATTTGTGGTTTATTTATATTTTTTTTAGTTGTATTTCCCCATATATGACAATATTTCTTAATGCGAAATTTTAATTTAGAGAATGTTTACAATTTTGCTCTTTATTTCAAGAATCCTCAGATCCCTTTTTATTTCCTTACAAATTTCTATAATTGTTCCAGTATTTTTTTTCTCTTCTAAAACATTCTAGCATTTCATTAAGGTTATTAGTTTTTTCAACATTCCTTATTTTATTCAATTAAAATTTTACTGTAAGATATTTTATAAATATACATATCTTCATATGTTATAGAATTTTTACATCACTTTCTCTTCCAAATTGCGATTGTATCGACAGACAATATTTTTTCTTTCTAATGTTTAGTAATTTACGGAATTTTCTTTCAAATTTCTAATTTTTTTATTATACTTTACTCATCTAATTTTCGAGACAAAATATTGAGAAAATTAAAATGTGAAAAAGAATTTTTTTTCAATTCGAGTTCAAGAATTTTCCAGCTTAAATATTCAAATTTTAAGAATATTTCCTAAATTTTCTGCATCTTTATATTCTGTTTAAAATTATTATTTCTAGAATTTTCAAGTATTTCTTCTTTAAATTTATTTATAATCATCTTCTTTATAATTTAGAATATTCTCTTTCAAAGTGTGATAATATTTATCGAGAATTTAAGAAGTATTTTTTCTTTCTTATTTTTAATATTGCACTGCATTTCTTTCAAAATCTTATTTTTTTTTTCACTATTTCTAACATCATCAAATTTTCAGAAAGGTTTTCCTACGAAAACGTTAAGATTTTCTCTTTGGTATTTTAATTTTTTTCGAGAGTTTTCCAGCAAGTTATTTCCTTTGTTCTCTCTCGAGGACACTTGTTTTTTTAGTATTACTTTAGAATTTTTTAGTGTTTTATTTTACTGAAAATTTGCAGATTTGTTTTTTTCTATTTTTTATAAAATGCTTACTTCTATAATAACTTAATTTTTAGGAATTTTCCATCAAAATATTTTTTTCTTTTGTTTCTTCTCGAGAATCATGTTTTTATATAATTTTATAATTTTCGATTAATTTATATTCATTTTATTTCAGTTTTGTTATATTTATTGCTTTGGGTTCATTACACATCTTATTTATTAAAAAAAATGTATTAAATTTTGTTTTCTTTAAAATTCCTTGTGAAAGACACTACTCTTTTTAAATTTTAAACTTATTTTACAAGTATTCCGTTTAAATAAAACCATTCCTTCAGCTGGCGTACACTTACGCATGAACATAGCGTACTCTTGACCTACCACAATCCACTTTATCTTGACCTAGCGGACTCCTGATCTGATGCAATGCACAATCTATTGGAGTAGGTCAAGAGTACGCTGGTATAATTTCTAATTTATTGTCACTGATCTTGGAGATACAAGGATGAAAATTGTTATATATTGCGGTAGGTCATGGGTGAGTTATGTCAATATAAAGTTTATTGTCTTGGTTTTGTAAAATTTTATCAAATTTTGTACATAATTCTAATAAAATTTAAACACTAAAGTAATGCACTTACTATGTTTTTACCACTAATTTTTTTTAGTGCGTTAGTTTCGGCTTTGTCATAAATTACCACATAGTAACGGTTGTCACCATCGTTATAGTAAAATTTTATTTAAATATGTAACATTTTTCAGTGGTCATCATAGATTAACTAGTTTACAATTAATCCGAATCGAAACTATGTGAATTGGTAAAAATATGGTGATGTGGTCATCATAGTACTTTCCCTATATTTTTCTCAAAAACTATGAGGTTTACACAAAATGGCGTAAACAGCCACTTCCGGTTTATGAATGTTTACCAAAAACTCTTCAGTTCTAGTTTTTAACGATAAAACCTTAAGTGTAAAGTTTCATCTAAATCGTAACATTCGTTTTTGAGAGACAGACAGACAGACACACACAGACACATTTTTTTCAGAAATCAGTGCAATGGACTCAAAACGGATATTTCCGCAAAAAAAAAAAAATTAAAAAAATCACGAAAACAATACTTCGTCTATAGGGAAAGTAAATATGCTGCCTAAGTAGCCAAGAATAGCAATAAAGGAACTTTAGGTGACCTTCCCAAGTCTGCTCAAAAAATAGGCACGAGTGGAAGAACAAAAGAAGTGAACTCAAGCCTTTTCGTGTGTGATCAAGAGTTTTGTAGAATTGAGAATTTATATTAGAAATACATAATTTTTAATATTAAAAAATTGAATTGTTCACTTAAGAAACTTAAATGATAGGTTTTAGGAAGAAATCACTAGGAAATTGTTAACGAAACACAATAAGTAAATTTTCAAAACATATAATGAAAAATTGGAATTCAAATTCGAAATAATTTTAACAAAGATTTTTCTATATTAATTTATTATTAATTAATGATTCCTTGCATTTGATGCATGGTGCACAGAGATTTTATGTTAGATTCCAATTTGGTTAGCTTCAGTCTCAAGAGTTCCCATTGTGTTATATCCAGACAATTTTTTACAAGTAAATACAGAATAAGATGGAAACGGAACCAATATTTTTCTTGCACATTTGGTTGAATTTGGGTATTTGATTTCTATTACCCCATAAAGCCATGCCATCGCTTCTTGTATATTAAATAAAGTTTAAACTGACTCATCATTTTGCATTTATCCAAGTTCTTCTTGATACTGCATATTTGATATATCAGAAAAAAACACTAACATTGACTGCATCATCCATGTTGGAAAATCAATTTGTTTTAGATCTGAAAATCTTTAATTATCCGATAGAATTTTCAGATGATCGACAATAACAATTATAGTGGTATTATTCATAGTATAGTAATATTCATAGTTTTGGAGCCAATGAAACTGTTCAAATGTTTTGTTGTTATTATATGATAATATATAATGAAACCAAATATCTCCGCTTTTACATCGACAAGACTTTTATTTGTTGCTTGCAGTTGCCTATTTAATATATTTAGTTTTTCAAAGTTATCGGCTAAAAAAACTCACAAATGCTTTACAATCAACTGTTTCAGATATTTCATTTTAGGTTTGTCGCTTAAAAGATCACTAAAAGTATCAAACAATTCCAAAAATCTTTGCAAGCAGATCCCTTTAGAGAGTCATCTTATTCAGTTTGAAGTCTTACATGATCTGCATTATGTTTTTCACAAAAATAGCATTAGCTTTAATAGCATTGATACACCTACCTAATTACTGAATGTAATACTTCATTTAGAACAGGCGAGATGTTTTTAGTTGCTTATTTTCCCTATGAATAACAATGCACAAGAACCATTTCTGGATTCTCATCTTTTATTAATTTTAAGCAGCCATTTTTCTTGCGCATCATATTAAGAGCACCATCTGCAGCATCTGTTATATTTTTCATTGGTATATTATTGACATCTAAGTAGTTTTTTAGCTTATTATATATATCTTTGAAGTTAGTGGTGCTTTTTAATCTTTTACAGAACAACATTTCTTCAACAAAATGCCCTTTATCAATATATCTTACGTAAGTTATCACTATCTCTCAAAGTTGATTCATCCATTTGCACTAAGAATTTTCTTGTTTTCAGCTTTTCAATGAGTTGTTTTTCAATTTCTTCACTCATTTCGTCTATTCTTCTGCTAAAAGTATTGCTACTGAACGGCATAGCTTTTACATCTTTGTTATCTTTTTCAAGAACCGTTTCAGGAAATGCTGATATTGAAAATTTAATTAAATTCTCTCCTATAGTACGATTTTATTTCCAGATTTAGCGATGAATAAAGAAATTTGATAACTAGCATCAAAAATACGATTATGAGTTGAAGTATGAGCAGTAAATAAAGACTTTATTTTTGTTATCTCTTCAACATTTTCCTTTCAATTTTGAAAGTAATTCAAGTCTGCATTAATTTGTAAACTATGTTTGGCTTTCAAATCCATGTCAAGACGACCTGGTTTCATTGATTCTTCCCCTTACCTCAGACGTCCCTGATATGGCCCACAAGCTTCTATCCCATGTGTGGACAATTGTGCAAATGAGATTAGGTTTTACTCATCGGATTTGAAAAGCGTTGTTTAAAGTAGCATCCGATGGCTAATCATATGATTACTTATCGGTGTTTTATATGGCGCTCATCGTAAAGCGATTACTAAGTGATGCTATCTGCTGAATGCAGCCATAGAGTAAACGTATACTAAAAATGCATATTTATTTTAATGTAAATATAACACATTTACCACACCGCCATTGCAAAATAACATATTTTTTCCACTTGATAAATTTTTATTGGCCGCAGTTATTTCAGAATTTGCTTTATTCTTTCAATTTTGGCACCGAAATCTAGCATTGGACTTAAATGGTCCAGGGCAAAAACAAATTATTTTTTTAAGAACAATTCTGGAATTTTCAATCTCTTCGTTTTCACGCACATAACCTCTACGTCACTTTCGAAATCATGTACTTCTTTCCTCATACTTTTGAAAATTTTTATGTATTGTTTGACCGTACCCCATTGCTTTGCAACTTGGCCAATATCGTTTCTTATGCTCTTTAAGCAGCTGCTCTTTATTTAACAGCTTGTTACAACTGATAAAGATTGCTTTTATAATTTCTAAATAATTAAAATTTGTAAACCTTGTCTCTTGTAAGAATCTGACTCCATATCATCAATCAAATTTCTTACATCTCTTAATATTTTGTTTATAATGTAGACCATCCCTTCAATTATTCATTTTTCCTGCTCCAGCTGCAGTTGTATTAATTTGTCTATATTGGTTTCATATCTCTGTTTTAAAAACTAATTGTGTATTTCCTGCTCTATTGCATCTTGCTTGTTTTGTGTACTAAAGTTATGAATAACTCTGTGATTTTCAAAATGGTGTGTTTATTTTCACAATAATTATTTCAGCTACATTTTTTTCTCATAGATAATTTTGGTTAGTACTTTTATACTGAATATTCTTCTTAAAATTTGTTTCGTGTTTCTTGGTTTTTCTATTGCTGTTCCTGCATCGAATCCTTTTGCTTCTAAACAATATCCTCAATATCCTGTAGTGAGTTCCCATTTCTTCTTATCTTCTTTCGATGAATTTATTTACTTATGCAAAGACTCTAGTTCCCTTATCTCATATTTGTGCTGTTTTGGGTTTTTAATTAAAATACTCTCAACCTCAGCATTTACACCATCTAAAGATATATGTCGTTTCATAATTTTGTATGCCGATTTTTGTGTAAATCATACAAGCCTATGAAAGGAGAATAAATACTTGAATAAATTTTATTTGCCTTCACTAGTGAATCATATCAGTTAAGGTTTGTGAATAATCAATCACAAATCGGAATCGTTTCGGGTGTGATTCATCAGGTGATGTAAAACGTGTTATTAATCTCCAATAAGCCTAAAACGTCAATCTGATAATTCAATATGGCTGCGTCAAGTATTACGGCCCAGACGTGTCGATACCATTGTAAAGAAATGTTTAAGAAAATATTGGAGTACTGTGCATTCAGCATGAAGAAAATTAGCGGAAACGATTACGAAGGGTATGTAGTAAACACTATATATTATATAGTATACAATTTCAATTATGTACACCATTGTAAAAATTTGTCGATTAAGGTTTGAAATGCCTTACAAATGCAAAAGTCGTAAAGGAGGAATATTTTACACATAATTTGCAACAAATCCTCTTATATACAATATTGGCATAGTTTTTAAATGTAAGTAGTTCTCAGCAAAGGGTATACAAAAACCTAATACTATGTTATTTGTTAAATATATAGAAACCATTAAGATGACATCTATTGTCTAAAGCGTTGTACCATGATTCCCTAGTTGAGTGGTTATCCACCGACAATTACAGGAAACTGTTAACTATCTTAAGTGTCTTAATTAAAATTTTTATTTTTTCTATATAATTCATATTAATGCCTTGTTATATCATTATTATTTTATCTGTTTTCAATTTTATTAACCAACAAATACGCGGAACTGCGGCGTTTAAAAAGTAGTGAATTAAACCCAGGAATATCCTTGATTTATTACCGGCGTAAACAATATGATTCGTTTCGTGATGCGAATTAACGAACACAAACATGTTCCTCTGTATTATGCATACATTTAGAAACGCTTTCGAACGTCAGGTTTACCAATTCGTTCCCGCTAATCACTCAAAACATTTCGAATGCTTCGCCGCCTTGAAGATTTCCGCGAAGCTGTCAGACAGACGTGTCGATTATAAAACCTGCTCACAAAAATACATCTCTGTAACGATCAGCCAAAAACATTGTTATACGATAATGTGATATCATTATACAATCTGCTCGCAAAAACACATCTCTCTGACCTGATCAGCTAAAAAAATTGTTATACGATGATGTGATATGATTATACAATTTGTGTATTGTGTGTACTGATTTTGATTGATAATTATAGGTGGATCAAACACGGAAGATTTATTACGTTTTCGATTTCCGCATTTTTTCGGCAGGAATGCGGGTCGATGGCAGAGTAAACACACGGCCTTTTGTGTGTACCGAGCGAAATGAAAAAATTCTCAGCCTCCCCAGTCATTTATCACTCAATCCCGATTCCACCCAAAACAATAACGTTTGCCAATTAAAAAAAAAACAACCACCCGTCCGCCAGCCCGCCCTTTATCCCATCACAAATTCACGAATAATAAACCGCATTTGGTTTAAATTAGACCTCATAAAGCCACCCCCCTCGTATTAATCAGATTTGGCTGTGTGCTGTGTGCATCAAAAAAAAAATGTTGCAAAAATGAATTCGCAAACCGGCCGGCTAATGCAATTTGAATGGATGCGGCGCGTTGCGCCTCGTTAAAAAATCCGCAGGCCCACTGTTTGCAGCAATTTGGTTAGGAATGTTTGTTAAATGCTTTTGCAAAACTGATTACCCGCGAGTAATCGATACAGAGTCATTGGCAATGCAAGCCGCTTCCCATCTAAATAGTGGATTTAATTATTGCTGCATAATGGTATTAAGTGGTGTTTTATATGCAAGTGCAGATTGTTCGTTGGAGCCCCGTTTTTTTTTTATTCAGTATTCTATGCGGTGGTGCTGATATGTCGCATTGAGCCCCCCGTTTAATGAAACAATATAAATTAAGTAGCGGGTTTAATTGCACGAACAATTATTGTAGAGAGACTATTATGGAGTTTTTTTTCGTTCGGGAAAAGAACGTGTACAGCAATTTCGTGGATTATTAACGTTTGGATATTTATTTCATTACGTGCATTGAATATAAAATCCGCTCAAACTAATTTTAGTTTTACAAAAAGTAAATGAAAACATAATAAAACACATAAATGAATATTCAATTGTTTTATACAATTAAATAGCAGTAATTTGAGGAATAAAGCAATAATAACCTTTTTTCACCCTTTTATTTTAAATACCAAATATACATTTCGGACACAAAGTGACCATTATTAATGGATTAGCATTGATTGACAATGGTCAATTTGTGTCTGAAATGTATATTTGGTAATTCAAATAAAAGTGTGAAGATTGAAGAAAGGTTATGTTTCACCAAGTGAATTTTAATTATAAAACCTATATATCAATATTTTCATGTAAACAATGGAATTGAAATCAGTTGAAGTGATTTATTATAAAAAAGGTAAAATTGCTTATTAATTCTCAAAAATATAAATACTGTTAAATATAAAACACCGTTCGCACTGCCCATTCAGTTATTAATGTTCCATAATCTAAACCTAATATACTCCAACATAAACTCGTTAGCTAACAAATCCTATATCCTTTATAACTACCTGTTAAATAATCCCACACATGTCTGCATACTAGTTGAAACCAAATCTCAACGTCCTTTCTCATTCCAAAACTGGCCATTTTTGCAAATTCCAGCTAGCATTCATAATAGTAACATCAGAGGGGGTCAATAGCGGCAGCTCATCCTTCCATTAAACTTGGTAAAACTAATCCTCCTAAAATCAACTATCCACTCAATGAATGTCTCCACTTCACTCTATCACTTCCATCTTTCCAAATCAATCTGTTCTTAGTGTATATACATCCCCATTCCCCAATTGATGATTCCATATTTACTAAAGAATCCCTCTTTGATAACGCCATCATCCTAGGTGATTTTAACTTAAACAAAACCAAATCCCGTCATTTGTCTTCATGCCTATCCAACTCCAGCTTCATACGCATTCCTACTCCTCCGACCTTTATTATGAATGATTCACAAGCCACCACCCCCAATGTATTACTTTGTACACAAAATATCCAACACCTTATCCACTCCGTCAATCTAGTCCCTGATTTGTGTTCTGACCACCTTGCCATCCGTTTTCAAATTAAAATCCCACTAGTTCCTCCTCAACAAATTCCCACTCTCACTTATAATTTTAATAAATGCAAGACAGACAGAGTTCAAGCAGAAGTTTCAGAATACATTACCGCTAATCCTTCCATTAATCCTAATTCTATCACCCACTTTAATGAATTCCTTTCTTCTTCCATTATACAAAACACACCCCAAATAGCAAAACATTTTTATAAATATCCCCTCCCAAAATACATCCTTCGACTTATCAAATTTAAAAGACAATTGTACAGAGACATACAACTGACGGACACAACTGAACTTAGACAAAAATTTAACAAGCTCAACAAAGACATTAAAACACTTATAAACGAATTCAAGACGGACGTTTGGATAAATACTTGTGGCAGAATTAACGACTCTAAAGGGAAAAAATTCTGGTCGGAGATTAAAAAACTCAGTAAATACAAAAAAACAGACACTTTACAGAAAATCTTCGACCCGACAACTAACGAGACCTTTACTTTACCTGACGTAATTGCCCAAAAATTTGCTGACAATTTTAACTTGACCTATTCAATGACAGAGGACCCCAACTTTGGCCGGACTAATTTTAAAAAAGTTAATGACTAGTACATTAAATATTTTGAACAAAACAACTGTTCAGAACCGACTGACATTTTTACACACGACGAGTACTTTAGTATTTTAAAGAAAGGGAAAAATACAGCGACTGGACATGACCACATACACAGACTCATCCTAAAATCCTTTCCATTCCACATCCATGATTACATCCTTAACAACATCAATTTTCTATATAAAAATCAATATTTCCCGAACGTTTGGAAAATAGGAATTGTAGTTTGTATCCCCAAACGCGACCAACCCTCTACCTTATTATCCAGCTACCGCCCTATTACCCTTCTACCGGTTATTGGAAAGATCTTCGAGTCCCTTCTCAAAAACAAAATCCTCTCACTAATTTCCAACCAAATCCCTAAATACCAATTTGGTTTTCTTCCCCACAGATTAACTTCCTTGCCACTCACTATCCTAGTATCAAATTTTCAAACATCCCACCTCGAAGGCAAAGCCTCAGCAGCTCTATTTTTGGATGTCCAGAAAGCTTTTGACTCTGTCTGACATCAAGGCTTACTATACAAGTGCCACCTTCTAAATATCCCTCCTCATATCATTTTCATTATTAAACAATTCCTCTGTAATAGATCCCTAAAAGTCAAAATCCATAATTCATTCTCCTCTCCATTTACTCCCGAACAAGAACTCCCTCAAGGCTCTCCTCTCTCACCTCTGTTATATAACATTTTTTGTGCTGATATCTACAACCCTGATCCTCTCTACTTTAATCTATCCAAATACATCCTGCAATTTGCAGATGACACTGCCCTAGTCACACATGCTCCCACACTACCAAAAGCCCTCCAATTCCTCCAAGAGCATATTGACGCCCTTCAACGATGATTTGCAAAATGGCGCATTAAAATCAATCCTCACAAATCACAGCTCCTAATCCCTTATCACCGCAGCAATAATTCACCTCACAAAGTCCATATTTCCTAAACTGCGATCCCTCCCTCAGTTTCCATCAAGTACTTGGGCATAACCATAGATCAAAAAATTAATTTTAAAAAACATACAGCCATAACAAAAAGCAAAATTACTTCTAGGGCAAAATGCCTTAATACAAAAAACAATGGTATTAATACCAGAACTGCCGTAAAAATTTACAAGATGATCTGCCGCCCACTACTTGACTATGGTTGTGCCCTCTATCCCAACCCCAGCAATCCAACCTCCCATAATATTGAAGTTAGCGAGCGAGCATCCCTTCGTACCCTAACAAAACTCCGTCATCCTCTTAATCCTCTACACAATCCCTCCAATCAGCTCCTCTATGATACTACTTTAGTTATCCCCATCCTAGAACGTCTTCGATTCCTATCAGAAAAATTCGCCAAAAATCCTTTTAACTTTCACATATTATCCCTATACTATCTTCCTAGAAACCCTAACATAATCCCTAAATTTAAAAACCCACATTCTACCATTTTTTATTTCATTTCATCATTTCATGCATCTACTCACTAACGACTGACGCCATATGACTGGACAAGACAAGGCAGAAAGACCTCTGGTCGATAGCCTTTTGACAGACTAATACATTAACATACCATTCATTATTTATCATTTTAATGTAAATATGTACATAATTTGTCAATAAATATATGTTACTACTACTATAAAAACACATGAGCATTATTAATTTTGTCTAGGTCACGAGTACGCTAGTGTATTGAGGTAGGTCGATAATACGCTATGTTAATATGTAATTAGAAAGTAGGCCAGAAATATATCGCTAGTTCTGGCTTAACATAGCGTATTACCGACCTACCTCAATACACTAGCGTACTCGTGACCTAGACAAAATTGATAATGCTCAAGTAATTGATACAGAGCCATTGGCAACGAATACGGTTAACCATTTATATATTTATTGTGATAAATTAAAACTAGGCGTATTTTAGGTTTGAAAAAAAATACAATTTAATACCAATTTAATAAATAGTTAAAATTGTTAGAAATTATTTACCAATTGAGGAATTTTATTAGTTAGTACAAAAATTTTTCACGCGTTCAATCAACAGAATATCTCTACAAAATAAATTGAAATAACAGCATCTAAAAATGTTGATAAATTGTTTGGAAGCACCAAGTTGAAGAAATATTAAGGGTTCTAAATTGTTACAATGTATGAAAATAACTGGAAAATTGTTTAAAATATGCTCAAAATGATGTATAACTGTGAACAAGTCCACTTTCTAAAAGAACGCTTTATAAAATAATAATTATGTCATTAAATGTTTTATTTATATATCTTTTTTTTTCAGGTGAGTACTACATTTAAAATTAAGCAATTCTTGGTGTTGGGGTAAGTTTTTAAAAATATCTCTTCGGACAGAAAATAATGTCAAATATTGCATTTCCTAGAAATATATTGTAACGAGCGTACAACAAAAACCGACTGACGGTTTTTGCGTTGGAAATTTAAAGTCATTTTTGAAAAAGTACTGCATAACTTTCATGATTTAAACTTATTTCATTTCGTAATGGGTGAAAAATTTATAAAAAATAGCAGTGTGCTGTTACCATTTTTTTTTTAATATTTTTAAAATACATTTCACAATCTTGCTGTTGTTAATAACTGTTTTCTATTTTCTTCAGCGTGCTGTACAAGTTTTTTGTATCACCCTTCGTGCACGAATGTACTGGTTTGGTAGCAAAACGTATATTATTTATTTCCTTATGGTTAAAAATGTATACAGTATTTTCATTTGTATACAGTGTGTCCCAATTTCGATGCTCACCTTTTCTGTTATTAAAGAGATAGAGCAACGGTTAAATGGGGAATTGCAGAACCAGTGCTCATAATAAATCCCATTTCAAATTTACCTTAATTTTTTTCAATTTTAAGATATTTTGAAAAAAAACAAAATTTGCCAATTTTAATTTTCCTTAGTAATTCGATAATACCTAAAGCGGCCACCATTAAACCTTTATATTATTCAGACACTTTCTCAAGACAATTTTTTGGTGTATACAGAAACCCCTAAACTCAAAATTGAATATGACCACCAAAAAAACACAAAAGATGGCATTTTAATAACCGGAAAACAAATGTGAATAGGGGTTTTTGATCAAAAACATTGTCTTAAAAAAGTGTCTGAATGATGTAAAGGTTTAATAGCTGTCCTGTTAGGCGTTATCGAGTTATTGAAAATTAAAATTAGCAAATTTTTGGTTATTCAAAATATCTTAAAATTAAAACAAGTTAAGGTAAATTTGAAATGAGATATGTTATAAATACTGATTTCTGCAAAACATTCCCCATTTAACCATTGCTCTATCGCTTCTATAATAGAGATACCAATGGTGAGCAACGAAATTGGGACACAGTGTAGAATTTCAAATAAAGTAGAGTAAGAGTAGAAATTTGTAATTCCTTCAAAATTTTGATTACGACCTCCATGACATTCTTTTTTTATAGATGTGGCATAGTTTTATTTAAAAAAGGTATCTTAATTTGCAAAATATGTGGATGTGAGATTAAATTAAAAAAATAAATTAGAGAAGAAATAAAGAAAAATAAATTATAAATTTCTCATTATTTTCATTAACTATTTTGACATTTTAAGGCCATTAAAAACACACTACTCCAATTAGTTTACCTGCAAGGTAAGAGAAAACATAAATAAAATTAAATAAATTCTTTAATATTGCAAAATGTTTTAATTGCCTTAGACTAAGAAGTGGTGGATGTCTGGCGATGGTGAAATCATACTTTAATATTGCAAAATGTTATAATTGTCTTAAGCAAAGAAGTCTTACTTTGGCTATTATTGGTCTTTAGAATATAAATTTAATTTGTTTACCTATTCAAGAAAATCAATTTCTGGCATATCACAGTTCGACTAGCAATTTGCAACTAGCAATCCACGCTCAGATACGATTCGAGATTTCCAACACCAACCTCGTTGTTGATTATTGTTGTACACTCGTTACATCAAGTTTTATAAATGACAATTTAGTCACAGTGTTTAATGTACAAATATCTAAAAAAAAAAAAACTGTATGACCAAAAAACAAAATCACTTTTCTTGAAAAAATCGTTTTCTCAACCCCAGGCTTAAAAAAGACTTGGCTGACCGGTATTAAAACATCCGAATTCAGAAGTAAACATCACTAAATTTTGACAGTTTAAATCTCAAAGTCTCTACTAATTTTTGAATTAGTAATATAAAATCAAATTTAGAATTACATAGTACTCTTAAACTATCAACCAAAAAACCATGAAGATCTCAAATCGAAACATCAATTAAATTTTGCCATCCAATGATATGTAATAATTAGTTGGGATAAGCAAATAAAATACATAAATTTTATTGTTTTTTTTATTGTTTCACGTAGCTCACAAATGTCAAGCTAACACAACATATATATGCAACTTTTAAGTCTATTCGGGGTAAGAATATCGAAAAAAAATACATGATCAAATCTGTGTGCATATTGTAGTTTAATAAGCATATGGAAGAGGTAGATCGTGCAGATCAATATTTGGCGAACAGCAGTATTTTAGATTATAATGACATACCCTTTGGGCTTTTCTAAAAAACTAAAAGACCACGTCTTAGAAAAAAATAGTCACTCTCAGAAACACAAATCCGATTAGAGCGTGTAAAATATGCTCTTCAATTCATAATGTGTTAAGACTTGATGTAAATTTTGAAGGGTTCTTTAGGGATCAAATGTTATTAGGCATTCGCAATTATGGCAAAATTGATGTCATTAATAATTATTTGGAAAGGTATATTAAGTTAGCAATGGAAAGGAATCATCATATACGATTTATTGGGGTTTATGGTAATTAGCCATTTATCAAACTATAATTTTATTGATCAGCCCTTGTAGTTCGGCAAATGCTTTATGCAGGGTAATAGAATGCAATATCAGGGCTGTGTCTTCTGCATTGAGGATTGGATAGGGTAAAAGGTTGATGTCATTTGAGATCGGATTATATATGTACTAAAGAACATTGGTAGAAAAGAGCTATGAGAAACGTCTTGCTGTGGTTATTTGGGTTATTTTAAGTTTAGGAGTTAAAGTGGGATCTTTAAGGAATTGAAGTGGGATCTTTAAATAAAATTCAATTAAACAGCAAGATATTTTCATGCTATACCGAATCGAAATCTTTTTGTATACCTAAAATACAATATCTTCCGAGGTATTTTATGTCCTTGATAGCCAATTTTTTAATGTGTTGAAGTGTTTTCAAACAATTATCATGAATCCAGAAGCAAGGGTTGAACGTCTAAGACATCATAGCCTGATTTGAGTATGCATGTAATATTATTCCACATCTACTCTTTAGCTATTATCTGTTATTGGTAAATGTGGTTGAATATTTTTAAGATGAGTTTATGAAAGCGATTACAAAAGGGATATGACAATGAATTTAAGAATATTTTCATACCCAGAAGCAATTTTTTACCTATATCTAAGCAAGTAAAATATCCCTTCTTTGTTATATTATTCTTAGTAAAATGAAGCGTGGGCATGTAATTGAGGAGGCTTTAGTAAATAAAATATCGACATTAAGCCTATTTATCGGTAAAAGGAGCTTTTTTACAAAGCCTCTTTCAACATCTCAATGCTCGACACTCCACACCCCCAACATTTGTCACATAAACCACCTCTGCTCACGTTCCACACATATCCCTTTGTACCCCACACCTAAACTCCATACATCAAAATCGACTTCACGCATGCATCCCACAATCCTCAAATCACTTTCCTCTTTTAAACTGCAAACATTTTCTTTGTGAATTTTAGAATTTATCGGCAGCTTCATTTGAATGTTTAATTTTCTTTCAATTCCTGCTAAATTGGAATTTTTTTAGAAATTATTATGTTCTTCGTTTATAATATTTGGTTTTATTTTTGTATTTTTAAACAGTTTTCCTTTAAATTGCAATAGCTTCCTTCGAGGGTTCTTGATTTTTTCAGAAATTCCAACTTGAGATTTAGTGAACTTAGAAGTAATAAAACTTTAATAAAATATTTTTTTTAACTTTTAATATCTCTTGCTCTAACAGGTCTTTCCCGAGTTTCTCATTTAATTTCATTTAAAATGTTATCTTCCTTCTCGAAGGTGCTGAAATTCTTTAGCTATATTTATAAATACGTTTTCTTTTAATTCGTTAGAAATTTTCTGCTTTATCGTTCAAAAAATTTTTCAGGGTTCCAGAATGTTAAAAAATTAGAATTTTTAACGCAATGTTCCTTACATATTTCTAGAATATTTCACTATTTTCTCTTTAAAACTGAAAAAAATTGTTTCTTAATATTTTATTTTAAACTTCATATCTATTTTTCAAGAGGGTGAGTAGAGAGTAGCATTCAGTTGAGGAGAGACAATCTTTACAAACAGTGACGTAAGGAGGAGAGTCGAGAAGGACAGACATTGTTATATTCGGTGGAGAGCCAGATTTCTTTGCTGGAGAAATTTTAAAGCTATGTATACTATTATTTCTAGACCGAAAAATTAGTTACTGTGGTGAGTGGAACCTAAATAATTCGGTTAATCGCACTTAGTGAGTGGATCTGTTCTTGCTTGCTGAACAAAATGACGATCCAAATATCAATAGAATACGAAGTTTCCAAAGCAAGGGTAACCCGTGACTGTCTACGAGGGGAGTACTATCTTCTCACATGTGGAACATCGTGATAGACAGCCATAGGATATGCAGATGTCATAACAATTCTACTAAAGACCTCTCTGAAAGTGTACTTAGTAAACTAATGCAAAGTACCCTCAATATAGTGGAAAAATGGTGTACTGGACCGGCTTCACAGGTAAATCCGGCTCCACAGGTTAAGCATCTGAGGGTTATTCTAGATCCTAAACTGAACTGTACAGAAAGCGAGCATGGCATACTAACAGTGTCGTTGAGAGATCATGGAGACTATAACCCAGAATCACCATATGGCTGAACACTACCGTTGTAAGACCGGTCCTATCATATGCAGCAATTGTATGGTGGCCTAGGGTTAATCGCAAAACTGCAACAAGTAATCTACAGCACATTGAACGTCTGGGCGCCATGCATACCACACCGATGTCAGAAATGAAGGCGTTATTATCTCTGCCCCTGCATTTACACATACAGAAAATGACAATAAGTACAGCGCTAAGACTAAGAGACAACGGTTTGTGTTGTCCAAAGGCGGACCGGACTAGGTATGGGACCATAATTAGAAGAGTGACTCAAAGAGATGCTCTTCTAGGGAAGTGTTAGAACCATCCTACTCCGACCTCCCTTTTTGAAAGACACTACACGTCACAAAACTCCAAGGTTCCTGAAGCTACTACTACTACACATATTCACGGATTGAGCAAAACCCAAGAAAGGAACAAGTGCAGACAGGAGGAACACTCTACCATCATTAAGGCGGAACTTACAGGTTTACTTGTTAGTGGCCAAAAAATAACTAAACTAGGCTAAAAAGAGAAAATATCTGCATCCAGACAGGCAGCAAAACAAATCTTGCTATCTTAACACTTCCCAAGATCTTATCAAGACTTGTAAATGAATGTGTTATGGCAATGTAGAGGGTATCTGTAGATAACAGAATTGCCCTGGGTCAAGGTACACTCAAACACGAAAGGGAACGGTAGGGCGGATGCTCTAGCAAAATAGAGAGCATCTTTGAAAACCGATGATAGGCCTGTGCCCCTATCCAAAAGCAATATTTTTAAATATACTGCAAGAAATGACTCTTGCAGAATACAAAGCAAGGTGGAAGAATCTCCACTTGTCCTCATTTCAAAAACCCAACCCAATACTAAAATTGCCCTATATTGTGTTTATCTATCCAGGTCAAATATAAAATCTCTGACTGGTACCCTCATTTAAAAAAAACACATTTATGTATTAGGAGTTTCGGAAGATCCGAACTGCAGTGAGTGCAATGATGAAGCGAAGTTGATGGAGCATACTATGTGCTATTGTCCCGCTCTGGCAATATTAAGGAAGATCCTAGTGGGGACATCATGGCCAAAAACCGCCGACCTGAGAGACCTGTTCCCCAACAAAATCTTTGACTTTACCATAACGGTAGGATGGCTAAAAAGCTACTTCTCCCATCACTGGAGGTGTATAATCCTTATTTATGGATAGATGTTTTTAAGAGTATTATATAAACAAAAATTGTCGGACCCGAATGTGTCATAAAATGTCAAATGTTTTCTGAAAATGATTTAATATTTTTGTCCCAATTATACTAATCATATTTATCGAAATCCATAGGTCCTACAATTAACACAGCGAAGAGATCGCGTGGTTGTTCTACTTCTATTCTTTTAAAATAAAAATTGAATATTCATAAAATTTAGAAACTTTGAATGTAGTGTAGAGCTATTGAAGTACTAATAGAGAAATCAAATATAACTGTTATAGGGCAATGCACGGTATGTTTTCTATAATTATACAGGAAAATGGCACAAATGACCAACGAACGGTCTAAGTGCTGCGATCATCTTGTCATCCTCCACAAACCATCATACAGAAAAAACGTACTATATCTTGACACTAAATCTCTCAGGAACTGTACTTTCAAATCTATAAAGAATTTGAATTCCTTTCAATAATTGCCGTTGATTTTATCAATCTACTTCTAATGATCCCATATAAATGGGATACATTAGAGATCACAGACATTACGATGAATTAAATTCTTGGTGTTGTTTATAAATATATAAAAATTGTGAAACAACACCAAGAGTTTAATTAACCTCTTATTAATCACAGACATTTCTACAAAGTGAGTAGAAGATATGTTATATTTGTTTCTCATTAGAGTTGAAGATTTGTTTTGGGACAAGCGCGAACAGCCGAATTTTTTTTACGCTTGAAAGAATAAATTCTTCGTCGAATTAGTTATCACAGAGCTATTATATTTCTGATAACAATTCCCAATTCGCAAGTCAGCAGTGAAATTGGAAAGTATTTTAAAGATATAGAAACTAGCAGAAATTATAAACCATTTGAAAGCGTGGGAAGTTTTTTAAAGTTATCTCTATTGGGAATTATAGCAGCTCTAGAAAAATTGTAATATTGAAAATACCATATATAACTCTTAAAATATTCATTTATCTTTAAAGTATTAACCGAAAATAACGAAACCAATGAGTACAAGAAGAGAGAGAGTACAAGAAGAGAAAGAAAAAAGTGAAGAAAAAGATATGGACAGCCGTGAATATGGATTATAAGGTTTCCAAATGAGCAATAAAAAATAGAAAACGATAGAAGAGCCAAAGCAGCGAAACAATACGTTGGAACAACAACAGGATACAAAACTAAAACAAAGGAAGATGAAAACAAGGACAAAGATAAGGCAAATTTAAATATAGCTCAGAACGAAGGGAAAATGGAGGAACTAAAATGCATGTTTAAAGAGTTGATGAGAGAAATGGCAAAAAACTCAGAAGAACTAAGAGAAAAGATCAAAAATTTAAAGAAAGAAATTAATAATAAAGAAGAGAAGTGGGCGCTGGAAAATCAATAGATGTTAAAAAGAATCGACAACCTGGAAAAAAGAGTGGATAAGTAAAAAAAGCAAATGAAAAAAAACTAATATCATAATGACAGGCTTAGCATCAGAGAAAAATCAAGAATAGAAGGAAGTCAAGAATATCACATTACAGAAAAAACAAATAATACGAGTCGAAGTTGGGACATTGGAAACAAAACAACAAATAATGAGAGCAAAAGTAAATATAAAAGGGTCCAAGATATACATAAATAATGACCCAACACATGAAGAAAGATTCGTACAAAAAAATTGAGAAATAACAAGAGAAGAAGAAGCAAAAGGAAAGAGAATAATAATAAGATACCGAAAGATAACAATTAACGGAGAGAAGTATAAATTGTTCCAAAAAATGAATAAGAAAGCAACTAATAGAAACAAGAAAAAAAGTTAAATACAATAAAAATAGGAATAAGGAATGTAAGAAGTATTAAAGGAAAAGAAGAGGAATTATTGGAAGAAATGAAAAAAAACAGAAAATCATAATCATAAGGATGGTGGCGACCGTTACTACGTGGTAATTCATGATGACTACTAAACTACAAATTTGTAGTGGTAAAAAACATAGTAAGTGCGTTAGTTTAGTATTCAGAAAAAACATAATATACGAAAAATATGGGGACGGCAGAACAATAAGCATGGAAATCAAAATGGAAGAAACTACATGGAACATAATTGTGGCATATGCACCAAACGAAAAGGACAAAAAAGAAGAAAAAGAGAAATTTTACGAGATACTGCATGTTTAAAGACAATAATTATACTATAGTAAAGAAAGCACAATAGTCATGGGAGATCTTAATGGATACAAAGGCAAACAAATATACAGGGGAAACTATGGTGATGAGAACAGAAACGAAAATGGATAAAGAATTATAGAATTATATATAGCAAACAACCTCATTATTGCAAACACAAAATTCAAATACACTAGAGAAGTTAATCTCTCTTTAATAGACGCAGGAGTCTGGAAAAGGTGAAAGATGTTAAAGTAACAAGACAAGCTGAAATAGGAAGCGACCAGTACTTGGTAAAAGTGAAAATTAACACAGGAGCAGAAAACTTGAAGCTGCAAATTGAATAAGAAAGAAACTTGAAATGAATACCAATTAAAACTAGAGAAAAAGACAAACAAAATAGAAGGAGCAGAAAGCAAATGAAAAATTTTCAAAGAAATCATAAGTGAAGCATCCCAAGAAGACTGTGGAAGAAGCACTATATCAAACAAACAGAGGAAGAAAAACAGGTGATGGTCAGAAGAGGTAAAACAATTTGTAAAAACAAAAAAAGAATTAGAAAACTTACATACAAACAGGGAAAGAACATAAGATATAAAATAGCAAATAAAATAGTGGAACACAAAATCAATATAGCAAAAAAGCAATCCCGAGAGCAGTTCGGTAAGGAACTGAAAGAAATGTTCACAGAAAACCAAAAGATGTTAAACAATTGAACAAATAAGGAATAAAAGGATACTGAGCCACCCAAGTATAACAGGCAAAAAAGACGGAAATATAATAACAGAAGAAAATAAGATATTAGTAGGATTAAAAGAATACTTTAACGAAATAACTGAAACAGACTCTAATGGAGATGAAGAACAAATTGAAGGTGAAACAATTGGAAGAAACAACGAAATAACAATTGAAGAACTGTAGCAATGAAGATAATAAAACTAAGAAAATCTCAAAGTATAGATGACATCACACCCGAAATGATGAAATATGTGGGAGGAAAGGGGAAGGAAGAATTCCTGGAAATAACACCATCAAGAATCACATGATACCCGAGGAATGGAACAAGGGAATTATAATACCCATACACAAAAAGGGAGACACAAAAATATGTGCAACTACAGAGACATTACACTCACAAGCATACCAGGGAAATTTTTACTAGGATAATAGAGGCAAGAATAAAAGGAAAATTAGATGAACGGCTGGGAGAAGAACTACACGAATTGAGAAATAAACAAGACTTAATACATATAATGAGACAACTAAGAGACAAGATGATTAAAAAGGTAAAAGAATTACACATATGCTTCATCGGCTTAAAAAAGCACATAGCAGGGTAAGAAGAGAGTTCATATGACATATATTTGAGGGATAAAAGAAGTATAATAAACATAGTTATACAGAAATAACAAAAATAAAGTAAGAATAGGAGGAGACCAAAACAGGACTGAGACAAGGTTATATATTAAGCCCTTTACTATTTGCATCACTTATAGACGAAGAAATAAGAAATAGAAAACAAAGAGCCGAGTTCACTAAGATTGGGTATAGAAATATGAAGCTTCTAAAAATGCAGATATTAATGTTTGCCGACGATATAACATTTATAGCAAATTCCAAAGAAAAACCTGGAAATATACAAAGAGGAGCTGGTTGTAGTGAATCTTGGACGAGGCATTAAAAATTAAATGACTTCTTCAATGATACCATTCGCATTGTAAGTAGCCTGTACTTGCATACATTTTGATATGGACAAATTTGAAGCATGGTTGAAACATGGTGTTCTAAAGACGTTGGGCAAGGTTGACTGCAATATAGAATCAACTCCCTTCAATTCTCCCATCATAACGGAACATCCATCTGTTCCAATTCAAGTATAGGCTCATGATTAACATCATTATAATTATCAAAATGGGTTGAGTAAAACACTTGTTTTGTTCCATGATTTTATTAACAGTTTCCTGACACGTGTTTCGATCCGTTACGATCATTTTCAAAGTTAAACTAAATTAAATAATGAAATATTACAATATATATAGTGTTCGTTAATTACTGGAAATTACAGCGAAAATGATGTTGTCGGAACTGATGATCTCCTGCTGGTTGTTAAGTAGATTTTTTCCTTTGCTAATCGCCCGCCTAATCTCTAATCCCTCTAATAGATTCATCTTACGTCCTTTTCGGCAAAAATGGATTGGTGTAATCTCCCCTATGCGGTGTCCGGTGTTTTTGTAATGTTCCGCCAGTCCAGTGTTTGAATTTTGATTTAATATTGATTTTTTGTGTTCCCCTAGTCTTGCTTCAAACGTTCTCCCTGTTTGTCCTATATATATTCCATCGCAATTTAGACAGTTTATTCTATATATCCCTGATCTTTTAAGTTTATCTGATGTTTCTATTTTGTTATTAATTATTTTCTGGCCAAGATTACTCCTGTTCACTATTACTGTTTTCACTTTGTGTTTTCTTAATTTTCGTACTTGTATTTTTTACGAATGGTATTGTTGAGAATATTTCTGATTCTTGGTCTTTTTCGTCTGGACTGTAAAGTAGGTTTTTCTTTATTATCTTGTTTTTCCTTTTTATTATTTTAAAGACTGTTTCTTTTGTGTATCCATTGTTGTAGGCGATTTGTAATATTGTGTCGAGTTCTTTGGTGTAGTTGTTGTCATTCATTGGGATTGATAGGAGACGATGGATGTATGTATTCAATGCTGCATGTTTAATTTGATCGGATTGAAAAGAATCGTTGGGTATGATGGTGTCCGTTGTAGTGGGTTTTCTATATATTGCGTATTCTATCTTGTTGTTTTTAATTTTTATTGTGAGATCTAGGAAGTTAAGTTTGCCGTATTCTTCTTTTTCCATCGTGAAATTTATATGAGTATTGATATTATTCATTGAATTGAGGAATATCTCTAATTGTCGTTCTGTGCCTCCCCATATGCAGAACACGTCGTCTACATATCGGCACCAGTGGATGATATTCTTTTTCCATGGATTATTACCGTTGAGTAATCTTTCCTCAAATGACTTCATAAATATTTTCGCGAATAATGGTGAGGTGGGAGCACCCATTGGAAGGCCATCTTCTTGAATCTAAAATTTGTTGTTGAAGCGGAAGTAATTTTGGTTCAGGCAGACGTCGATCAGGTTGTAAATTTCTTTCTCTTCTGGACAATGTTCATCTAATGATTGTTTAATTATGTTTCTTAATTCCGAGACTGGTATTGAGGTGAAAAGACTCTTGACATCGAATGAAACTAAGATTGCTTTTTTGAATATTCTGAGAGAGTTTGTTGTTTTGACGAATTCCAACGAGTTTTTTTATGGAATGTTCTGATTTGCATGGTATAATTTGTGGTAGTCTTTTATTTATATATGAGCAGGCTTTATACGTTGGGGCTTGACAATACGATACCACTGGTCGCATAGGTATTTCTTCTTTGTGAATTTTAGGCATCCCGTATAGAATTGGTGCTTTCGGGTTCATTTCTTTTAGTTTAAACTTCTCCTGTTCAGGTATATTCGTTGTTTTTCTTATTACTTCTGAAATTTGTTTTTGGAACTTTGGGGTGGGATCTTTGTTAGTTATCTGGAAATTGTTCTCTGTTAGAAATGATTCTACCTTTTCTATATATTCTGTTTTCTTGAGTATAGTGATTGTATTCCCTTTGCCTGCTTTGCATATTATTAGATCGTTGTCCATACATTTTCGTTTTATTTGTTTAATGGTTTCTTCTTCGGTGTTTTTGTTTTTCCTCATTTGGATACGTTTTTATAGTCTTTGATTATTATGTTTGATAGTGGTATTGTATCAGCTTTATTAGTTATACCGGCTTTATTTATGGCTATTTCTGTGTCTACTGCGATTTCCTCTAGATGGTTCGTGAGGATAGTTGGTGTAGGGGAATATTTGAGTTCTTTTTCCATCAATCTGGTCTCCTGCTCGTTAAATATTATATCTGAGTAGTTTTTTAATCTTGGGTAGAATGGATGGGTTGTAGTTGCCTGTTGTGTGTTTTGTTTACTACTAGATGCTTTAAGCTTTTCTAATTTATTCTTTTGTGTTATGTAGTGTTGATATGAACATGTGTTGACGTATTCCATGGTATCGGCTATAAAGCAATCTAAAGTAATGTTGTCTAGTCGTTTTGCCAGTTCCATATGCATAACTTTCAGGTGTTCGCCGAGGTAAAACCGTCTAGTGTACCATTTCCGACTTTCTAATACAATCCAGTATGTGGTCGCTTTTGTCACTGCTCGTTGTGCTTCTACTGATTTGTTACAACACTTGATTTTCATAAACTTCGGGGTTATTTTCAATATATATGATTTGAACATTTCTTCATTTTCAATTTAGTTTTTCTAAATAACGTAGCTAATTTCACATCACTTGTGTTCTTAATATATTCAATACTTCTTCTGCTACTTTCTTGATGGAACCATATATTCAAAATGGGTTGAATAAAACACTTGTTTTGTTCCATGATTTTATTAACAGTTTCCTGACACGTGTTTCGATCCGTTACGATCATTTTCAAAGTTAAACTAAATTAAATAATGAAATATTACAATATATATATAGTGTTCGTTATTTACTGGAAATTACAGCGCTAATGATGTTGTCGGAACTGATGATCTCCTGCTGGTTGTTAAGTAGATTTTTTCCTTTGCTAATCGCCCGCCTAATCTCTAATCCCTGTAGACTGTAGACACAGAAATTGCCATAAATAAAGCCGGTATAACTAATAAAGCTGATACAATACCACTATCAAACATAATAATCAAAGACTATAAAAAAGTATCCAAATGGGGAAAAACAAAAAACCGCGAAGAAGAAACCATTAAACAAATAAAACGAAAATGTATGGACAACGATCTAATAATATGCAAAGCAGACAAAGGGAATACAATCACTATACTCAAGAAAACAGAATATATAGAAAAGGTAGAATCATTTCTAACAGAGAACAATTTCCAGATAACTAACAAAGATCCCACCCCAAAGTTCCAAAAACAAATTACAGAAGTAATAAGAAAAACAACGAATATACCTGAACAGGAGAAGTTTAAACTAAAAGAAATGAGGAACTTTATCAAATGATAAATAAAACTTACTTTGTTAATATCACACACGGAATTTATTTCGTAACTATAGTTTCAACCTTGCAAGGCCATTATCAAACGTACGTGTGTGATATTAACAAAGTAAGTTTTATTTATCATTTGATAAAGATCCTGATTCAATATGTATCACAAAGTTATGGCTTCAAGCATCCAACATAAAAGAAATGAACCCGAAAGCACCAATTCTATACGGGATGCCTAAAATTCACAAAGAAGAAATACCTATGCGACCAGTGGTATCGTATTGTCAAGCCCTAGCGTATAAAGCCTGCTCATATATTAATAAAAGACTTCCACAAATTATACCATGCAAATCAGAACATTCCATAAAAAACTCGTTGGAATTCGTCAAAACAACAAACTCTCTCAGAATATTCAAAAAAGCAATCTTAGTTTCATTCGATGTCAAGAGTCTTTTCACCTCAATACCAGTCTCGGAATTAAGAAACATAATTAAACAATCATTAGATGAACATTGTCCAGAAGAGAAAGAAATTTACAACCTGATCGACGTCTGCCTGAACCAAAATTACTTCCGCTTCAACAACAAATTTTAGATTCAAGAAGATGGCCTCCCACCTCACCATTATTCGCGGAAATGTTTATGAAGTCATTTGAGGAAAGATTACTCAACGGTAATAATCCATGGAAAAAGAATATCATCCACTGGTGCCGATATGTAGACGACGTGTTCTGCATATGGGGAGGCACAGAACGACAATTAGAGATCTTCCTCAATTCAATGAATAATATCAATACTCATATAAATTTCACGATGGAAAAAGAAGAATACGGCAAACTTAACTTCCTAGATCTCACAATAGAAATTAAAAACAACAAGATAGAATACGCAATATATAGAAAACCCACTACAACGGACACCATCATACCCAACGATTCTTTTCAATCCGATCAAATTAAACATGCAGCATTGAATACATACATCCATCGTCTCCTATCAATCCCAATGAATGACAACAACTACACCAAAGAACTCGACACAATATTACAAATCGCCTACAACAATGGATACACAAAAGAAACAGTCTTTAAAATAATAAAAAGGAAAAACAAGATAATAAAGAAAAACCTACTTTACAGTCCAGAAATAAATTAATAGTTATTTAAGGTACAAGTGTAAAAAGTGATGCTTTATTGCACGAACTGGCGTTTAAAAACACGAGCGAGGAACTAGCGAGTTTTTTTAAAGCCAGGAGTGCAATAAAGAAACTTTTTACACGTGTGCCTTACAAAATTTTATCTTCGACCGTAAAGTATTTCAAAGAATATATTCTTATGAGTAATATTTTAATGTCATTTCAATAATTCAATTAATGAAAACATATTTTACCCGCAGTGCACTAATGAAAGCGTTACTTAGCAACCAGTAAACAAGTTGCACAAATGTCGGCCGCCATTATTATTTATGGAAAAAATGTTCGCTTTGTTGTAATCGCTTCGACTTGCATTAAATGTAATCTTCGGAGTTCTTAAATCTGCCATTTGGTTTGTATTATATATTTTATTTATAGTTTATTAGTTATTTGTATCACTTAATAAAAAATTAAGTTTTTCGTCGAAATATATTGATCTGTCAAATTTGACAATTCTGTGCAATAAAAACAGTTTGACATTACCGTGCAATAAAAACGTAAAAAAGCACTAGTGCTTTAAAAAGCCACTTTTACAATGAAAAATGATGCAAAAAGCGTGTACTTTCTGTACGATCGTAGATAAAAGTAATTTTTTATAAAATATTTTCATTATTTCTATAATTATATATTACACAAAGAAAACTAGTCAACAAATACAATTCAATGAAAGCTAAAGCACAGTGAAGAGTTGAATAATTACATAATTAATTTTATAAACACTTATTCATCTACACAATGTTATTAAAACTATCAATCGTAATTGCTCATATATTAAACAATAAACATCCTTTATTTACACAGAGTCCAATCTAAATATATCAATTTGGAGCACGATTAAATCACCCGAAGAGAGAGCAATTAATTACGTCTAACTATGACGAATGCCGCGAAAGCGTGCTCAAGTGAGATTACAAATGTGGGGTAACGCCGTGTAGAAAAATAGAATAAGAATAAATTGTGCAAAGAAAAGAATAACGGCGCCTAATGAAGACGCGAAGTGAAATATGCCGGAGAGCAATGCTTCCCTGGCCCGAAATATATGCCCGGTAATTTCAGTGACACGAATCGTAGGCCAGCCAGAAAACAAACAAAAGACCGAAATACACACGGAATGGTCAGAAATAGAAGTGGAATTTCACTATAAACGCTAGCCAGCGTATGTATGACCGTTTGTGTAATTCAAGACGAGCGTGCCAGACATGTTCCGCATCGGAATGACGAAACGCCAGACGTAATATGCGGTTACATATTCTGTAAATTGAGCACATGAAAATTTCATTAAAAAAAACACAAATATCGTACATTAACGCGCTGTACACTGTTGGTGTAATAATAAAACGGGAGTATGTGCGCTTGTATTAATATAAACTCGCATCTATATTCTGTGAATGTACACATTTTGCAAGTATAATGAGGAAATCTTTTTGTTCTTACAACCTCTCACACGTATTCGTTTCGTGTAATTGGAAACACACCTAGTTGAATCGGTTATAAGGTCTTGCAATGTACAATTAGATTGCCTGCGCGCGGACATTAGTATCGTTCGGTATTAATTGTGGCAACGTTTAAATGCTAAACAGTTTTTGTACGGACGCGAAACAATGAATAGAGAGGGAACTAGGAAATCATCCGAGTATGATATTAGAGCGCCTTTAATGAGGCGCATGTGAAGAAACAATGGCGGCGTTTGCAAAGTCGCAATTTGTCGGTGCCAGGAGGAATTCGTCCCACGCGGCGGGGTCAAAATGTTAGATGAGACATGTCGGCGACTACACGCGCGCACCTCCCGACAATATCCGCCGCTTTCTGCGATACCCTTGTGTTTTGGCACCGGTCCAGAACAGTTGGTGGTTTTCTCTGAAGAGCTGCCGTCTGCGACGACTGACCACCGCAAATGCCACTTTAAGCATCAAACAAATGAAACAATCACTTCACGCCATTAGCTAAAGTGTTGATGCTAGCCACCACTCCGTCAACCCATTTTCATTCTAATAATAACCGACTGTTTCCCTCGTCCACTTGTTCTAAATTTCATTAATTCACGAGGGCCCCGAATTGTGAAAGCGTTCTGGAATCACGAATGTAATATACACAGTACGAATCTACGAATTTATTTCTAGTACTCAATTATAACTCTGTTATAAAATTCTAACTCTATACAAACAATAAAATCGTACGAAATGTTTTCGGATTTTTAATTTTTTAATAAAATCTAGTTTCCATGTTGTGTTATTATTTAAAACGTTGAAGACACACTCCCATACTATTTGTTGTCGATAATCTCTTGAGGTATTGTATCCTAAGTAACCTGTAATTTTTTTCTGAAAAGCTTACAGGATCTGCGGAGAATGCTGTACGTTCTTTAGTCTTCTCTTCATAATGTCCTATACATGCTCAATTGGCGAAAGGTCTATAGATCGGGATGGTCATGGCAAGATATTGACATTATCCTTCGCAAATAGATCCATGGGTACTCTTGCAGTATGGAGACGTTCATTGTCTTGCTGGAAAAATGATTCTTCTAACTACTGAAGACAGAATATGGAGTTTTATCACCTCCTCCACATTTTGCTGGTCATTCATTTACCTCAAAATAATACCAGACGAGGCCTTATAGCACAACATACCATAATCCCTACAGTTTGATGCATAGACCTCTCAACTAAAAATCCCATTTTGCATCGTCACCATTGGCGTAGCCAGGGGGTGTTTCATTTAGAAAGATATATTGATATTTTTAAAACGATATACCATTTATATCGGTAATGCTATTCGATATATCGAATAATTGAAATTGCAATCCCTACTGCCAACACTGATCTAGCGATCGTACTACGTACAAGTGTTTTGTTTTGTATTTATTTTATAAGAATATAATTAGATAATATTGCTATAGATTGATTAGTTTCTGAATCTAATCTTCTAACACAGAAACGGTTCCATACAGGAGATGTTCATCAACAACTTATGAAACAACAAGAGGAAGAAGTTGTTCAAAACAGAGAATACTTAGCCAAAGTTATTGATATAGTACTGACCCTTGTTTGGCAGGGTTTGCCTTTAACAGGTCACCGAGAGGACTCATCTTCTAAAAATAGAGGCAACTTCTTGGAAATTGCCCAATTATTATATGATGACACATTTTCACTCCATTTCGAAAAACACTACAATTATTGCAGCCCAGATATACAGAATGAAATAATTAAAGTGATAGCAAACCTTACTCTGGAGGAGATTGTGAAGGAACCTAAAGCATGTGTTTTTTTTTTCTTTGAGTGTGGATGAGACCAGATGTTTTAAAGAGGAACAATTATCAATGACCGTAAGATATGCGAACGGTCTGGACATTGTCGAAAGATTTATAGGTTTCGTTAATTGTTCCACGTCCAGAGATGCGCAAGGACTGGCTACACTCATTTTGGACACTTTTAATAAACACCATTTGGGTGATGTTCCAATTCTTGCGTAGTCTTATGATGGTGCCAGCGTCATGTCTGGTCAAAATCGAGGTCTTCAGGCCATTATAAAACAAACTCATCCTCACGCAATTTATATTCATTGCTTAGCGCATAAACTTAATCTGGTGGTTGTTGATTCGTGCGCAAATATTTCACTAGCAAAAACGTTTTTCAACTTCGTCGAAGCTTTGTATATCCACTTTTCACAACCTGGCCATGGGAAGTCTAAGTACTACCAGATGGAGTTGTCGCTACGAAAACTGCAAAGCAGTACTGACAAATTATGAGGCAATTAAATTAACTTTAGAAAAAGAGATCACTGAGAACCGAGACAAGCACACAGTAGAAGCACTGGGATTACTTACGATTATAACGAAACCAGAGTTTGTCGTCTCCTTACACACATTTCACTCAGTTCTCGCTATAGTAAATGTTCTGAGTAAATTTTTCCAGACACAAAATGCAACTCTTGGTCAGGCTAGTGATCTCATAACAAGTAGTATAGGTACTTTCGAAACATGTAGGAATCAATTTAAAATTTGGACAGATATCGAGCAGTTTGCTAAAAAACAAGAGATTTCACTAGAACCTGAACCTGTTAGAGTGTCAAAACGGAGACTTCAAGAAAAGGACTTTTATACTGAGTCAACTGTGGGCAAAAGCAAGACATTAGATTTGCCGGCCGATACACAACCAGAAGATTACTGGAAGATCAACATTTACTACCCTGTATTTGATATTATCATTGTTAATCTAAAACGCCGATTTGAAAATTTACCGTTAGCTCGTGCAGTTGGCGCATTTTTGAAATTGGATATGAAAAACGGAGCGGATTTCATAAACAATTATAAAAACTCTTAATAATTGATACTTCAGCCTTAGAAGCTGAAGCGATAGTCATGAAAAACATGCTTCGACTTAAAAATGACGAAATTAATGCTGATAATTTGATAAAGCATCTTAAGAAAGAGTACTGCCCTAATTTGTATAAACTTTTCCAAGCAGCAATAGTACTACCAGTGAGCTCCGCCGGCTGCGAGAGAAGTTTTTCTGCCATGAGGCGAATAAAAACGTGGCTCAGAAGTACAATGGTTCAGGAACGATTTTCTTACATGTCACTGCTTAATGTAGAAAATGAAATGGGTAAAAAAAAATTCAGCGGAAAAAGTGATGAGCCGCTTTGCTGAAAAAAATTGAAAATTAAGACTTATTTAATTGAGAAGAAGAAAAATGAATAAATATTTTAGTGTGTTACGTGATTATTATGTACATTTTATTTAGATAAAAACATGATTGTAAACACAACCAAACCAGTTTTTTTTTTGTAAAGTTTTTGTAAATAAAGATTCAGTGTTTACAAACTGCAGAACCCAAAAAGCTTTCTGTACACTAGTCGCCATCTAGCGCATACCCGTACCAACAAACAGGACTGTTTCAGTTGCTCCTTTATTTCATAATTATGATTTAAGTTTAACGTAATAAGTACTGCAACGCGTTTAAACCCCGATATTCATTTAGAAACACCTCTGGAGATGATGTAAGCATCAATTCTTCATCTCCAACGATAATACAGGGTGCACGATAAGTCACCCGATTGAATCTTGATCCTATGAGTATACTATTTAGACAATAGCTTACAAATTGTGCCTACAACTTTATGCAGTACATGGAAAATACATCAGATCACGTTCATCGCTTCTGTTGTGAGTCTACCATTTCAGTTACAACGTTACATTGACATGGAGAAAGTTTCGTACTCATTTCGGCACACGGTGGGCTCCCAGTCCACAGACAATACGCAGATTACAACAAACATTTGAAGGGACTGGATCTGTTTTGGAGTATCAGTGGCCACATGGACGTACCGTACGTTCGTCGCAAAAAATTGAAGCACTTCAAGTGGCTTTGACTCGTAGTTCAAGTAAATCAACAAGAAGAATCAGTGTTGGGAATTTCACGCCGATATCTGCAAAGAATTCTTAAATTCGACCTTCGCTTGTATCAATACAAAATGACTGTGGCGCATAAGCTTACTGCGAGAGATAAGAAGCAGAAATTGCAGGTAGTTTGCAAGGTAAGCAATCGAGCAAGACCAAGAGGCAGTGCTACACAACACATGGTTTTCTGACGAAGCTTATTTTTACGTGAACGGTATTGTGAACAAACAGAACGTTCGATTCTGGGCACGTGAACCTCGCGAATAATCCACATGATTGGGGAGAAAGTGTCAAGCAATGGAATCATCGGTCCGTTCTTCTTCGATGCTACAGTAACCAGTGAACGCTATTTACACATGCTGCGAAACCATTTCTTTTCTCAACTCATGGCCTCACGTCTTCCATTGCAGACACAATGGTTCTTGCCCCCATACTGCGAACGTTGTACTTAATTTCCTACACGAAAGACTTGGCCTTAGGGTATTGTCAAAAATATTTCCAGAAGGTCATGCACATCCCGGACATTAACCCATGTGACTTTTTCCTTTAGGGGTTCCTTAAATAGAAGGTGTACCACAGAAAACTCGAAGATGCAATACAACTTAGTGCCATCATTGAGGAGTTATGTATCGGAGAGTCGTCAAAAATACACGTGTGCGACTTGGAGAAGTTGTACACAAAAACGGCAGTCAAATTGAACATGTAATTTATGAGGTTGTATTTCCAATCTATATTCTTTACTTCTATATACATCAATAAATTACAAATCTTGTCAACAACAAATGTGTTATTTATGAAATAAATTAGGTGACTTATCGTGCGCTACCCTGTACTAGGTGTTTCTAAATGAATATCTGGGTTTTAACACAGCAGAAATTTCTCAAACTTAGAAAACTAAGCAAACAAATTGTAGGTGTGTGTTATGGGGAAGTTGAAGATTTCTCGAACTTCCGACCAGCTTAGAAATTGATTAAAAAAACCGAAACGTACAGCTGCAAAGGAAGCTTAGTGATCTTTTATTATAACATACTCACTTCAAGTGTTTCCAGCACTGCTCCATAATACATCCCATTGGTTTCGGCATTGCAAGTTGTTTTAACTTGGAATTTATTTTCCAGATTTCATAAACCTTTCCTAGCTATAATCAGCAAGCTGTAAGGCTCTTTTAATACCTACTCTTCGCACCCACACTGTATTCATTTTTGCTGATTGCAAATAAAAGAAAAAAAAATGAAAAAAAATAATACGTGAAACCACTTTATAAAACTAGTTTTGGATATCTATTGTCATTTAATTTATTTAAATCCAGCGTTCAATCTCTCCTAATTGAGGATAACAGGATAAACGTCAAGGTTTAATGATATCTATGTACACCTTTTTAACAAAATAAGACAAGATTAAATTACAAAATATGAAAATATACTTAAAATTTTAGTCAAAAGGAGGACGGGCGGAGTTCTCTTCATAGAAGGATCTTCCACTCAAACCCAAGGTTTCTTGAAGATCATTACAACTTGAAAGTCATTTTAATGTCAAGGTCATTTAAATTTCAAGATCATTTGAATGTTGAGGTCATGTGAAGGCCATGGTCAAGCACATCCTCTGATGTTGAACTAGCCGATTCTAGAACCTCCTCACGACTCTCAAGGCCAGAGGAAGTTCTAGAATCGGCTAGTTCCCCCTACTTACATCAGACAGATAGCCTGAAGTCCATTAGGTTCGTTAAGAATGACTAAATGAATAATAGACTCTCCATCGTCCTTCGATTGTACGAATTGGTGATAAATGTGACTTTACAGATGAAGTCATATTTATATTGGAATTTAGAGTTTCACTCTGTGTGACCTAGTTACCGTGGAGCTTTAAAAGTTTTGAGTTGTTTGACAGGTCCAATCAGCTTGAATGTAAAGTCTACTCTCGATCGTTGTTTTGAATGTATGACCTTAAGGTCGGTTTGACTTCGCAGGTAAAGTTATTGTCACTTAGATTTATCATGAATTCTCTTTTTCTTTCTAGTGAGCCAGCAAAAGGCTCAGTGAAATCGATGTTTGTGTAAATAAGCCCTCTTTCGTCTAAGTGACGAAGATATCGGTTTCTGCAATGCTTATAGCGATGAAGACCGCAGTTTTCTTGAAATTGAAGATGAAGTATTATTTTATTTAGTTCACACTTAGATGATCTTCCACTAGTGCCCCATTTTAATTTCGTTGATAATATTACCACTGAAACTGTTTAATGATTTTTCATCATTTAATTTGGCAATTTGGCTTTTAGATTTTTTTTTTTAATTAGTTTCTCATGTGGTGAAACATTTTGTAATATAGAAATAACACAATTTACTGTTTAACAGTGAAACAAACCAAGCATAAATTGTGTTATTGCTATATGGCTTTTAGATCTCCAAAAGGGGAACTTTATTATACTCACTGAGTTATGCCAAATAGATTGACACATTATTATCTCTTAAATATACCGGGTGTTTCTAAATTAATATCGGGGATTTAACGCTTTGTTTTGCATGACCTCCACGCTCACTTGATCTCACGCCTTGTGATTTCTACCTGTGGTGGTTCATAAATGATCGTGTGTAGGTGCCTCCACTACTAGCTGACCTACCTGACATAAGAAACACTAAAAACAAAGTATGGGAGAATTGGCTTATCGACTGGATATGTGCAGTGTGACCAAAGGTGTTTATATTGAACTCTTTTGTGCTTGTACGTGTAACTGTGTTTGAATTGCTCTTCCATTTAATCTATTAATTATGATTTTAATTTCAACGCAATAAATATTACAAAGCGTTAAAACCCCGATATTCATTTAGAAACACCCGATTGAAAACATTTTGCGATATGGAAAATTCAATTGACATGTGACATTTAACAGTTGAATAACAAAAAATTCGTTTTTTAAAATAATTTTCAATTGTTTTTCCGTAATAATTTAATTATGATGTGAATCACGTTTGAGAGATTTGGTTAATTGGGATTGTCTCTGCAATCAGGTTTCCCAAATGGCAGCGGACCTCCCTTAATAATTTAATTATTGCATTATTTTAATTTTACGTTAAGTCAACTGTTTGAATTAACAAAACATTGTGTTTTAAAGTAACTATTTTAAGCGAATTCTAAGAAAAATAGTTTTCAGCTGTTTTAACCGAGTTTTTTTTAAATAAAATTTCTAGCTTTTACTTTTATATAATTTCAATTAATCTAAAACAAAATATTTTAACTCAATTTTAAATAAACTGTTAGAACGTTTACCAAATCTAAAAAAAACTGCTGCGGTTGGTTTTATTAAGATATAAATTTAATACATCCATTGCTTCTTTTCAAGATATTTTGAAATGTAATTTTTAGTTATATTTGTTTAATTATTAAATATTGTTTAAAGTTGGGAACTGTCAATTTTTTATTGTTTTTGATAGTGCAAATACTAAAATTTTAGTTTTCAACTGGTTTAAAGTTTTTAATAGTTCTTTTAATGATTTAAAAAGAATTGTCATAATTTGAATTCATTAAAAAAATTAAAGTATTCAAATGAAAAAATTGTTTTTTTTAAAGAAAACTGTTCTGTTAGAAAGTCTTTTATCGATTTTTTCTTTTATTGTATGATAAAGTAACTTTTTTTAAAGTAAATTTTCATTTTTTTTTTGGCTTTATTTACAAAAAAAAGTACTTTACTCTCAAGATTTTAATTGTTTTTGTTAAAAATAATAAGTTTTTTTATCAATTCTTTTGGCGAATTTTTCTACTTTTGTATTCAAATAACTTTTTTGAGGGAATTTTCGTTTTTTTTAGAAAATTTGTTAATAAATAAATTTATAACTGTTTTTGTAATAATTTTTTTGCTGTAAGAGATTTTCACTGTTTTTATTAAAAAATAATATATTTTCGTTTTTATATAGAAAAATTTACATTTGACTGTTTTTGAAATTATTTTTCTCTGTAAGAGATTTCTACTGTTTTTAGTAGAATTTTATCTCTTTTTCTTCAATAAGAAAAATGTGATTTAGGCAATTTTGAATTGCATTTTCATTATTTTAAAAACTGTTTTTTAAATAAGTTAAATAAAATTCCAACTATTTAAAAAAAATTGAAAAAATATGGTTGTTTTTAGTTTTCAAAATATTCAACTTTGAATGTTTATAATCAACTGTTATATATAACTGCTATAAATAAATAAAATTCCAACTATTTTAAAACAAATTGAAAAAATATGGTTGGTTTTAGTTTTCAAAATATTTTAACCATAAATACTGAAGTTTTTTCTTTAAAAAAATAACCGCTTAATAAATCCATTGTTTCTATTCAAGAAACTTTTAACAGTTTCTTTTTCTAGCCTATTTTTGATAGACCTTTTTTAAAGATTTTGTTTTTGTTTTAACTTGAATTCATTTAAAACAAAGAATTTTCAAGGATTTAACTGACAAATTTTAAATTTTCGTCATAATTTGAATTCATTTAAAACAAATTTACAATTTCAAGTATTTAACTGACAAATTTTCAATGGTTTTTAATTAAAAAAAATAATTAGCAGTATCTTTATAAATTTTTTATTTTTACTTTTGGTAAAATAACTTTCTTTTTGGCTGAATTTTAAATTTGTTTGGAATGTTGGTTTTGGTCAATTTATATCTGTTTTTTAATTATTATTTTGTTTTCTGTAATTCTAACTTCCTAAAAACAAATTGGAAATTCACTCAAAAAACGTGATTCAAAAGAAAAGAGAAGACACTCGCTAAAATTGTTTGTATGAAGAATAGTTATTTTTAATTTATTTAAGTTTGTAAATTGTTTGATGTTTTTTAGGAAAACTCATTTATCCATTTATTCACTTATACATTTTTACTTTATCCTGTTAAATAAGATAAACAAAATTAAGATATATTTAAAAATTACAACATTTTAGATCACAACACTTAAATAAAGAAAAAACAGGTTCTTCCTGTCTGCGAATTTTTACCATAAGCCTCTTAAATCTTCTAATAAAGAATAAAAGATTAATTAAATGTTTCAGTTTAAAATCTTTAGCGATTAAACATTTATTTTTACGACTGAATTATAATTGTTTCAATAAGCGTTGTTGTCTTAATAATACATAATTGTAGATTTACGATATGTTCTCGATTTTTTAAATTACTGGTTAACTTTCTACAATCATTTTTTATTAATAAATTATACCCTGAATTGTTATTTTCTTTAATGCCAAACTTAATTACTTAGTGATAACAATCGCAAGATAATTTATTAAATTTATTAACAGATGATAAACTCTATTATTTTGTATTATTACTTAACGATTCATTAGCATTTATTAAATAATAATTTATTACTAAATAAATGGATTCGATAAATAAAAATTAAACGTAAATTATAATTTAATTTAATATTTTAACACCAACTGTAAATATTCATTACGGTTCGTTAAAATTAATTACAGTTTAATACACTTTAATTAAAACGCATTCCAATGTGCGTTTCAATTTTATTTAAATCATTTGGTTAATAAAACGCATTAAATTCATGACTTTATTCACTTATATTAAAAAATACGAGATTTTTATTAATAATAAAAATGTTTGTTTTAATAATAAACTCTATTATTATTAAAATAAAATTTAAAAAGTAACGATTTTTAAGGAGCATGAACGATTCACGATCAGTATTAGTATTACACAAATACATAAAATTATTAAATATTTCGGTAGATACTTTGTTCATTGCACTCTTGATGAAACATATATATTACCTAATGTTATTAAATAGAGAGGTAAACATCTTTATTGGAAAATACTGTTACATTTGATAATTCGAAAATTGTTATGCTGTCCCTCTTCTTGTTTTTCTATTAACTATCGACTGGTGGTCGTTCATCCTGTTATTAAACATTTGTTCTGTTATAGGCATATTTACATTAAAAACTTAGTAGGTGTTTTTATTCGTGTGCAGTTATTTCAATAAAACAATAGAATTGTTTGTTCACAATATGGTTTCAAAAGAATATGTTTAATTTCTGTTGTCACATATAACGTTTCACATTACAATTGTTGTTTTACGACACATGTATATTACATGAAAATCCAGTTTCCTAATATAAATTACTATAGTACCGCAAAATAATCTTGTTTCTAACTGTAGTTTGCGTTGAGGATGTAGTTATTAAAATTCCTATAAGATATATATCGTAGATTTGGATATACCATAAAAAGGTTACTTTATTGCTTGTAGATAATAAATTTCGTTATTTGAATGCATTTCCATATTTACACCATCTCCTATGTGAAAACACCGACCTCGCTTACCTTGTACCAGTAACAGATTTAATTAATCACATCCAGTACGCGATGCACGTCGACAAAACAATTTAAATACAACCCGGCGATTAATTAACATACGAAATTGATACGATCGCCGTTTTCAATTTGCTAATTACGATCTTCGGCCAGACACAACCCATTAAGTCCACCTCTCATGAAAACAATGCGTCCATTCTTCACGGCTAAAGGAATTCAGCGCACTTTCATTTTCTGCGCGCACAGGGTCATCAACTGGTGCACCGGAGGAGAATTTCTTTCTCGGAGCAAAAATTGCGAGATGAGGCCTCCGGCCGGAATCGAATTCGTTCAGCGGGAGAGATGTTAAGCCCGGGGATACGCAACCAGAGTACAGTAATAGAACATAACAATGCTTTTATCCACCCATAAAACATATTATAGAACGCGTGTACCGGAACTTGGTAATCCTCAGGCCATCGAAACGGAAGTAACTTGATTTATTTACTACGAACCCCAACCGAAACGAATGCAAATGAGGAAACTGCACTGCCACGTCCCAATTATACACGTTTTATTTTTTTTTTTAAACGCGAATTTATCCCCATTAGAGCAAACATCGTAATCCCCCATAGGGTATGATTAATTACTTGTGAAACGTTTTTTTGGGCTGCGAACATCTGGGCGTAATTTAATACCTTGTGAATCATTACACTGCTATTTCCAGTTATGTAAAGTGTGATTCAGTTCGGTCTTTTTTGTAAAAGCCCGGCATATGTGAAATTGATGGAAATATCGATAAGGAAATTATAAATTATTTACAATTTTAACTCCGAAGTATTTTGCAAAACGTAAATGTTTCTAATATTTTATTACATTCATTTGAGGTATTAACAGACAACAAAATATTTGATTCACCTTAAGTTTTGCACTTTTGGCAGTACTATACCTCAACAATTATTTATTATTATAGTATTTCGATTGTTTCTTCTAATTTTTAAGCTAACCAGCGTATTTAATTCTATCAGAATTATATTTAAAATGCAAATTTTACAAGAAACTTGCCAATTTTGGATTGGTGCTTGCAATAACTAGATATGCTAAGATGGATAACGTTATTGCAAATGTTTTCCAAAATCTACATAACGCGTTTATATTTTCATTTCTGTGTTTATTGATTTGGTTATAAAAGCACTGTTAATATGAAATTTAAATTATTACAGATATATCAATTAATAATTTTCTAAACAGAAATTATAAAATAAATGAATATTTTTTCGACAAACAAATTTTACAAAACAAAAACAACCATAACATAGATTTATAGAAAATGTTTAATATTTGTTTGTAAGAGTTAAAAGACGTTGAAATTTATAAGAAATAAACAACTAAAAATTTTATAGAAAATTAACAAAATAGTTTAGTTTAGTTTATTTTCCACAAGATCTTAAAAAAATAACACATACATAAACACATATTGAAACACTAACTATGTTTTAACACAATTAATTTATTGTTATATGTTGATGGGGTTCACATATATACAGGGTGACTGACGAAAAACCTTTGGTGCTGTATCTCGCTTATTTTTGATCCGATTTGAATAAATAAAACATCAAATTAAATGATTTTTAAAAGACTAATATGAACTGTACTGATATTTTTTCTTGCATCCAGTTTTTGACAAAAGACGATCAACTTTTTTTTTCTAATTGCACTGTATATATATTTTGTACTGATCCGCAAGGAGATATTTTTCTGAATCTAAATTTGTAAACGATTTTATCCATTCATCAAACCAAAGTCGAGAAATTGAAGATTAAAAAAAAAATTAAAAATCAAATACCCATAGTAAACAATATACAGAGCCTATTCCAAACGTCAAAAGTGACAGTGTCAGTCATTGGTACAATACTGCAATGATTTTTAATAATTTCATAATAAAAATGTTGCAAGATTTCAAAAAATGAAAAACGATTTCTGTAGAAGCACAACATTCTAGTACAGTGTTTGAAATATTGCAACATTTTAATTATGAAATAATTAAAAATCGTTGCAGTATTGTATCAATGGCTGTCACTGTCACTTTTGACATTTAAAATAGGGTCTGTATATTGTTTACAATGGATACTTGACTTTTTATTTATTTTTTTAATTTTCTCGACTTAAGTTTGATGTATGGATAAATTAGTCTACAATTTTATATTCAGAAAAAAAAAATCTCCTTGCGAATCAATAAAAATATATATACAGTGCAATTTAAAAAAAAATGTTGATCGTATTTTGTCAAAAACTGGGTGCGAGAAAAATTAACAGTTCAGATCCTATTAAAGTCTTTTAAAAATGGTTTAATTTGATGTTTTATTTATTAAAATCGGATAAAAAATAAGCGAGATACAGCACCAAAGGTGTTTCGTCAGTCACCCTGTACAAAAATTCACGACTTAAGTTTCGACCTGATTTTTTTATATATATTTAAACACATAAATTAATTCTGGTAAAAACATTCAATATATATTTAAATATGGATATTAATATATACCTAGTAACGGTTACAACCATCATGAAGTTAACATAAAATATTAAATCACTTTGAAATTTCAAGCATAGATCTTGAAGGCGGAGTTCACAGTTTCTCGTGTTCTTCCACTCGACCCATTACACTGAGCCACTGAGACAATATTTTGACCATTTCTGATACATTTTGGTCAAATTTTTGAAGACCTCTATTATTTTAGGTGCTTCGGTCAGTGTGACATTGTTCAAAAGAAAATATTTTCTAAGAGAGAGTTTAAAATTTATATATTAAAAGTATTTGAATTTGACTAAAAAAAATAATGAATATTTGCTAGCAAACTTATAAAAGGAGCAAAATTCTAAATTTTCTATAAAGCAACAATGAGAAACTGAAAAAAGGTAACTGAAAATTCCCAAAAAACATTAAAACGAAAAGTAAAATTTGGAATTTTATCACCCATCCTTTGTTTCAGTTGTTTTTCTTTAAATTGTTTATAGAAATTCAATTTTTTCACACAATTATTAAACGGTTATTCAAGAATTTTCTAAAAAATATTCATTATATTTTAGTAATTTTCTGAAAGATTTATTTATTTTGTTAGATCTGTTTTAAACTGATTGTTGGAAAACAGTTTCTTTTGTAATTTTTTATTTTCTTTTCAACTTCTTATAGTACAATTCATTCAACATTTAAATAATAATAAAAACTGTTAATTTTTGTAAAATTTTTACACTCAATCAAATTACTTTTCAATTGTTTTTATAGCAAATTCTGTTTTTTAAATCCCACCTATTTTACCAATTTTTTTATTAAAAATTTTTTGTCTAAGATTTTTTTAATGATAATTTTTGTTTTGTTGTTTAATTCCAACTTTTGTTTTTGGATATTTTGTAAGCACCTTATCAATTGTTATATTAAATAATATTTCAAGTTATATACAGTTTTCTTTTAACGAATTCTTATTTTATTTTAAAAAAAATCTTAAATTTGTTTTCATATTTTAGAGAAAAATTTATATATATTTTTTAAATTTCAAGTGTTTTATATACTCTATTTTTATTTTCCAGTAATTTTTAAGAAATCTATCATTTTTTTCTTCTACAAAATGTCAATTGTTTTAAACTGTTTCTTTTAAAAGAAATCTAATTCCATTCTAATCATTCAGCTGTATTTTATTCTTAAAAGTTGAAATTCTTATTCTTAATTGTTCAAAGAAGTTTCTAATTCGATTAATTTATAATCTTTGTGCAGAAAGATTAACAATATATTTTTCAATTGTTTATTGTTTTATTTAGCAATTTATTTATTTTATTTATTTATTATTCCTTATTGTAAAATTAAAAACCTAATTTTTGTAAAAAAAAATACGGTAAATACTTTGTTCACTGCACTCTTGATGAAACGAAAATAAAATATTATCTGATTTTGAAATAAGACACTTGTTCGGTTTCTTATTGGTATGTACAGTTTCTTGACACGTTTCGGTCAATGACGACCATTCTCAATCAAACACGTGTCTGGAAACTGAATATACCAATATGAAACCGAACTTATTTCAAAATCAGATAATAAAATATTTCAATCAAATTTGTTTGCAACTGTTTTTTTTTAACAAATTCTGTTTCTTTTGTAAAATTTTCATCAATTTTCGACCAGTGTTTAATTAGAAATTTCAATTTTTTTAGTTTTCTTAACAGCAATACTTTGGATAAAATAGAATTTTAAACACCTTTATGTTTTTTTTCAATTATTTATTAATAAAATTCCAATTGTACATTTTTTACCAAATGATCATAGTTTTTTTTATACAACACAACGTATGACTGACCTATCTCAACCCATAATGAATTAATCTAGCGTACTCTCAACCTATCTCAACATAATTTAAGTCCTTGGTAGTTTTGACCCAATTTATGTGTTGAAATTTGTCAATTGTAATTTTTTGAAAAGTTACGACCTATTGAAATTTAGGCAAATTAGTCGAGTTATCAAAACTGCTAACTGTCACAATTTAGGAAATTGTTCATTATCAAAATTGTTAAATGTCGAAATATCTAAATTGTTAAAACTCTATAAATTTACAAAATCGTTCATTATTAAAATTGTCAAGATATTAAATGTTGAAATGTAAAAAATAATCTATTGTAATTATTAATTGAAATAATACCTTGTCAATTTTCAGAATATATATATACAACATCTTTATTAACAGACAAAAAAATACAGATAAGACAAATATAATACATTTATGATGATGAGTGAGGAGGTTAGTCTGTTAAATGGCTATCGACCGACTGTCTTTCAGCCCTGATTTGTCCTTGTCGATGTGTCACGTCAGTCTGTCTCTGATGATGATGATGATGGATGATGTGATGTGATGAATTCGAAAATAGTAAATGGAGGGGTTTTGAATTTTGGGATTAGGTTAGGATTTCTGCGTAAGCAGTAGAGGGTAAGGATGTGATGGTTGAAGGGATATTTGGAAAAATTTTCACTTAAGTATAGAAGGCGTTCCTTGATGGGGATAACAGAGCTAGAGTCATATAGAAGTTGGTTAGAGGGATTGTGTAGAGGATTACTGGGGTGGCGGATTTTGGTTAAAGTTCTTAGGGAGGATCGCTCGCTAACTTGGATATTGTGGATAGTAGGATTGCAGGAGTTGGAGAAAATGACATTACCATAGTCGAGTAGAGGACGGCATATCATTTTATATATTTTAACCGCTGTTTTTATAGATATACCGTTGTTTTTGTAAGTTAAGTTTCTGAACATTTTGGCTCTAGCTATGATTTTTGTTTTGTTTGAAGCTGTATGGTGTTTGAAATTGACTTTTCGATCTATGGTAATGCCTAGGTATTTTATGGATGTAGAAAGGGAAACGGTTGTGTTGGAGATATGAATATTGTGAGCAGGATTACTGTTACGGTGATAGGGAATTAGGAGCTGGGATTTGTGGGGATTGATTTTAATTCGCCATTTAGCAAACCAGAGATGCAGGGTGTCAATGAGCTGCTGAAGGGATTCAAGAGCTTTAGGTACGGAGGGTGCATGGGAAATTAGGGCTGTATCACCTGCAAATTGAAGAAGGTATTTAGAAGGATTACAGTAGAGAGGATCAGGGTTGTAGATGTCGAAGCAGAAAATGTTGTAGAGTAGTGGAGATAGAGGGGATCCTTGAGGTAGACCTTGTACAGGAGTAAAAGGGGGGGAGTAGGAGTTGTTGATTTTGACCTTGAGGATCTGTTTGAAAGGAATTGCTTAATGATGAAAATAATATGGGAAGGAATTTTGAGGAGGTAACATTTGTACAACAGACCTTGACGCCAGACAGAATCGAAGGCTTTTTGTATGTTTAGTAGTAGAATGGCTGATGACTTTCCTTCAAGGTGTGTTGTTTGGACGTTTGAGGTAAGGATGGTAAGGGGGAGAGTAGTGGAACGTTTTGGAAGGAAGCCAAATTGGTAGTTCGGGATACGGTCTTGGATGTGGGATAGTATCTTGTTTTTAATGAGTGATTCGTAGAGTTTTCCTAGAACGGGAAGTAAAGTAATGGGACGGTAGCTGGATATTAGAGATAAAGGATGGTCACATTTTGGAATACAGATGATTAATCCAAGTTTCCATTTGGGAGGGCAATATTGGTGTTGGTAAATGAAATTAAGGATATTAAGGATATGTACGTGTATATGGTTAGGTAAGGATTTTAATATATGTCTATGTACTAGGTTTTTCAGAATATTAATTGTCAAAGTTTAGAATAGTACTTATTATTTAAAGTGTCAACTGCCTAAAATGTAGAAATTTGTCGAATTTTAAAATTGTCAACTGCAAAATATCAATTTTCAAAACTGAAATTTCTGTGTTATAAAAAGATCATATGTTTATTATCAAAATGTCAAAATATCAATGGTTAAAATTTAGGAAATAATCTGTAATAGTAATTATCAATTGACAGACTATCAATTGTCAACATTTTATAAGTTTTATAAATTTCGGAATATTCATGCGAAAATATTAATTGTTTAACTTAGATTATTCTCAATTATCAGAATTGTGAACTGTAAACATTTGATATAATTGTCTATTGTCAAAATTATCAACTATTCAAAATTGCGTGTTGTCTTTTTTTTTAAATATCTACGGTCAAATTATTAATTGTTAAAATTTAGGCAATTCTTTATAATATAATTAGTTTTCAATTTATAGTCAAAATATTAATTGTCAAGGTTTGGTGCTATCAAAATTTCCAACCATCAATATAATAATTATCAAAATTAAGAAAATTCTCTATTATCATTAATGTCAACCGTCAAAATATCAATTGTCTAAATATATTATACTGCCTGTTGTTAAAAATAAAAACAATAATCTTTATTCGGACAATTACATTTTTACATTTATATATACATAACAAGGACAATTAATGTGGTGTTAGTCGCTCTGGGCTATTGACCAGTGGTCTTTCTACCCTGTCTGAATTTAATTTAAAATAACAAAAAAAGTTCTTTGCAAGGTAGCTTAACTGTCAAGGTGATTCGTACAAATGAGTTGATAAATTGTGAGGGAAGGATGTTGATACTTAGACGGGATATTTGGATTTCTGGGAATACAAAACTTGGTTAGAAGGGATCGATTAGATGGATTATTCGTAAATTTACTGGTAAGACTTGATATACGCTGGGATATTTGAGTGATTTGGGAAATTTCATACAAGAGGTCGTTGGAGGGGTTATTTGGGTCCAAGTGCTCGTTTAAATACAAATAATCCACCTCAGGTATAAATTCAGACCTTCAGTCGATTATATTTCATTCTTGTGTCAGTTGCCGTACATATCTGAGTAAGTTATTTATATTTCATTATATTTATTTTAGTAAGTGTTTTTATTTGTATTTAAAATCAATTTTATAATAAAGCTGTACTGAAGAGAGCGAAAGTTCGAAACACGTGTCTGCAGATGAAAATTTATGAAATTCTCTATAATAAAAATTATCAATTATTAAATACCTTTACCCTTGGGATACTGTTAATTATGAAAGTAACATTCTCTAAATTTATGAAAAAAAACTGTCAGAATTTATAAAAATGTTAATAGCAAAAATATCAACTGTCAGAAAGTCAATTTCCAACATTTAGCAAACGGAAATCTCAACTGAACAAAAAATCAGTTATCTTTAGAGAATTATATATTATCGACATTCTTAACATTTCTTGTTGTTTCAACAATAGTTTGTAGAATTTCAATAGTCCATCTTTTCATTAAAACAGATTTTTGTGATTCCTTCTTAATCTAATATTTTATATGAAGCAATTGTTTATATGAATGATTAATTTTTTTTTTGTATTTTATAGGTAAAAATATTAATTGTAAATGTTAAGAACATTGGCAAATTTAATGAAATTAATGAGAAGAGTCTAAATTTATTAAACTATTTATTGATAAAATTGTTAACTTTCGAAGTAATAATTATTCAAGTTATGCAATTTTTTGTGATCAAAATTATCAATTGACAAAATTCAAGAAATCTTCTATTTTCAAACGTGGCAATTGCAGAATATTAATAATCAACGCTCGGAAAGAAGTAAAAGTAAATATAGTTAGTTATAATTTATGAAATGATCTAATATTAAGATTAAAAATTTCTAAATATCATTTATCAAAAATTATAAAATTGTCAAAATATTACAAAAACTATCAAAATATCAGTTATGAAATTGGAAAAATGCTTATTATTTAAATTGGTAATTGTGAAGTTATCAGTTCTCTAAAATGATTCAATTTTCTAGTATCAAAATTGTCAACTGTCAAAATATCACTTGTTAAAGTTTATAAAATTGTCAATTATCAAAAAATTCAAGTGTCAAAAAGTAATGAAATAGGGAAATGGCGTATTATTGAAATTTTCCAGTGTCAAAGTAGCAGTTTCCTAAATTTATGAAGTTATCTAATATCAAAGTTATCAACTGTCAAAATGGCAGTTGCAAAATTTATGAAATTGGGAATTGAAATGTTTGAAATTGACAATTTTGCCAGTTTTGACAGTTAACAATGTTGGTATTAAAACATTTCATTAATTAAGTGAACTGATATTTTGACAGTTAACAATTTTGATATTAGAAACTTTCATAAATTTAGGAAATTAATACATTGACAGTATACAATTTCAATAGTATAGTCAGAATTGCTCAGAATATTATTATTTTATCAAGATTGTCAACCGAACAAAATTTACAAAAAAAATTGTAATCAAAAATGTCAAGTGTCAAAATATCAATTGCGCCCAAAGCTATGACTAAGTCAATTTACCTTAAATAAATATCAATTGCAATTATTAAAGTTATGCAATTTTTTGTGATCAAAATTATCAATTGACAAAATTCAAGAAATCTTCCATTGTCAAACGTGACAATTACGAGAATATCAATAATCAACGCTCGGAAAGAAGTAAAATATATTTAGTTAGAATTTATGAAATGATCTAAAATTAAGATTAAACATTTTCTACATATCAATTATCAAAAATTATAAAATTGTCAAAATATTATCAAAATATACGTTATGAAATTGGAAAATTGCTTATTATTGAAATTGGTAATTGTGAAGTTACCAGTTCTTTAAAATGATTAAATTTTCTAGTATCAAAATTGTCAGCTTGTTAAAGTTTATGAAATTGTCAATTATCAAAAAGTTCAACTGTCAAAATATCAGTTGTAAAATGTAATGAAATCACATATTATAAATGTTTCCACTGTCAAAATAGCACATTCCTAAATTTATGAAATTATCTAATATCAAAATTATCAACTGTCAAAAGGGCAGTTGCAAAATTTATGAAATTGGGAAATTGATTATTATTGAAATTGTCCACTGTCAATCTATCAGTTTCCTAAATTTATGAAATTTTCTAATATCAAAATTGTTATCTGTCAAAATATCAGTTCTCTTAATTTATGAAATTTTTTAATATCAAAATTGTCATCTGTCAAAATTATCTATTTCAAACATTTGAATTGTCAAAATGTATGTAATTGCCTATAATCAAAATTGTCAATTATTAATTGTCAACTATGTCTATTATTGAACTGTCTGATATTTCTCGAAGTTTATAAAATTTTCGAATATAAAAATTAAAACTGTTAAAATGTCAGTTGCTAAATTTCAACAAATTTTTAATTATCAAAAATATCAACCGTCAGAATATCAATTGCTAACACTTTTGAAAAATGTTGTCTGAGTAAAAATTGTTAAGGTTCATTATTTTGACAGTTATATTTTTAAGTTTTTGAATAATTTCCTATTCTTTACTAGTTAGTTCTTGTGCTGTCGAGTGTTCTTGACTCCTTTACTAGCAATCATAACCTCTTTTTGGAAAGAGTGATACTTTTTATCCTCTATTTAACTGTCATTGGTCAAAATATCAATTGTTAAAACGTTATCGTCAAAATTGTCAAGTGTCAAAACACCAGTTTTCAAAATTTAGTAATATATCTATAATTAAAAATGTCAATTATCAATTGCTAACACTTGGGAAATAATTGTATTTTGTTAACTATAAAATACATTAAAGAATCAGAAAGTGGTAAAACAAAGTCATCAAGTCTCCTTCTTCATCATATTCAATATGAACCACAAAGTGAACGCCTCTACAATCAAATATTTATAAAAAATACAGTTATCTAAATTTGTGATTTTTTTATATAAAAAAATTTTCAGCTGTCAAAATGTCAATTGTCCAAATTTATGAAATTGTCAATTATCAAATGTGTCACCGCTCAGAATATTATTATTTTATCAAGATTGTCAACCTAACAAAACTTACAAAAATTTTTGTAATTAAAAATGTCAAGTGTTAAAATATCATTTGCGCCCAAGATTACGACTAAGTCAATTTACCTTAAATAAATATCAATTTCAATTATTAAAGTTATGCAATTTTTTGTCATCAAAATTATCAATGGACAAAATTCAAGAAATCCACCATTGTCAAATGTGACAATTACCAGAATATAAATAATCAACGCTCGGAAAGAAGTAAAAATATAGTTAGTTTAAATTTATGAAATGATCTAATATTAAGATTAAAATTTTTCTAAATATCATTTATCAAAAATTATAAAATTGTCAAAATATTATCAAAATATCCGTTATGAAATTGGAAAATTGCTTATTATTGAAATTGGTAATTGTGAAGTTATCAGTTCTTTAAAATGATTAAATTTTCTAGTATCAAAATTGTCAGCTTGTTAAAGTTTATGAAATTGTCAATTATCAAAAAGTTCAACTGTCAAAATATCAGTTGTAAAATGTAATGAAATAAGGAAATCGCATATTATAAATTTTTTCACTGTCAAAGTAGCACTTTCCTAAATTTATGAAATTATCTAATATCAAAATTATCAACTGTCAAAAGGGCAGTTGCAAAATTTATGAAATTGGGAAATTGATTATTATTGAAATTGTCCACTGTCAATCTATCAGTTTCCTAAATTTATGAAATTTTTTAATATCAAAATTGTCATCTATCAAAATATCAGTTCTCTTAATTTATGAAAATTTTTATTACCAAAATTGCCAACTGTCAAAATTGACTCTTTTAAACATTTCAGCTGTTAAAATTTATGTAATTGTCTTTAATCAAAATTGTCAATTGTCAACAATGTCTATTATTGTCAAAATATCAGTGCTCTAAGTTTATAAAATTTTCGAACATCAAAATTAAAACTGTTAAAATGCCAGTTGCCAAATTACAATTAATTTTTAACTATCAAAAATATCAATCGTCAGAATATCAATTGCTAACACTTTTGAAAAATGTTGTCAGAGTAAACATTGTTAAGGTTTATATTTTGACAGTAAAAATTTTCATTTTTTACAATTATGCTAATATATTCATGTGGTTGATAAAATGTTAAATTATTATCCTATGGAAACTGGCGGAGATGGTCGATGTCAAACATTTTCTCCGTAGTCTGTTATTATTTTAAAATGAAATACTTTTAACTTTGATTGTATAACTGAGACTTTATTTAATGATTATAATTTTGACAATTTCAACAATTTCATATTTTCAAGCTAGAACTTTTTGAAAATAACAAGTTTAAATAAAAATAAAGTCTCAATTATACAAAGTTAAAATTGTTTCATTTGTAATGTATGAAGTATAACAAAGTAGAAACCTCCACCATTAACCGTTTTGTTATTATTCTCATTGCTCATTATATGCTCATTATAACATATAAGTACAGTTATTTATACTTACGTGAAAAGTTGGTAATAGAAGCCATTAAAATAACTAGTTTACTTTTAAAAATCTATGAGAAATTTTTGAAATTTGATTTCAGATTAATTCTAAGAGTTATTTTGTATCAAAAATGTTATCTATACCTTTATTTATCTTATAGTCCCTCTATGATCAATCTTCCTTATCTTGATTGATTAAAACCCTTGGTTTTAATCTAAATAATCCAAAAATGTTTCGAATTAATCAATCACATCTTCTTTGTCTTTGAACGTTACTTATGTGATTATTTTTTTTCACAGGCATATATTTCCTAAACTATTAGTTTTCGAGACAATAGCCGATGAAAATTAGTTCTCTTCATACGTATATAATTTTGACCATATATAATATTAATGTGTTGTCTCTATTTTTCTTTGTGTTAAGTTCATATATCTTACAAAGTCTATAATTGATAATAATTGTTTCTTTTGTTATTTGTTAAATATTTAGGTGTATATAGAAACAATCTAAAATTATTTACTTTTAGTTGGAGAAGAAAAACTCAATTGTAAAACCATGTTATAAGATCAAAATAAAACAACTACTTTAATGCAGTTAAATAAGTAGCAATTGACATTATGTAAACTGGCCTATATTTCGCTTCTATTGTTTAATATTAAGCAATACTTATATTAAGTAATCGTTTCAAAAGAAAATAATGTGCACAAAACAGAAAACTTGTGTGGGTCCACATTAACGATAAAAAGTTAATTATGTTTGTGAACAGTACACGTTTTTTGCCCGATCGAAAGAAAACGAACTTCTGTCTACTAATTTTTTTTTGCGAAACTGGGACACAAAGTGATCGGTTAATTACACTGTTCGGCTGTATAATGCCAATATCCGCTAAATTATACATTCCGGCTTGTAACGATATTAGCCTGACTTCGGAACATTGATAATTAACTTAGGGAACATGAGACCCGAATGTAATCAGCAGTCGCCGGGCGTGATTATCAATTTGTCTGCAGTCAAACAAAAACCTCTAATCGGATAACTTTTTCGTCATTGAGCCGTGCGCGCCCGGGTTTCCGCTAATTAGTAAAGTTCGACAGATGTCGGCTAATTCGACGAAGGATGGAATGCGGGGGACGTCGTCCGCGATCTTTCGCGCGACCTTTCCTGGCGTTCTCCGATTTCGTACGCGATCGATCGCGAGCTCGAGGGCTTTCATGTATAAATTTATATATTGCCGCTTCCATTTTCCCCTCCCGAAATTTTATTTCCTACAAATAAATAACATCCTCTCGTGAATAGAGTTTAAATTGAATTTGTTTGCGGTGTATAAGGACTCGCGGAGGTCGCGTCTTCGGCAATTAAATGCGCCGCGTTCGTCTTTGCGAAAAAGTTTCGAAGAGAAAGCGACTAGACGGCATTTGTATCAATTCAACTACAATTACGCCTTGTTAAGGCTCATCGAGGCCTCTCGTTTTGTTGCTTATATCCAAGCATTTGCATGGAACTTCGCTGTTTATATGCACTCATCTGAATGCGTTTAAATTCTCTGTGATGGACATAGAAGTAATTTCTGGAGTATTACGCTCATTTAAACGCTGGAAAATAAAAGTTAAATCACTTAGGAATGTTATTAATCATGCATACGAGAAATATTTCATTACTTACAAGTAGTAAAATATTATTCTATTTATACCAAAAAATTGGTGCTGAGCTGTCATAACATTACTTTCCCTGCATTACTATGATGTTTCCTGTTTAAACACTAAACTAACACACTTACTTTACGACTTGAAATGGTAAAAACATAATAAGTGCGTTAATTTAGTGTTTATCATGAATTACCACCTCGTAACCGTTGCAACTATTATTATGAGAATATTTTTAGGAATTTAGGTTTTTAATGCTTTATCAATCAATATTTTTAGGATATTGTCTATGATTGAAATTATAAACTGTCTAAACATCAGTTCTATAAATCTATGAAAATGTCTAATTTCAAAATTTATTGTCAATTATCAAAAAATGTCAATTGTCAGACTGTTAATTTTACCCAAAAAGATAATTTTTTTCTGTTTTTACTATGTTTTTAATCAACCAAACGACACCATTAGAAATGTCAATAAATATCAAATCGGACATATTGTTACCTCAGACTGAGACACAAACATCGAAATCTTAAGAAAACATGCAATTCGAGATTAAATAGAATCAGTACGAGAAAATTGTTTATATGGGTATAATTTTTAGAGGCTTATGTTCATCAATATTCTGCTATTTTTATTATTATTTTTGACATTCTCGCACAATTTAGGCCAACAAGCTTAAGTCAAGTATAAAACGAAAAGACTGGTCTATTATTTGTGCAGAAATTGATATAAACTTGTGTATTGACACTATGTTTATCAGAGTAATTAGTCCACGTAGAGATAAAATTTACATTTGTTCAAAATAATAATTTTGGGGCAACATGTCATGAGAAGTAAGGTTATTCTGACGAAGTAATCACAGATATTCTTAAACAAGACAAAGTTAATTGTTCGTCCTTATCTTATAATTCAACTGACTTGAAAACTGGAATATGATGAGCTATTTATTTCATTATTATTATATATCCTACGTTAACATTTAATATTTATAATTACTGTAAAGTTGAACCATCTAAGTTTATAAGTAATGGTACAAGGTACAATTTTCGAAAGGCAAATTTTTTTAGCTCTCTATAGTGACATATCAGAGATTAATTGGTCTAGTTTATACAAAAGTACTAATGTTAATGAAGCCTGTGATATTATTTATCAAAACATATACGTTCTATTTGACCGACATGTACCAAAAAGTAAACAAAACGCATATTCATATAAGTGTCCTCCATGGATTAATAAAGACATTCGAGAACAACTTAGTTTAAAACATAAGTTTAGGAATTATATTTTAAATATCATTTATCTCATCATAAAAGAAAATATGATGAATTAAGGAGATCCTGCAAATACTCTATTTCTACTGAGGAACGAATTGGACAAGAACCGAACCTGTTATTTAATTACATTTATAACAACAACAACTCAACGCGAATTCCAGGAGACATGACTTATCAAGGAGCCGATTTGAGTGAACTAGGGAAATTGCTGATAGTTTTGCAGATTGTTTTAGCAAGGCTTATGAGTCTTCTTTTTCCAACAAAGTAGAAGTGCATCAAAACTATAGTCAACTTGGAAATTTTTCAATCAATTCTGCTGAAGTTAAGCGACATTTACGATATCTGAGAGCAAAATTTACCATGGGCCTTGATATGATTCCAGAACTTATAGTGCGCGATTGTTCAGAAGTGTTGTGCGAACCTTTGACGTACATATTCAAACTAATTCTACGTAATGGTGTATTCCCAAAAAATGGAAGATTGTTCGTATTTGTCCTGTCAAGAAGTCTGGTGATGCAAGACAAGTGGAAAATTATCGTCCAATATCGATTCTTTGTTGTTTTTCGAAAGTTTTTGAATCAGTGTTAAGTGAGTATATTTACACTTAATAAAACACTGGTATAGCGTGAGGTTTCAAAAATTAATTTATTGTACTACGACAATTGTTTCGCCACACTGTGGCATCATCAGGTAGATGTATGATTGTAACAAATTACAAATTGTGTTTATATACTAACGGAGTGGGACTTTGTGAGGGTGGGGGTTTGGGGGAGATTTACGGTTATTAACAAACATTTTTAAATATTTTACAAACGGAAAATATGGACATGGAAATCAAAAAATATTTAATAATGGCGAATTATTGGTCTCTGTTTGGTCGTTTAAAATTAGTCCTCTCTTGTTGAATTTATTTATCTCCATGGATTCCAATAGATTGAGCTTCAGTCCCTTGTTGCATTTATGGAGAATCTTAAAATTGTTGTTGAATGTGTGGTTATGCTCCTGGAGATGTTCTGCATATGCCGAATTCGGTTTATTTTGGGTGAAGCACGTCCGGTGTTCTTTAATTCTGGTTTCAAAATTTCGACCTGTTTGGCAGACATATACCTTACTGCAATCTCCACAAGGTAACAAATAGACGCCCGATTCTTTATTTTTATCTGTTGGGTCTTTTGCATTATTAATAAAGTTATGTAACGAATTACTGGTCTTGAAGGAAGTTCTCATATTAAAATTATTTAGAATTTTACCTATGTTGACTGACATTTGGCCTAAATAAGTAATAGATACATACTTTTGACTAGTGATATTTTGGGACATTGGAAAAAATAGCGATGTTATTTGTTGTCTTTGCTTTTTAATTAACATGTTTTTTATCATGGTTTCCGAATACCCATTATTAACTGCAACAGTCAAAATGCGGTTTAGCTCATTATTATAATTACTATCTGAAAGTGGAGTGTTAATTAAACGATGTATCATAGAATGAAACGCTGCTAGTTTATGTGGCAATGGATGAAAAGATTGTATGTGAATGGTTGTATCTGTATGAGTAGGTTTGTGATAAATGTTAAATTCATGTTTCCTGTTCACTCTGCTGATATTCATATCTAAGAAATTGATTGATTGGTTAGATTCTAATTCCATTGTGAATTTTATGCTGTTATTTCCGAGTATACCACCTAAAGAAGTAATCCGTATAATTAAGGATACAAGTGGATGTAGTGTATACTGATCTCACTGAAGCCTTTGCTTGATCACAATTTACTAATAAGTCGCCTTTACGAATTTGGAATAAATCAAAATATTATTGATACTTTAATATCGTATTTAAGTAGCCGACAATTACTAGTCGAGATTAATGGTATACAATCAAAATGGTACACGGCAACAAGTGGGGTGCCTCAAGGATCTAACTTGGGACCCCTATTGTTTCTTTTATATTTTGATAGTGTCAGTGAAAATCTAAAATGTCCAGTATTAATGTACGCTGACGATTTAAAATTTTATAATGTAATTGAATCTAATAATGACTATGCAAAACTTCAAACGGACATGAATACATTTAGTCAATGGTGTGTAAATAATAAATTATCATTAAATATATCTAAATGCAATGTACAGTCATTTTCTCGAAAGGTAAACACTATTTACAATAATTATACAATTGATAATGTCACTATTACTAGATGTACACATGTAAAAGACTTAGGCATAACTTTTGATAGTACTCTAACTTTTAATAATCATATTAATTCGCTGGTTCAGGACTGTCGGAGATTTTGGGGATTTTTGATGCGTAACTGTAGATCATTTAAAAACATTCATGTTTTAAAACTCTTTTTACGACATATATTTTAAGTAAGTTAACATATTGTTCAGTTATATGGTCTCCTATGTACGCAAAATATATTAGTTTGTTTGAAAGCGTTCAAAAACGATTTCTTCGCTACTTGTATTATGTGAAATATAACGTCTATCGCTATGATATACCATATAATGAATTACTAGTTGAATTTAATTTTCAATCGGTACACGGAAGACATATATGTTTCTTTGTGCCACCTTTATAAACTTATTCATTATAATATTGACAACCCCATGTTTTTAAATAAGTTTGATCTAAAAGTACCCAGACTAACATCGCGAAATTGTAGAACTTTCAGTTATCCCATTCCTAATAATAATTATTGTTTAAATTCTCCAGTTTACCGAATATCAAGGTTATATAATGAGTATCAGTATGTAGTAGATTTATTCCATGATTCGTATAAATGTTTTTGTAAGGATTTATTACTTGCTTTAAAATAACTGTAATCACTATTCTTGTATTGTGTTATTATTATTAGTAATAATGTTGTAGTTTCCTATCGCTTGAAACTATTTTACTTATGTTAGGTTAAAATTATTTGTATTTGTACAATTATTTGTATTGTATACTTTGTATATTAGCCCTATAAAAGGACTTCCAGTCTGTTGGGTTTTATTAAATAAATAAATAAATATATAATAAACACCCTGTATAAAATTTACGAAATTTTGTTCGCCCTATATCTTCTAAACAAAGCGGGTTTTCAAAAATCATCAAAATATTTTTAGAATAGTCGAGAGAATGACCCTTTGAATTTTTACCTTGGGTTTAATATACACCCTGTATAAGCAATACGCCAAGGTAAGAAAGGAGCAGCGTATTTTAAAATAATTTCGGAAATTAGATTTCAATTTTTCAATTCCTGCAAAACCTCGTTTTGGGTCTAAGAGATGATTGTGTTTATTTTCACAATTTACACGTATTCTATTTAGCTAATATTCAGAAACTAATTTGGAAATATATACATTTCGATTATTATTAAATTGCCTTAAGTCATCTTTTTTCGGTAACAATTTAATAATTTAATTATTTTAGTACAGCTCATAAACATATTTTATAATGATTTTATGTGTATAAAAGAAAAGAATTCTTTATTAAATACCTTTTTTATATTAAAACAATTTATAGCTACCTTGATAAGCCATACGTTAACCTAGCGCAAATCTAACCCATGCAGTAAATCTATATTTTGACCAGCGTACTCTTGACCTACACCAAAAAATTATGCATTGGGTAAGGTCAGGGGTACGGTAGGTTAATATAGAGTTAATTGTGGCAGGTCAGGAGTACGCTGGATTATTGCATAGTTTATTCTGGTATCATAAGAAATGAATATATTTCTAAATTAAAAATAGATATATCTAAAAACTAATTTAAATAATTGGTATTTTGCAAAAGAATTGCGTTTTACAAAATATTATTTCAAAAACAGTTCTAATAGAAACTAGTTGAAATTGAAAAAATCTTTAAAAATAATCTTTAAAAAATTGTTAAAAGCTTAATTATTATTAAGTATTTGACTGTGAGAGAGCATCAGCTATTATTAAAGCTGTCTGAGTATATAGCTATCTAAAAGTGCCATGCAGTAAATATATGTTAACATATGCAGGATTGGGATAAAGTATGGAACCTAGTAAATATCTTTTGGACGATATCTTTGGAATTTTGCAGGTAAGTGCAATGGGGCAAAACGCATCTTATTAACTTACATTTTTTTTGTTAATAATATACTGGTTTAACCGGAAATACCCACAACTTTTTGGGACACTATATATTTCCGCAGCATGTTATTTCGAATTTATACATACTGGGTTCAGTGTAAAAAAATCGGTAAAAACGAGGAATACAGCACTTTAATCAACCCCTTTTTAAGATTTTATACATCAGAGTAAAAAGCCATTTAGATAAACAAATTGATGTTGTTTGTATTAATGGTAAGAAATAAACAAGTACTATCTATTTTGGGTATTTAGGTAATTTTAGTATTATTATTTTATCCAACATGCTAACAAAAAAGATTCTAATATTCTTACATAATAATTTTTCACAGAAATTTTAATCGCGTTTGGAAAAGCTTGAATTCATAAAATATGTGTTCTTCTTTTTTCGCCCTGTATTCTTCTGTTAACAGTTATATATATTGAAGACTATTGATGACAATTCAGCAAATATTTTGCCAAATATGGCCTTTTTGTCCTCGAAGAGCGATATTTATTTGACACTACGTGACATTATATTTGATGTTAACTGTTATCAAACTGCCAAATTGTAATTTACGTAAATAAATTGTAAATACGAATGGTTCATTTTAGTGAAACAGATCGTATTGAAGTATTAATGATAATAGTGTTACAACTCTGTCATATATTTTTGATAATTTGTATCCTAAAAGAAATCCTATATCACGTTCAACAGTTACTAAAACATTACATCGTTTTAATGCAATTGGGATGGTCAAAATTTTGCCGAAATATGGAAGACCGCAACGTAAAAAAAACTATTAGACAAAACATTGTAATTGATTTAGAGAAATCACCTCAAACATCTACCACAATTTTGGCACTAAACCATGCAATAAGTCGACGTTCTGTAGGGAAGATATTAAAAAGTGTAAAGTATAATCCGTATAAGATATCATTGTCAGATGATGATTTTGGCCAACGACTGATGGACATCTGTAATGTCGACAAAAATTTTACATCTAATGCAATGTTTTCCAATGAGGCAACTTGTTGTTTAAAAAAAACAGTTAACCGCCATTACTTCTCATTTGATTTACGAAGCACATGCCCAGCATCTACAGAATTTGAATGTTTGGATGCCAGCATCCACAGAATTTGAATGTCGAAAATAGGCTTATAGGCCCATTTTTTATAGTAGACGGAAACTTGATTGGTGACAAGTATTTAGATTTACTGAATAACCAAATTTTTCCTTCAACAGAATGAGCAGTTACGACAAAATGTTTTTTTTTAACTTTGATAACAAAAGTTTTACTTCTCCTAGTTTACAAAATGTTTGGTTTCAACAAGATGAAGCATCTCCCCACTATGATAGACGGGTTAGGAATTTTCTAGATGCGAATTTTCCAAATAGTTGGATTGGACGTAGATTATTCATAGTAGTGGCCTGCTCATTCTCTGGATCTTAGGCTATTCGATTTTTTTTTTCTTTAGGGTTATCTAAAATCATGTGTTTACATTAAACGACCAATACACTTGCAGGAATTTAGACAAAGAATTATTGATGAATGTGAACTAATACGTAGAGAAGTCTTGGAAAGAGTGACTCAAGAATTTGTTAATAGGCTGACAAATTGTCAGGAGGTGAACGACAATTTTTGTTTAAATTATTATTCTCATTTGACTAAACTTATTCTACCACTAAAAATGAATTATTTCTCGTTTTTGCAGATTTTTTTACACTCAACCCAGTATTTACAAATTCGAAATTACGTGATCTTTAAAAATTTACAGAAATGTACAGGATGTCCCATTTAAATTAAAAAAGTTGAGGATATTTCCGGTTAAACCGGAAGTATATTATTAACACAAAAATGTACATCAAATGCATTGTTCCTCATTGCACACACCTGCAAAATTTCAAAAATATCGTCCGTTTTGTTTTAAATATATTTACTTGCTTCCATACTATATCCATATACTACAACGCTCTTTTAGATATTGCTAAATACATTTTTATAGCATGAATAGTTTGCTAATGAACAAGAATACGTATTTTTTCATAGACTAAAAATATGAAAATTACAACTAAATTTATAGAAATAAAATAATTGTTAATTACATAAAATATATATTGCGTTTGTCTAAAAAAACAATACGAATACGAATATAATCCCAGTACAGTTTCTGAATGGTCCAGTTAATAGAAATATTATAAATGTATTAAATTTGATAGTTCAGGCAAGAAATATGTACCTTTGTTCTAATATAGTTAAGTTTATACATATTGCCATGATTAAATTATGCTGTCCATACATTATTCCTTACATTACACGTATTGTAAACTGCTTCCTAGAACAATCAATTTTTCCTGATATATGGAAGTAAGGGACAACATCACCTGTTGTTGATTTCCTAAAAGTTTTAAAGATCTTCGACCGATTTGTATTCTCCCGGTCCTTTAAAAGATCAAAAAATGAAATTTCTTCAGAATAACCACCTATTACCAACTAGTCAATCTGGATTTAGACCTAATTACAGTTGTGTTACTTCTTTTCTTAATGCCATTGATGATATAATTGTAGCCACGGACAGAGGTTTACTGAACTCTCTTATACTACTGGATTATAGTACAGCTACCATACCATTAACCATGACATACTACTAGCCAAATTACACCGTCTAGGGTTTTCAGAGGATACTACATCCTTGTACGGTCGGACCCAATTAATACTAATAGATGACATAAATTCGAGCTCTGCTAAGGTGGTAGCGGGTGTTCCCCGGGGATCAATTCTGGGACCTGTTCTGTTCTGCATATATACGTCTTGTTTTTAGCAGATAATCTTAAAAATTGTACCGTTAATACATATGCCGATGACACTCAACTACTCTACTCATTTAAATTTGAAAATATCAATATTGCCTGCGATAATATAAACACCGATATATTAGAGTTAGTCAATGTGTCTCATTCCCACTCATTAATTATTAATCTCGCAATGTCATATCCAATACTTTTTGGCCCACAAAATATAATAAATTCAGCAAAATCTGAGCTTATCATCAAAATAGGCAACGATACACTACCGATAATAGAATCTATAAGTAATCTGGGTCTTGTAATAGACCCAAAATTGCGTCTTAAATTGTATTTTCCTGAAATGTTTTACCATTAAGAACGAAACGTTTATTGTGCGATATTCTAGTACTGAGTCATTTCAATTTTGCAAATGTTATGTACAGTGCTTGTCTTGATTATCTCACAAAAAATCCAATACAAAAAATACAAAACGCATGCGTAAGGCTTATATTTGGTATACGTAAATATGAACATATTTTCGATAAGTTACACGACCTAAACTGGTTAAATATGGCTGAACGAAGGACATTGTTTTATATTCTATATCAATATCATCCAACTACACACACCACCTTATCTCTACAACAGAATATTCCAGTCTGATGTCCGTAATATAAATGTGAGGTCTAGGGGAACAATCTCACCCCAAAAGTTTAAAGCTTCTTTCTTCGAAGGATCGTTTATAATATTTTCAAAATGTACAACTCAATTCCCTTCAGCTTTAAAAGCCTCACAGTTTCAAAATTGAAGAAAGTTACTTTTTTATTCCAGCGTCAAATGTTTGCCACATTCACCCTCTTTAAAGATAAAATTAAAATGAGTCGTCCAGCAGGCCATATATTTAGCGATATTTAACTAGGACCTAAATTGCGAATTTATTTTCTAACTTATCAAGTGTGTGATATTAAAAAAAGGTACTTTTGTTTTCAATCATTTGTAATGTATTACAAAGTAGAAGCCTCCACAAATACTTGTTTTCTAACTGTTGATGTAGGGGAAATGCTTTTGATTAATTCCATACTTTAGAAACTATTGAAATTAAACAAGACCGATAAAATGGATTAAGCCACTTTGCAGTGATCAACAATAAAAGTGAAACCATCCCAGCTGTGTACTTTTATCTAAATCTATTACGGAGTTTCACCATGTATTTACCTTATCAATTCAATATCTATAGAAACTAATTGTGCAACGTTTTTAATGAAATTCGTACATTTCTATAGGTTGGCTTTTTATAAGAATTTTTCTTGATTTCCTAAGTAATAGACTAAAAATTTTAGTTGGTGAGCGTCAATTTCTAGTTGAACTACACTTTCTATAGCAGGATCTAAGATGAATAACTCTTCTAACTTCCCAAACTTTGTTTTGTGAAAGTCGTAGCAATTCATATCTTCGTCTACAACATTTGTCATCCAATTATTAGGAAGTTATTAGGAACCAGTTTAGTTCTTCTACTCAAATTACATTATTAAAACTATTACATTCATAATAGTGTTGAACGATACATTTTTTGCATCGTTCTACTCCTGCAGTTGATTCAAATGAACAACTTTTGGTTTATTTCCTCTTCCATCTTCAATCCTTTCTACTATTTGGTTGGTTTAGTTTATCTCAATTTTTATAATATATTATCTTTGCACGTTATTTTTCTTCATTAGATCGCTAAATCATTGAATGTTGGAATGTCATGGATTTAGTTCATTTTGCATCACACATGATCTTCTCCGGTCACTTCTTTTTCCAATAGACTACCAAACTTTAAAGCACAAAGAAAGCTTAGTTCACGGCCTGTGAATATGCTTGTTGAAGTCTAACACGTGGTTTTGTATATCTGTAGATAAGCAACAACATGAAAATATCAGTTCATGTCTATTTGATTCTTTCCACTATACAATTAGATTATGGATATTAAGCTTTCTTTCTTAATTATAAGTACTTTGCATACCTCTTGTTAGAGATTGTATTTAAACTCTGTTCTTTGATCCAAATGAATGAAACCCTGAAATGGTATTTCTTGAATCGTGACACTCTGGTAATATTTGAGCAACGTAGATTACGTTATACTTTACGTTAGACTGGCGCAACGATACTTTCCTCCATCGCCGAGGACCTTTGATATACTATACATTCCTCAAACCACTTCTTCGTGTCTATTTTACAGTTCACTTAGTAAATCTCTTTCGTAATTTGTTAAAAAAGTCTTCGACATAATCAAATATTATCTGGATTAATGCATTGCGAATATCTTCTTCTGATTATTCTGCTCGTATGGATAAGAATTTTTTCTTCCTTACCATCTGAATACTTAAAGATACGTTTCATCTGTACATTGTCCAATCTTAGGGAATCTTACTGAGTCTAGTAAGATTTTAATTTTAGAGAATATTTTATGCTCTTTTTCTTATTTTTCATTTCATCAGAAGATTTAATTCTTCTGAAGCTCCTCTACAATCCAGTAACTTCCTACCCTTGCTCCCCATACTTGATTCCGCACTGTTACAATATTTTTAATATTATGGCATGTGTTTTAAAATAATGCATCTGCGTTTCTACGAATCGCCTCAGCTCGATGTTCAGTATCATAAATAAACTCTTAAAACATTTCCAGATAACTTGTGAATTGTTCTTCTGGATTCTTGAACCGTAGAAGCTATTTAAGTGCAAGAAATGTTTTCTTCTTTTCACGCAATAATTCTGAATACTAAACTGGTTCTTTAGAGGTACTGAACCTGAATGGCATGATTGATAAAACGCTGAACTTGCAATCCAGAGATCGTAGGTTAAAATCATGCTTCAACTATATTTTTGAATTAATTTAAATTCTTTAAATGGTTACAATCATTATTTCAATTTAGTAATAGTTTGTACTCATTTTTAAGAGCCTCAACCAACATTTATCAGCATGGTATCAGCCAGAACCTTAAAATATCTTTGAATTGTTGTATCGATGATTCTGTTCAATTATTCGTACTAAATAATGGAAGTATTAAGTAATATGTGCTGGCATTATGGAGAACATAATATATATTTTTTTTTTGATATTAATTCCAGGGATGAATATGTCACATTAATTGCATTCGAATAAATTTACCAAGCGGACTATATTTAATAAGTCGGCAGTACTTTTTTCTGCGCAAACACAATGGGGAAATTTGAATTGAGGCTGAGTGAACTCCACCAGGCGCTCCTAACGACTCAATGCATTTATTATGGAACGCCAGGGCCTGGAGTCACCCCCCAGTGCACTGCAGGGTCAGTAGTTGTCAACAATGGGATAAATATTAATTACATTCTGCAAATTCGAACCCTCCCCTCACTATTTTTTTGCACTAGTCAGAAAATTATGTCATATAATAAATGATTCAGTCTGTAATGGAAGAAACAAAAAGTTGAAGAAAAATACATAATGAAATTTTGATGCAGATAGATGGAGGCTGATGTAATAGTGAATTCATATTTATTGTTCTGTAACGAAAATAAAATGTAGACAAATTGTCTGAATATATAAAGTTTATAAAATTTGTATTCATATAAAATTTCCGTCCCGAACGCTCGTCCTCATGAGTGTTCTCTCTTCCTAAGTTGAAATTGCGATACCAGCTCCGAACAGACATAACATAATATTTTCTCCATACGAAGTGTATGGAGAAAGTGTTATGGATGAGTCGTCTGTTCATTAACGATGAATATCGCAAGGTCGCACATTTCTTCCCTTAAGAAATTTAATCACACACTTCACAACTGGCGGCGTTTTTTATTTTCTTGGACAATATAAACACTCCCATAAACAGTACAGATAATTCCAGCAAGACGTAACTTTCCAGACAGACAGCTGAAATACAACTGAACTTGTTAGCATTCATTCGAGCGGCTACTCTATTCGCCAACGCTCCGCACGGTGTAAACGGGTACTACTTTGCTACCATCCCTCGTAGTTTCAAAATTTATCTAATTTGGTTGTTATCCTACCAAAATTCTCAAGCATATTTATTTTAACTTTTAGCTTTGCGAAATAGATTACAAACAATTGTTTTAATGTATCTTCAACAATAAATGATTTCTATTGATTGAATATTAGTATATACAACTTCCACGAAAAAAAAAAATCCATATTCACAAGCAGTACTTCAATTACCTTAATTATATTCATATTACTTAACATATCTATATTTATATACCGCACTAAATATATAATAAGCATCCTTGGACCGGTAATGTACACTCTCTCACACAAACACGCCACACGGTGTATTTATATTTTTCGTGTTTCCGTCCATAAAATATGCCGAACTGTAGAAAACCCGACGTGTACAAAATACAGTACTCGTGACTTTTCCGGTTGCTGCTTGCACAGGAAATTTCTGGGCGGCGCACAGCCAGCCCTTATGTCACCACTCGAACTTTACTTTTTATTTGTTCAGGATCGAAATAACGAATTCAAGTTTTATCCATTAAAGCTTCCCGGAATTCCACTTTACAAGCGACCGGCACTCGTTCTGTACACACAATCTCATATCGCCGTAAGTTATAATGTTATTACGGAAAGTTCCCCGTTTATTTGGTAATGCGAGAGGATGTAGAGATGTTATACTTTTATTATTTAATTCCACGGTTACGCCAGTGCAATTTAGATAATGCAGCTATGTGCACTTGATAAGCCGAAATTTATTGATATGGAAGAGCAATATCTGTAAGCATCGGTACGCCTTCAAATACAGGCAATCGTTGAAATGGGTTTTCTCAACCCAATTGTTTGGAATTTGAAGGAAGTAAACAAAGTAATAACATATTGAGGAGTTAAATCAAAAGCTAATTATTACAGGTACAAATTAGTACCATCGAAAATATTCTTCATTTTGAAAGATTTTGAGTTTATTAAAAAAGAAACTTTAAAAACTAAGTCTATTCAATCCTATCATAATGAATTCAACCCCTGTAGCTAATTGATTTTATTACCTCTTTTACATCAAGAAAAAAAAAGAAATTATTACAGGTACAATTTAGTACGATCGAAAAGATTTTTCATTTTGAAAGGTTATTTTGAGTTTATTACAAATTAAGAAGTCTAATCGACCCTATCATAATGAATCCAACCACTGTTGCTAATTGATTTTTTTTTCCTCTTTTTCATCAAGTATTGAAGACATTTTAGGTATGCAACCTGACGTACGAACATACATCACACGGTGGCATATATTTACTCCACCATCTAATACCCTGTTCCAGGGGAGGGGGGCTCGCCTGTGGGACTGCGATGTGGCAGGAAATCAATTTCAAGCGGCACTCTCGAGAGTCAAACAGTAACTGCGAGTTACAATTAATCAAAGCCCATAGGATATTTAATATTAGTTGACAAAAATAAATATTACATTAAATTGTTTTTAAAAGTATTTCGTGTAACTAAAATTGTACTAAAATTTGTTTTAACTTGATTAGCTTCTGATGTAACTACCTAATTATCATGAAAATGTTTTTACAACAAGAAGTGAACAGAAAAATGTTGCACCAAGAAATTTATTTATGAAGGAAAAACGGAAGAAAAAAAACAAAACACTAAAACAATGACAGTAGCAACAACAACCGCAATCTTCTGCTTTAGTTTACAAATCATCACACCTATCAGCTATTTTGACCACCGTCTAGGTGTACACTCTATAAAACGCCGTTGAAGACTAAAGTCTATAGAAAATAATGGTTTGAGTGGAAAAACACTGCCATGTGAACTCCACCTTCAAGTCCCACGATCTAAATTTCAAAGTTATTGTTAATCTATGTTATTTTGTATATTTTTGTAGGACTTGTAAAGTCAATAAACTAAACTAAATTAATGAGGCAAATGAAAAACATCAGACAGGTTTAAAGTCCTAATGAAAACAAATTTAATACAATTCGCCACTCTTTTCAAATGCACATGTGTATCTAAATTGAAAACAAACTGATTAATCATTTAAGTTGTATTGGTCCCTCAAGGTCAAATTAAAGATGCACAAAAATTGCCCCCAGGTGAATTCATTTCCGAGCTCCCATTCTATAATATTCATGTCTCGATGAATTTTAATTACACGTGCGCACAATCAAAACTGTAATGTAGTTCGAGAATTTATACAGAGAACATTACAATTCTAAACAAGCAAATCTCATTAAAACTTTCCTTTTATTAGCACACAGTTGAGTTAAATTTACACACAGCTTTAACACGAGGTGGTGACATAATCAAAGTTACAGTTACAGTTTCTTAAATGCAACATGTTTATTTTCTAAAAATCAAATGATAACAATTTCAACAGTAATTTTAAAAAAATGGTATTTACATCATTTTTACGCAAGGTAAATTTTGTAAAATTATTACAGTCAAAAGGGTCCATAAAAAGTTATGATGAATTTCAAAAATTTCTTCTATTTAATAACTTTAATATGCAGTGTTTAAACATATAAATATTAGAAAAAAAGATACCATTTTCTTGATAATGCCATAAAAAGCGAAACTATTCGAGTAAATATAGAAAAATTAAGTGTAAATTAATTTAAACCTTCATTATTAATAGTTCAAAATGTTTCACCAAGTGATAAACGAGAAAATGATTCAAGAAATATCATTGTTGTTATTTACGCCGATAAATATACCCAAAAACCCTTAATAAAAATTTTGGCTTCGTTACAACAATCTCAACTAAAAATATTATCGTTGCAAGTAAAACACCAATAATATAAATTAAAAATATACCCCTAATATTCAATAAAGAAATTTTCTTGAACACATTCTCATGAACCACAGCTCGATTTTTAAAGTCCCCATCCTTCCATTTCGAAACCAAGCCACTCTCATGAAACCTAATCACCCACTCGTTCATCCTTTTAACAAACGGAGAACCTTTCGTTAGATACATGCTCACTTGTAAAGGAAAAATTTCTCCTAAAGCGCGTGTGCGATGATTTTTAAATTCCCTGAAAGCGGCTTCACCAACAATAGAACCGATGAAAATCGAAATTTCACGTTTCTCCAATAAGCGCATCCACGTTTCTCTATCGAACTGTGTGACGACCACATGTTGTTCGCGTAATTTCCTAACTAATTGGTTTTCCGTATTCTCCAGTTCTTCGATCGCGGTCTTGTATCCCATGATGGGTAATTTTGAAGCGATCAAATCTTCGACGGTTAAAATCTGCGAGGTGTAACTAGGTTTAAAAATAAATGCAATTAATAGGCTATGGTAGCAATTGATCAATACGAAAACAAAAAATAACCAGGATATGTATATTAATCGGAGTAGCGCACTATGAGGCTTCCAATGATTCGCTGAAAAAAACGTGCTTAAGAGAAAAACCACAGTTTGTTGATACGAACCATTGTATTCACGCTTGCTGATGTAATTCCATATTGGTATTATAATAATAAAGGTGCAGGAAATCAATATCCAAACTTCTTCACGGAAAATATTAAAGATACTCTTCCACTTTTCCTTTGGGATTGGTAGTGGTACGAAAAATACAAGCTCAACAAAAATTATAGGGTATAGATAGCTGAATCCTTCAACGGCGGTGTTTATTGCTAAGGCACCCATAATAATATCAGCTTCTTTATTATAAATATCTCCATATAAAGCTGGATAGCTACCATTAGGCATTTTCATATACATACTTGCAAGAGTTCCATTGGGTAGTTTTATTATTGGCGCGGTGTATGAATGCTGCAAGTTAATTGGAATCATCCCTAATATTCGTAATAACTCTCTAAAAACGATTATCGAAAATCCGGTATTATTTTCAAAATTGCCGGGATTGACGTATGGCTTCGTAGCAAGAGCGTAGTATCGTATAGGGCAGGATGTGAATACCCTGACTGATGTTTCTTTTGTAGCCAATTGAAAGTCTTCTTGGCAACTTCCTAAATATTCTGGATGAATATTTATACATTTCCCATTTCTTATAGGGTAATAAGTATAAACATCAACATTTTCATCAATTATTAAAGCATTGATGATATTATTCTTCCAAAGTAGGTTAAAGATAGTCTGTAAATCTTCACCTTTTAATATGATGATAACATAGGCTTCAAAATTGAATGTTGAATAATGTACAATCTCCTTAAATATTTCTTCAATTTTTGATGATATGATTATATACAAATCAAATCGATATAAATTAATGATATAGTTTCCATTTTTAACATTATTCAGTGTCACTGTTGTATTTTTATTAGGTATATTCGATAATTGTTGAAATTCACAATCATCATACAAATAAAGGTTGTGATTACTTTGGATTATTGAAGTGATTTTTTGTATACAATTCCCAACACTTATTACTTCTTTTTTATGGTAGATATTTCTATTCATACCAGTTACTGCACTGATAAAAAATATAATGTTTTTCAGTCGCATGTTGTAATGTAATTACTAAATTACCTTATTTCCACAATGAAATTTCTAAATAAGTAAAGTAATATATCTTAACGGTAATTACATATGCTTTAGTGACAGTTTGATGGTAGATATACAGTGTAGTGAGTGGATTATAATCTAATATTAAAATAATAAAATGTATTAAAAACCTTTAGTTGTTTGTAGAAAATTATGTTATCTATTATTATTTTTATTGAATTGTATAGATTCGACACACTGTACCAGAAATAAACGTACTCCCCTTTTGATAAATCAAATGTAATGGTTGGTCGGAAGAGTACAGTGACCCAAGAAAAGTGGAAGATGAATAAGGCCCGAGGAAATCAATAACACAGTTATCTCAGTAAGGCGACGTAAAACGTACTGGGGATCATATGATGCCCGGAGATAAGATTTTCACAATATATAGAAGTTAGGCCGAGCGTTACGTGAAGAATATTCCGAGTCGACGGCCACCAGATTGGTACTGGTTTTTTGGGGATGCGAATGCACATTCCACGGAGATTTATAGTGACGTCCGGAGATAGAATTTTATTGTGCGCATTATCAGGTCATTATTCTTGTTTCAGATATGTGACTCGGAAGTCTTTCAGAGATTAAGAGAAAATTACTGTTGTTATGATTAGATTTCCACGCGGCTCTAGAAAGAAAACGTATTCCTTAGAAAATAATGTTTACGTAGTATGTTAAATTTGTTTCATTAAACCTTAAAACCTGAATAATTGCGTTATGAAAAGAATATTATAATTATGTTCTTTTATTACTAATTATTAGCGAATAAATATTTCAAGGTCATTCAATGGCCATTCAAGGTTGTTTAGAATTATCACACGATAATTGAAATTCATCCATCCATCAATTACATTAATTCAATCATTCAAGGTTATTAAGGACATCTAACATTAATTCATAGTTTCAAGGCCTAATCTAATGATGTTACTAGGTTATCTAATCAAATAACTTCAATTACAGATCTGTCAATCTTCAATAGTCAGAAATATATTTTTAGATTGACAGAGGATGTTTTAAATGCCCAGGCGGTGTTTAATGTAATTTTAAGGTCATTCGGCGATTATCTAAGATCATTTATGGATATCTGATTATCATTCAAGGTCATCCAACGGTTATTCTAGGTTATTCAATCACTTAACGTTCATTGGATTATTTAACAATTATTCGTAGTAATTCAGAACCATCCAAATTTCAAATTACGGAAACAAGCTGTTTGAGGAAGATGATAAAAAATCATTATTTCATCCGATAAATTGATCAAGATCATGTGATAATCGCTTAAGGTCATATACGATAATCAAGCAATCATTCAAGGCCTTTCAAAGGATATCCAAGATAATTTAAGATAATCTGATATTAATTCTAGGTACTCCAATGCTAAATCAAGGTCATTTGACGTATAGATTGTAGAGTTTTTATATGTATAAAGTTGGAATTTGAAAATTTGGAGGAGGTTAGAAAAATTACGTAAAAGTCTATTGTTACTAGAATATTCAATTTTATTCAGTTCAAGATCATAAAACAATATTATGGCACCATTGAATTATTATTAAAAGTCATCCAATGGTAATTTAAAATCATTCATGTTATTCAATAATCATTCAAGATTATAGAACATTATTTCTAGGTTATTTAGGGTTAACCAATGATATTTTAAGATCAACTTACAATCACTCAAAGTCCCTTAATATCATTAAAGGCTTTTAAGGTTATCTAAAAACGCGATAATCCAATAATCATCATAACTAACACAGCCGTCTTTTGAAATTTAAGTTAACTCTAATTTCTTTCCAATATTGTTGGCATTACTTTTTAATATCGTTACAGAAATCATTTAAAGCTATCCAACAGCCATTCAAGATCATATAAGGTCATTCGACAGTAATTTAAGGTTATTTAAGATCATTCAACGATCAATCAAAATAATCTAACAATGATTTAAAATTATTTAGTCATCCAATGGCCAATCAAGATTATTAAAAATTATCCAAAGATTATTCAAGTTTATTTAATGGTCATTCAAAGTTATTCTACTTTAATGTCATCCAATAATGCATTTAATAATGATTACTTTAGGCCATCAAAGTGTCGTTTAAGGTCAATCAACAATCATTTCACCAAACAATAATTTAAGCTCATGTGAAGTCATCAATGCCATTTAAGGTCAGTGGTCGTCTTTCAAAGTCATTCGATGATCAATCAATGATATTTAAGGTTAGCAAAGAACATTTGTAACATGTGGAGTCACCTGAAATCATCAAGGCCATTTGAGTTGATTCAATGGTCGTGGTCATTCAAAGTCATTCGTTGATCAATCAATGATATTTAAGATTAGCAAAGATTAGTAACATGTGAAGGTCATATGAAGTTATCAAGGCTAAATAAGGTAATTCAGTGATCGTGGTCATTTAAAGTCATTCGATTTTCAATTAATGATACTTAAGGTTAGCATAGAACATTAGTAACATGTGAAGATCATATGAAGTCATCAAGTATACTATATGACGGTTAAAGTTCAAGCTTTAGCTTACAAAATTCGCTTGTAATAGTCAAAGAGACCGAAACCCATTTAAAATCAACTTACAATCTCTCAAAGTCCCTTAATATTATAATAATCATAATAAGTAACAAAGCCGCCATTTGGGTTATAATGTAAGTTCAAGATTATTTAAAATTATCGAAAGATCCTTCAAGTTTAAATTCCCCTTTCTTCTCCTTCTTCTTGGCGGGAGCGGAGGCAGTAGGAGCAGAAGAAACAGCGGTCAGAGCTCCTTGATGGTAGCGGCTACATTAAACTCAACATCATTAACAGCATCGATAGCCAAAATATTCTTGAATCCATTGGCGATGCTGGTGTGTGAAGCAACCGTCATTTGAAATTTAAGATAACTCTATTTTCTTTCTAATATTGTTGGAATTACTTTTTAATACAGTTCCAGAAATCATTTAAAGTCATCCAACGGCCATTCGAGATCATTTACGGTCATTCGACAATAATATAAGATTGTTTAAGATCATCTAACGGTTATTCAAAGTCATCTAACAACGATTTAAGATTATTTAGTCATCTAATGATCATCGAAAGTATCCAATGGCATTTCAAGATTATTTAAAGTTATGCAAAGATCCTTCAAGTTTATTTAATGGCCATTCAAGGTTATTCATGTTGTTTTAATGTCACTTAATAATTATAATTTAAGGTCATGTGAAGTCGACAATTTAAGGCAATTCAGTGGTCGTGGTCATTCAAAGTTATTCGATGACCAACCAATGAGATTTAAGGTTAGCAAAGAACATTAGTAACATGTGAAGGTCATGTGAAGTCATTAAAGTCGTTTAAGGTAATTTAGCGGCTGTGGTCATTCAAAGTCATCAAAGCCATTTAAGGTAATTCAGTGTTCATGGTCATTCAAAGTTATTCGATAATCAATCAATGATATTTAAGGTTAGCAAAGAACATTAGTTACATGTGAAGGTTATGTGAAGTCATCAACGCCGTTTAAGGTAATTCAATGGCCGTGACGTTCAAAGTCATCAAGGCCATTTAAGCTAATTCAGTGGTCCTGGTCATTCAAAGTCAGTCGATGATTAATCAATGATATTTAAAGTTAGCAAAGAACATTAGTAACATGTGAAGTCATCAAGTTTATTGTATGACGGTCAAGGTTCAATGTCATGTTTACAAAATTCGCATGAAATAGTCAAAGAGACCCAAGCCCATGTCCTCTTCCTCTTCTTTAGATTCCGCTTTCTTCTCCTCCTTCTTGGCTGAAGCGAAGGCAGCAGGGGCAGAAGAAACAGCGGTCAAAGTTCCTCGATGGTAGCGGCTACCTTAAACTCAACATCAGTTGATGGTGACATCGATGGTTAAAAGATTTTTGAATCCATTGGCGATGATGCTGTGTGGAGCAACCGTCATTTTAAATTTAAGTTAACTCTAATTCCTTTCTAATATTGTTAGAATTACTTTTTTATCTAGTTCCAGAAATCATTTAAAGCCATCCAACGATCATTCAAGATCAAATAAGGTTATTCGACAATAATTCAATATTGTTTAAGATCATCTAACGATCATTCAAAATCATCTAACAATGATTTAAGATTATTTAGTCATCTAATGATCGTTCAGAATATCCAATCCTTCAAGTTCATTTAATGGTCATTCAAGGTTATTCATTTTGTTTTAATGTCATTTAATAATTATAATTATTAACATTCCACCAGACGATAATTTAAGGTAATGTGAAGTCGACAATTTAAGGCAATTCAGTGGTCGTGGTCATTCAAAGTTATTCGATGATCAACCAATGATATTTAAGGTTAGCAAAGAACATTAGTAGCATGTGAAGGTCATGTGAAGTCATCAATGCCATTTAAAGTAATTTGGCGGCCGTGGTCATTCAAAGTCAACAAGGTAATTCAATGGTCGTGGTCAATCAAAGTCATTCGATGATCAATCAATGATATTTACGGTTAGCAAAGAACATTAGTAACATGTGATGGTCATGTGGTCATTAAAAGTCATTCGATGATCAATCAATGATATTTAAGGTTAGCAAATAAAATTAGTAACATGTGAAGGTCTTATGAAATCATCAAATTTATTGTATGACAATTAAGCTCATGCTTACAAAATTCGCATGAATTAGTCAAAGAGACCGAAACCCATGCCCTCATCCTCTTTCTTCTCCTCCTTCTTGGCGGAAGCGGAGGCAGCAGTTGTAGAAGAAGCAGCGGTCAGAGCAGCTGCGACAGCGAACTTGCTGGGATTCTTGATGAACTCCTAGATGGTGGCGGCTACCTTAAACTCAACATTAGTAACAGCAGCGATAGCCAAAAGATTCTTGAATCCATTAGCGATGCTGTTTGGAGCAGATGCCGTAGTTGGGTAGCCAATGCTCAAACAAACCGACGTCGGGTTGGCGACTCCAGCCAAGAACTCCGACTTGATGTCCAGAATTTCAGGGGCGAAAATGTTGCCAGAATCGAAAACCTGTTCGACCAATAATCCATACGAGAACGGAGAGATGTTCAACATCAAGCGCTGACCTTAACGCCGGGTTTCAATATGTGCACATCGTTGATCATTTCAATGGTGCCCTTGGAAATTTTGGTCGAGATGGACAGAGCTTGGAAGAGGTCTTTTCCGCGCGCAGACCGGTATTCTATACCGGAATGATGACGGATAATGAGGCAATAGCGCCAGGATGAGCTAGAGCACGAACTTTGTTCTCTTGGAGCTAATCGAAAAACACGAATCCCACATTACCTTGAATGTGCGGCAAGAGTTTCTCAAGAGCGCTGTTCCTTTCCAGGTGTTCCTTGATTACCTTGCGCATCATGGTGTTCTTGCCCATAAGAACGACAAAGTTGCCATTAAGTCATTAAGGTAATTCAGTGACCGTGGTCATTCAAATTCATTCGATGATCAATCAATGATATTTAAGGTTAGCAAAGAACATTAGTAACATGTGAAGGTCATGTGAAGTCATCAAGGCCATTGAAGGTAATTTAATGGTCGTGGCCATTCAAAGTTATTCGGTGATCAATTAATGATATTAAAAGTTAGCAAAGCATATTAGTAATAGTAATACAATCGTCGAAATAATCTAAGTTACAGATTTGTATTAATTCTAATATGCTGGAATTTTCAGTACCGTTTCATCTCATGACTTCTAGGATTTAATTCTATTTAAAGCTATTAATCAGGATCATTGAAGTTAATTTAGGGTTACTCGACAGTCTTTCAGTCCTCAAGATTGACGATCATTCAAAATCATCTGACGATCATTTAATGTTATTTAAGGTCATACAACAATTGTTCAAAATATCCAAAGATCTTTCAAGGTTATTTAAGGTTATCCGACGATAATTTAAGAACATTTATTGAACATACAAAAGTAAGTTTTATAAATTGAACAACTATAAGAGCAACACTAGTTTGAATGGATTTTTACTGACAATTCAACTTAATTTGTTTTTTAAATTTATATTGAACAATTCTTTGATGAATTTGGGTTGAGAAAGCATGAAATTTCAGTTGTACTATTTGTATAATGCAAGAAATGAATTCAAGAGATGATTTTTTTTTTCTAATCTTTATAAGATAAGTAATTGTAGAGGCTTTTACTTCGTGATACATTTTATGATTCAAAAATAAAATGAATAACTTTGTTTTTATCACTTTTTAATAACACTTGTTACTATAGTTTCGACAACTTTCGTTTTATTTTATTTTTGAATCTTTATAAGACTTTGTTGTAGATTTTCAAAAAATTTCGTATTCTTAAATTATGAGTACTGTTGATGTCATCTAACGACCACTTTAGTTCATCAAACAAGTTCTTCATCAACAATTATTTAACGGTATTAATGGGCCACTAAAGACCATCAAACGATTATTCAAGATCACTTAGGCCAAACCAGCGGTCATTCAAGATCTTCATCGTAAAGTAACCATTATTTCAAGAAATTTAACCATAAAATGATCTTTCGCGATCCTCGGATCATCATTACATATTGTTTAGTGTTGTCTAACCCATCATTTAAAATGATTTATAATCATGTGATCTAACGATCAATAAGGTTCATTTTAAAATTATCCCACAGTCATTCAAGGTCACCTAGTGATCGTTCTAGCTCATACACATTCATCCAGCCAAAGTTAATTTTAATGCTGTTCAAACTCATCTAGTTGTAAATTAATATCATTTTAGATTATCCAACGTCATTTTGATTCAGGAATATCCAACATTAATACAAGACAATTTTTAAGATCACCCAACGATCATTTAAGATTATTTAAGAACAACCAACAATCGTTCAAAGTACGCAATAGTACTACAAGTTTATTTGAGGATGTCCAACAATCATTCAAGGTCATACAATGATCATTCAATGTTATTACAATCTCCCAAAAATGCATTTGATGTCATCTAATGATAACTTAAGTTCATCCAAGGGTCGTTTAAATTCAAACAACAATCATTCAGTGGTTATAGTGAATTAAAACATAGTAAGTGTTTTATTCAGTGTTAATCAATTAATCATTCACTAATAAATTGTATTAAAATCCTTTAGTTCGTTGTAGAAAATTTTTAAATTTATTAATCATTCACTGACATCAAACCGAAATTGAAGGTTATTTCAGGTCATTAAATTATGGTTCAAAACCATTTAGGGTAACCTACTGATGATTTAAGATTATTCAACGGTTATTTAGTGATATTTAAAGTTATACAAGAACATTTAATGTGACTCAACAATAATTCTAATTATCACAACCGGCCAAAATCATATTAGTGACAGATTTGGTTTAATTATCATTTGCTGAAAATAATTTTCCATTTAAAAACTCATCTAGTGGTCATTTAATATCATTTAAATCCCTCTAGCGAACATTGAAGAACATTAAGTAATGTTTTGTTTTTGGTCAAGGTTATTAGGGATCATCCAATGATCATTTACGATCATTTAAGATGATGTAAGATCATCTAACAATTATTCAAAGTATCAACTAATATTATTCAAGGTCATTCATTTATTATTCAAGGTTACATGATGATCATTCAAGGTTATTTAGAGTCACTTAAAGTCATCCAACAACGCATTTTATACCATCCATCGATCACTTCCAAGTTTATCAAGGGATGTTTAGGGTTATTGAACAATCATTCGAGAGTATCAAATTATCATTCAAGGTTTTTTAAGGTCATCGAATGATTCCTCAAGATCATTTACGATAATCTATCGGCAATTATAAGTCATTTAAGGTCGATGTCAGATGAACCACAGTAATGACTTTTATTATTTATTTATTTATTTGTCAACAAAACGTTTATTAGATGATTTATCGCTCACTTTCTGTGAACGGCATAAAATAAAGAGATTAAATTTTTAATTTCATTTGGAAACCTTATTTAGATTTGTAGGATCCTCTTCTTTACTAATGTCAAGCTTAAAGATAACTTCGCATCCTTATACTACATTAAAAAGTTTAATATAGAACTTCAGAATAATAAATTGCACTAGAATTTTTAAGTTTTCTATAATTAAGTTACTTCAGAATATTAGGTAATTTCAGAATAATAAATTGCTTTAGAATATTTGAAAACTTCAGAATACGTAAAGTACACTAGAATCTCCAAGTTTCCTTTAATTTAACAACCTCAGAATATTAGAGAACTTCAGAATAATAAATTCCTTTAGAATATTTGAAAATTTCAGAATACTAAATTACAGTAGAATCCTTAAGTTTACTGCAATTAAATAACTTCATATTATTAGAGAATTTCAGAATAATAAGTTGCTTTAGAATATTTAAAAACTTCAGAATACTAAATTACACTAAAATCTCTAAGTTTTATGCAATTAAATAATTTCAAAATAATATAATTGCTTTAGAATATTTGAGAATTTCAAAATACAAAACTACACTAGAATTTCGAAATTTTCTATAATTAAATAATTTCAGAATATATGAAAATTTCGAACTGTATAATTGCTTAAGAATATTTGGAAATTTCAAAATACTAAATTACACAAAAAATGTTTTTAATATTTAAATAATTCCAGATTATTGGAGAATTTCATAATAACATAATTGCCTCCGAATGTTTATGAAATTCAAAATACTAAATAACATTATGTAGAGAAAAATAACTTTCGGATACTTTTGAAATTCAGAATGTTAAAATACATTAATGATTTTAGTTTAGTTTAGTTTAGTTTATTTACTTTACAAGTCCTACAAAAAAAATATACAAAATAAGATAATAATAATTTTGTTATTACATGACGATTTCAGATATTAATTTACTCTGAAATTTCTAGGTTGTAAATAATTGAAGAATTTTAGAATGTTAAATTCTAATAAAAACTTTACATTTCATATGATTAATTGACTTTAGAATATTTGAAAATTTTAGAATGTTAAATTACTTTAAAATATTGAAGAATTTCAGAATATTAAATTACACTAGAATCTCTTGGTAATTTTCTAAAATTAACAACTTACAATATTTAAGAAGTTCATGACCTTAATATTTTATATTTATACCGACAAATGTTAAATTACACTAAAAAATAATTAGTTTTCTAGAATGTTTGATATGTTTTTGTTTGAGTTTTAAATTACGTTATAATCTCAATGTTATGCAGAATCAAGTGGCTTTGGAATATTTGAGAAATTTAAAATGGTGAATTACATTTACATTTTTAGATTTTCTAGAATATTATAAATTAAGATCTTGGATTACTATAAAATATTTAATTAGAATGTCTAGGTACTCTAGAATTGAATAATAAATGTTAAATTACTCTAAAATCCTTTTGTTTTTTAACATGGCTGACTTACTCTAAAGTATTTGAGGATTATACCAGGAACTGTTGTTTTTTTATATAATTAAATTACTTTAGAATATTTGCGAATTTCAGAATCATTCATTGCTTAAAAATGTTTTGGAACTTTAGAATTAAGAATTTTATTTGATTTCCTTGTTTTTTTTTTTTAGAAATTAAAACATATTAAAATAATTGAGAATGTTAAATTACTTTAAAATACTTTTCTAGAATCAACCGATTTTACAGTATTCGAAAATTTCACTAGAAACTTTTGGCTTTCTACAATTAAACGATTTTAGAATATTTGAGAATTTCAGAATAATAAATTGCTTCAGATTATTTGAGGATTCAAGAATTCTAAATTTTGATTTTATAGAAATTAATAACTTGAGATTATGTGTGAATTTCAGAATGTTTAATAAAATTCACAACATTGTATGAAGTTTAAGAATTTTTTTTTGCCAGATTCAATTTTTGTTTCCTTGAGAAATTATTCCCAACTATTCTGTTAACCAGTTGTCATTTTTAGGAAAAACAAATATTTCTTGAACCTAATTATACTTCAACATGGTTTGTTATATTTGCCACTGCAGCAGTTGCCTGATGGGCGTATGGTTCAATGTGTTCCTGCAGAAGGCAGAGATCAAATTTAGTACAATGGCTGAGGGCCAACTGAAAGATATAATTCTGGACTCTAGGGATATTTATTTCCTAGTGCAACTGATAGAGGACGTACCACTGTGTATTGGCAATCCTTCTGATCACCACACTCTGTGTGGCCTCGATCTTACTCATCTGTGACTTGGAGAGGGTAATCCATGCAGGGCAACCATATGTTATTTTTGACCGTATAATTGGACTTTATTGAAGAGGAACAAAATCAAGGCACCTTGATGTCTTAAGTTATTGTTGTCTAAAAAGTTGTTATACGTTTCTATCTGTTCTCAATTTTTCTCAACTTATGAGTTACTGTAAGAAAAGAGATTAGAAATTAAATATTTTTTTAATTTTTTTCTGTAAATTTACATGAGACCAAAAAATACTTATTGCACCAATACTTAAATTAATAATTAATTTACCTACAATCACAGAGAAGACGTTAACATTTTATTACTAAATTATATCTTTAATGAAGTTAATTACCTACTTTCTATAATAATTTTGTATCAATTTTATAATTGCATAATTGATCAATCTCCTATAATTTAGATGATCTGTAAATGGAAATTCAACTCTCCGCAGCTCGCAGGTAGTTCTTCCTCTTGACGGATTCATCAAAGTGGATAGGAGCGGGAGTCCTCGGATCAAAACATGAATAAAGGAAATCCACCGGGGAGGAAACACTGAATTGTTGAGGCGTAATTCCCGCAGCCCCTCGCCCAAATTCCTTATCGCCGGGGAATTGATTTTATGCAAATGCCTGCTACGGATAAATATTTAATCTAGTAAACACCTGTTGTAGTTCCCAATAATAGTAAAACTCGCGATTTTATAAACCGGAGCATTAACCCAAAGCAAAAAAAAAAAAAGTCGCGATGCAGATGACGCATTCCTCTTTGTTCCCCCCTTTCTCGCACTTTCTTTCTTGGACTGTTTAGAGCAGTCACTCTATTCCCATAATGCCGGATGATTCAGGGACAATAGAGTATTCGGGAGCCGCCATGGCAACCCCAATAAATCCTCTCCCAGACTGAGAGAGAGGAGACGATGGTGATGCGCCACTGCAGCGCCGCTCGCTCTCTCTTTCTAATGGACCGAACACTAACTGAGTACACTCCAAGTGCTAATTATGCCATGAAATTGAATTACACACCTGAATTATCTGAAGCCAGAAATATTAAAGGTCTTTATCTCGTCTATAGGCCCCTATTGGGGGAGGGAATCCGGTGTCGTCGTCATGATCGTTTATTTTTATGGAGGGCACAATCTTATCTTTCCACGTAATTAAGCAATAAATTTCAATACTTTCTTGTACTACATCTTTCCAAATGTGCCACCTCGTTATCTGTACACTCCCAACGATTGGAAGAGTTATTCAATAGATTATCTTCAATTATTATATTGATTACCTAGCATTTATTAAGGAAATTTCAGTTAATATTCAACCTACTCAAAAAAAAAATATGGCCGTCATAAAAAGAAAAGAAAATTTAATTTTGGTTCACTTCAAACTTTAACATCGACCATAATTTGCCTAAATTGATAATAAACCATGATTTTACTGCGTATTAAAACTCGCCATCCTATAAATCTCGTTACTGCGCCGTTACACGTTCATCATGTGTTTAATTAAAGCGTACCATGGTAATCGGAACTTCATTAAATACTTAGAGATCGTCGAATAATTTACAGTTCCTCAGCACTTAATTTAAGTCCGACCGAAGTGCGCCGTAAAGTTTTCCAAGGCGTTTTGAGAGTTGTGTGCGGCGCTAGATTGAAAATTTAATGCGCGGGTGGAAAATTGTATACTTTTTTTTAGTACGAAAGGTGCGCGGTGAATATTTCACGACATTAATTTGCACTAGTTCATTTCGAATTCTACCCTTTCGCTCCGAACCGCTGCGAGTTTATCAATTTTGTAGTACCACTCAACGGACAAAGGTACGAATTATTGCGTTCTGTCGGTTATATAAATCTTTGCGGGGGTGTAATTTAATAAAGGCATGTTTATTAAATGCTATTCTTAATCCTAAAACCTTGATATGTATCTTTATCACAAAATTTACATCCGTGCTCGGTCAATTTTACAAAGTTATTTTCATTGTTGAATTAATTACTATTGTACTATATTTTACTTTACAAAAAAAAACTGGTTTGGTTGTGTTTACAATCATGATGTTTTTATCTAAATAAAATGTACATAATAATCACGTAACACACTAAAATATTTATTCATTTTTCTTCTTCTCAATTAAATAAGTCTTAATTTTCGATTTTTTCAGCAAAGCGGCTCAACACTTTTTCAGCTGAATTTTTTTTTAACCATTTCATTCTCTACATTAAGCAGTGACATGTGAGAAAATCATTCCTGAAGCATTGTGCTTCTGAGCCACGTTTTTATTCGCCTCATGGCAGAAAAACCACTCTAGCAGCCGGCGGAGCTCACTGGTAGTACTATTGCTGCTTGGAAAAGTTTATACAAATTAGGGCAGTACTCTTTCTTAACACTTTGCTTTCTCTAATTATCAGCATTAATTTCGTCATTTTTAAGTCGAAGCATGTTTTTCATGACTATCGCTTCAGCTTCTAATTATTTAGAGTTTTTTATAATTGTTTATGAAATCCTCTCCGTTTTTCATATCCAATTTCAAAAATGCGTCAACTGCACGAGCTAACGGTAAATTTTCAAATCGGCGTTTTAGATTAACAATAATATTATCAAATACAGGGTAGTAAATGTTGATCTTCCAGTAGTCTTCTGCTTGTGTATCGGCCGGCAAATCTAATGTCTTGCTTTTGCCCACAGTTGACTCAGTATAAAAGTCCTTTTCTTAACGTCTCCGTTTTGACACTCTAACAGGTTCAGGTTCTAGTGAAATCTCTTGCTTTTTAGCAAACTGCTCGATTTCTGTCCAAATTTTAAATTGATCCCTACATGTTTGGAAAGTACCTATAGTACTTGTTATGAGATCACTAGCCTGACCAAGAGTTGCATTTTGTGTCTGGAAAAATTTACTCAGAACATTTACTTTAGCGAGAACTGAGTGAAATATGTGTAAGGAGACGACAAACTCTGGTTTCGTTATAATCGTAAGTACACACAGTAGAAGCACTGGGATTGCTTCTACTGTGTGCTTGTTTCGGTTCTCAATGATCTCTTTTTCTAAAGTTAATTTAATTGCCTCATAATTTGTCAGTACTGCTTTGCAGTTTTCGTAGCGACAACTCCATCTGGTAGTACTTAGACTTCCCATTTCACGATTAGTTTAGGCTCGCATGATGGCCAGGTTGTGAAAAGTGGATATACAAAGCTTCGAGGCCGTTGAAAAACGTTTTTGCTAGTGAAATATTTGCGCACGAATCAACAACCACCAGATTAAGTTTATGCGCTAAGCAATGAATATAAATTGCGTGAGGATGAGTTTGTTTTATAATGGCCTGAAGGTCTCGATTTTGACCAGACATGACGCTGGCACCATCATAAGACTGCGCAAGAATTGGAACATCACCCAAATGGTGTTTATTCAAAGTGTCCAAAATGAGTGTAGCCAGTCCTTGCGCATCTCTGGACGTGGAACAATTAACGAAACCTATAAATCTTTCGACAATGTCCAGACCGTTCGCATATCTTACAGTCATTGATAATTGTTCCTCTTTAAAACATCTGGCCTCATCCACACTCAAAGAAAAAAAACCACATGCTTTAGCTTCTTTCACAATCTCCTCCAGAGTAAGGTTTCCTATCACTTTAATTATTTCATTCTGTATATCTGGGCTGCAATAATTTGTAGTGTTTTTCGAAATGGAGTGAAAATGTATCATCATATTTAGAAAATAATTGGGCAATTTCCAAGAAGTTGCCTCTATTTTTAGAAGATGAGTCCTCTCGGTGACCTCTTAAAGGCAAGCCCTGCCGATAGGGTCAGTATTATATCAATAACTTTGGCTAAGTATTCCCTGTTTTAAACAACTTCTTTCTCTTGTTGTTTCATAAGTTGTTGATGAACATCTCCAACAGTAAAAGATTGGCAATAGGACACATACATTTGACTGCATTCAGCGTAAGGTGATGATTCTGAGTGTTTTTTTTAATGCCTCTGGTAGCTTTTTCCAGTTGTTAAAACCACTTTTCACAAATTTTTCATTTTGATTTCGTATATTTCCTTTATTGAAATGTCTGCATACGAAACAACAGACTTTGTCTTCTTCTTTGCTGTATTCCAACCAGCTATTATATGATCAATAATATTTAGACGAACACGATCTGAATTTTGTTCCAAATTTCGTTTTTGGGAATTCTACAATGGGCTGTGATGGTCCACCTTGAAGAGTGCCTAATTCTTTTGATTTTTCATTTCTTGAGTCGGCTAACTGTGATATTGATGCTGACGAGTTTTCTGAATCCTGGGTAGGTTCAACGTCCTTTGTTTGTTCAAACAAGATTCCTGTATAGAGTTTGTTGACGATTCGGATGTAGGAATACTAGGTCTTGTCACATCTTTAAATTTCTTCATGCTTGAATTTAGAAAATAAAATATTTGTAGGCTATTAAACTGTATCCATAATTGTACAATTGCACTTAGAAAATTGTACAATTGAAATTATTTTTCAGATTATAATTGTCAAACAAAACAAAACAACGAATAAAGAACTAAATGTAAGTAGTAGGCCAGTGGGCACTAACTTACATGCAATGCAACTTAATATTTATTTTCGATATCAATTTGGAATTTCTGTGGCTGCTTAAGGAAAATACGTTACTCTTAATTTTAGATGTACAGGGTGGTTTATTTCCAGACTAGATTATAGAAAAACCGACTTAGGTGTCTGGAGATCGATTTTTGAGAAACGTTTATTGGTAAAAACTACATGGCAAAATCTTGATAATGGGCGTTTTTCGATTTTCTGTCATTTTTAAAACCGCTGTAACTTTATTATTTATCAAAATAATGTATTTCTATAAAAACATTCTTAGGGCACCCTTGCCCCCCCTGGCTACGCCATTGAATTCATCTACACCCAGTGGAATTTGACTTACTAGATAATCAGGTTAAGAACAGTGTGAGCTACATTATCCACAAGAAATCCCAGGTCCAACAACGGAAATTGGCGAAACTAGTATCATCTCGAGCAGACAACGTAAAATCTACCGATTCAATAAATAATATATTTTTTTACCCACGAGTTATTAATCAAAAAGATGTCCAAAAAAATTAGGCCATAAATTTACCACAAATAAATTCCCATACATTTAAATAAACTTTAATTGCAGAAATTGAATTAGCATTAAAAAATAATTATGACTATGATTTAAGTAAGAATAAAATAAGCAAAATCATAAAAAATACAAGATTTAAAAACACTTAAAATTCATCCACAATAAAAATAAAATCAATTCAAATCACTTAACAATAACCAAAGATGATAACTTATAGTCATATTAAAAAATAGAGGACTAAATGAATAAAGTCATACATATCATCAACTCATCAGGCATTTCGGAACTAAATAAAAACTCAACCATACAGTTACAAAACGAGTTAAAAATAAAAAATTCGAATACTCACACTATCTATTCAGGAAAAGAAAAAAATAATATTCTACCTATGAAATCAATTAAGTAAGCGGTTTTGTTTAAAAATAATTTTCAATTCACTAGTTTTATAAATATAAAAAAGACCTTGATAATTCTCAATTCTTCCAATTAAAAATTAAAAAAAGATAATTATCAAAAAGGCACCATTTCCTTATAATCGTTTTTAATTATATTTTAGCAATTAAAATTTTAGAAATAATAAAAAAAATAATATTATTATCCTAATTTAAAACCTATCACAATATTTTGTTTTATTGTCCTAGCATAATCTGCACTTATCCCAATTCATGCCTTAAAATCATATCTTACTTTTTACTTATTTCGATAAATAATTCATTAATCCTAGCGTAGTCTTGACCTAAGTTAATACATCATTCATTACCCTAGCGTACTCTTGACCTATCCCAATAAATTATTCACTCTCGTAGCGTGTTCTTGACCTAGGCCAATAAATTATTTATTGCCCTAGCGTACTCCTGACCTATCCCAATAAATCTATCATTGCCCTAGCGTACTCTTGACCTGGGTCAATATTTTATTCGCTGACTTAGCCTAAAGAACATATGAAAGTTCGTGAAAAACAATTGAAAACTGTTAAAAAAGTAGATTTATAAAAAAAATATTCTTAATAGGTTTTCGCTCTTTTTCTTTGTAAATTGTCCAAATTAGTAGAAATTTATGAAAAAAATATAATTGTCGAACAGGGTTTTAAAAAAGTAACATTTAAATTTTAAACCAAAGAAAAAATTATAATTTTAAGCAACGGTAGATATAATTATAAAAACAAACCTTGGTGAAAATTTCAAAATAACAATCGACAATTTGTTATTAATAATGTTCACCTTGTAAACAAATATACATTTAACAATTAATAAACAAGTGAAGAAATGAATAAACTGAAGTGTTATTTTCATTTTTAATCGGCATTGATAAAAATATTAAAGATTTAAAATCATCCTTTCATTTTCTTAATATAATAAACCAATTTTTATTACTTTTACCCTTTAAAATCCTGTCTTAATTAAACCTAAGGCTCTGTGAAAAAAAAAACGAAAAGAAAAAATTGATATATCGTCAAGAAAACATTAAAATCTGCAAATTCTAAAAAGAACAATTTACAATTCTTAAAAACAGTTTTTAAACATAATAATTGACAATTCTTAAAATACATTGTTATAACTGAAAAGAAATGATAACTATCAAATATGTAGAAAATTTTTAAAAAATTTTGAAATATTGAATATTTCTGCAAAAAAATCAGATTTTTCAAAAACTAAAAAGAAACAATTGATAATCAAGTCATCATTCCTTTCTGTTCCTTTTAAATTATTTTCAGATAATAATATACAAAATATATATTATTATCCCGATTCTTAGTAGAAAGCTAGACTTTCAAAATACTGTCATAACTGCCAGAAGTTTCTTTCAAAAGATTGGATAAATTGACCAATACAAAGAAAATATAATTGATTCCGGACGTAGAAGATGATGCCAGCTTCTTACATGATGGTACAAGAAGGGTTTGAGTGGAAGAAATTATTTTATTATGAACTTCGATCGTGCTTCCTTTATCCAAAATTTTATGCATGTTTTTTTGTAATTTATTTGTTATTAAATGTATTATTTAAGAAGATGTACAAAGAATAAATAAATATAAACATAAACAAAGCAATAAAGCAATACAGATTTATTAAAGAGCTTTTAAATATTCCTAAAAAAATCAACATTTAATAACTGTTAAAAACGGAGATAACGCATAAAAACATTTATAAGTCGTATTGACCTACCGCAATATTTCATTTTTTATTTTGAAATAAGACACTTTAACTTAACTTAATTTTGTATTTCCTTTGAGAATAGTCATCATTGACTGAAACACGTGTCAGGAAACTGAATATAGCAATATGAAACCAATAAAATGTCTTATTTCAAAATCACATAATATTCTATTTTCGTTTCATATTTACCGTATTTAATTTTTCCCCGAGTATGATTTGCACCTTTCCAAATAAATGTTTCAACATCTTATCTTACCATAAAAACACTCTTACTACTTACTTCACTCATTTAAAATAAGTGAAGTAAGGTGTAACAGTGTTTTATTTGTTGTAATTAATCACTTCATGTAAACTCAAAAACTATACAGTTATACTCTTTATCAATTTAGATAAATATTTAATTAGCCTAAGCTAATATATAATTCATTAGGTTAGCTTGTCCTTGTCACATCCCAATAAACTATTCACTTTCCTAGTGTTCTTTTGACCTAGGTTAATAAATTATTTAATGTCCTAGCGTATTGTTGACCTATCCCAATAAATCAATAATTGGACTAGCGTGATCTTGACCTAGGCCAATATTGTATTCGTTACCTTGGCGCAAAGAACAAGTTTATGAAAAACAATAAATAAGTGTCAAAAACATAGAATTGCAGAAAAAAAAATGAAAAGTTGCAAAAATGAATGAATAAATTTATTTTTCTTTTCTTAAGTATATTTTAAAAAATAGTTCCTTCAAATAATAAAATTTTTAATTGATCATTTTAAATACCTAATAGTTTTATACTTTTAAAAAACTTGTTTTGTGCCTGTTAGAATATCTGTTAGAAATTTAATATTGTTTTTGTGTTCTGAAAGTAATTTTTAAAAATTGAAATAAAAAAAACATTGATTATATTCCATTTACAATAATTTTGAAAAAATATCATTTTAATGAACCAAAAAACATTAATGTTGACTTATTGAAAAAATGTCATTCATCAATTTGTATATTAAAAAAAATAAAAATTAACACCCACAAAAAAATTGACAAATAAGTTAAGCATTCAAAAGTATTATTGAAAAATAATTTAAGAACAGATGAGATTATTGAAATAAAAAACAACGGATAAACATTCAAATAAAACGATCAACAACCATTTAAAATTCCCGAAAAACTATTCATAATTTCAAAAACAAAATTCTGTAATAAAAAATATTTAAACGTTTCCCCACAAAAGAAATGCAATTGATACAATTTTTTTAAATTTTAATATTAAAGCTTTTTCTCTTTGTACATTTTAACATAAATATGTTTTTTGTCGTTGTTTTTAATAATTAATTATTTTTAAAGAACATTTTAAATACATAAAGTAAAGTAAATTTCCAAATGTGAAAAAGTTTAAGAAAAAAAAATGAAATAACCAAAAAGAAGATAGTTTTAAGAACAATTAATAAAAACTATTTACAATTGTGAAGAAAGAATATTAAAAAAAAATTAATATATTTAACAGAAGAAGAAATTATTAACAAAAAAGAAACAATTGAAAACGTCTCCAAAAGTAATTGACAACCGTTAAAAACAATAAAGTAAGAACATAAAAATAATTGATAATTGTAAAAAAACGTAGATTTTTGAAAAAAAAAACATTTGAAAGTACTATCTAACAGACAAAGAAGACCCTGTTTTTTGTTCTTCATTATTTGGTTCTTTTTAACAGTTATTTAAAACTATCTTTTGATTATTATATTTTTTGTTTTAATAAACATAATTTAATAAATTAAAACAAATAATTATTATCTTCCGAACAATTAAATCAATTGATATCTATGAAGGAATTCCTGAAAATTAATAATAACCAAAAACAAAGATGAATAAATATATATGAATAAGTCGATGGCAATTGTTTTCATACTTTGTCTTTACTCCGCCAAAATGATGCTTGCGATGTCAACAACAATTTGGCCTAAAATTATTGCAAAATCTAAAATTATACTTTTTGATAATTAGAATTAATAAAGAGAATGGTTGCAACCGTTACTACGTGGTAATCCATACTTACACTGAATTGAAAAATTCACTATGTTTTAACCACAAATATTTGTTTTGAGTTGACTTAAGATGTTTTCAAGTCGAATAGTCTAAAAATCGACTTTTGTAATTTTTGATGATAAATAAAAAAACTACAAACATCCTACAAGAACAACACACGAATTCATTAGATCGCATCATCTGGTTAACCCAGTCAGTACATACTAACCATACTAAGCCAGAATACAAAGATAATAACAAAATTCTATGTAAAAGTTGCTGAAATTAAGATGTCGTATATAGGTATAAATCTATATGCCTTTTGGAATAATTTCAAATGTTTCTAGCAGATTTTTATTATTTTTTTCTCACTGCCAAAATGATTCGTGTAATTTCCGCAACGTCATTTTAATTTGGCGTAAAATAATTGCAAAATCAAAAAGTTGGCTTTTGTAATTTTTGATGATTAACAATTCTATAGGCGTTTTGAATTAATTTTAAATGTTTTTAGTCGATGAAAATTGTTTTTATATTTTATTCACGTCGCTAAAATGCTGTTGTAATTTCCACGTCATTTCTATATACCTTTTTTTTATATATGTATCCCACACTTTTTATCTTTATTCGTGACTATAGTTTCGACAGATTTTCTGTCATTTTCAAACTATACTTCAGAAATTTTTTTACAAACAACTTTATAAAACAATTTTACAAACAATTTAGATGGCGTTGAACAGAGGGGTATATATTAGGTAAAAATTGACCATCTAGATTGTTTGTAAAAAAATTTTTGAAGTATAGTTTGAAAATGACAGAAAAAAACTATAGTCACGAATAAAGGTAAAAAGTATGTGATATATAAAAAAGGTATTTACAATCATTTATAATAATGTATCACAAAGTAGAGGCCTCCACAATTACTTATTTCTATTTGGTGTAAAATTGTTGCAAAATCTAAAAATAGACTTTTCTAATTTTTGATAATTAAAAATTCTAAATGCATTTCAAAATAATGTTTCATTGTTTTTAAATTTTTTCACGCAACTAAAATGATTCCATAAACAATTGGAAAATCTAATTTTTTGTTTATAAGAAAACATTTGCAAATTCTCAAAAAAATACAATTTGAATTATAAAAAAATATAGACTCAAAAATATTGTAATATAAATAAATTAATAATTAATAAATATTGTATTTAAAAACAGAGGAGAGTATTAAAAAAAGAAACAATGGAAAAATATCTCCAAAAACAGTTGACAACTGTCAAAAACAAACAAAATATGAAAAAAAGAATATTCAATTTCTAATAAAAGAAAAATAAAAAAAAACTAGCAAAGTCAATGTTTTTTCTTCTTCATTTTGAATTGTTATTGGTTAGTTTCAGTAATCATTTTTTTTAAATTCTTTTTGAAAAAATGTTTGGCAATTTTAATTTGAAGAAAAAATATTGAAATATTAAATATATTTAAAAACAGAGAAGATTATTGAAAAAAAGTAACAATGGTAAAAACCTCTCAAAAATAGATAACTGTTAGTAACAATAAAGAAAGAACATATGAACGTTTTCGAAAAGCCATTGATAATTGTCAAAAACGTAGAATTATTGTATTTGAGGTTTCTTCTTCGTTATACATTTCGGAATATGAAATAAAAGATTTTTAATAATTTTGTTTGTAAATCTTTTAATAACTAAAAGTTATATAAAAAGAGCTTTTAAAAATCTCTTTTTTTTCAAAAAAATATTGAAAATTTACAAACAAAATATAAGTGACAAAAGGTTACTGTTTTTATTTCTTAATCGTGAATTGTTTTGGTTATTTTCAACATAATCTAAAAATAATTCTTTCAGTAATTATTTAAAATTGTTTTTTTTTCAAAAATACTTACAAACAAATAAATAAATATTCTTTATTTCCTAAACAGGCAGATGCCTAATTATAAAGAAAACATATACATCAAATGACGATGATTCTATATAAACAAAAAAGTGCAATGGCAGAAATAATAATAAAAAGAATTTAGAAATGTATACAAAAAATAAAAATATTTTCGAAATAAAATCAAATAATTATAATCTTACAAACAATTGGGATTTATAAAAACTACATGAAAATGTATGAAACAATTATAATAGCCAAAAATACAAAGATTGGCGTAATAATGGCGATTACCAAGGAAATATTTATAAATTCTAGAAAAAAAAAAAAAACAATTGTAGTTGTAAAGTAAATATTATAGACTCAATTTTTTTTCTCCTGTTCTTTAAAGATTATTGACAAAATCTTCAAAAACAATTGACAACTGTCAAAATCAAAAGACATATACATTTTCATTAAAATAATTATTAACTATCAAAAACAGAGATTTATAAAAAATAAACACTTGAAGATTCCCAAACAAAAAACTACATTATCTAAACAAATTTTTTTAAAGAAAAATAATTTTTGAAATAAATACAAATCATTTTTATGGTGCAAACCATTAAAAAACATTGTGATTTATGGAGTTGCATTGCAAAAAATTTAATAAAAAAAATAAATAAAAACCACGAGATTAGCGTCAAAAATAATTGGCAATTATCAAAAAAATATTTTTTTCTTCCTCTCTACAAAATTTAAGAATATTATTAAAAATAAATATATTTAAGAGCAGAAAGGATTATTAAAAAAATTGAAAAATTCCCCAAAAAGAATTGATAACTGTTAAAAACAAGAGAATTAAAAAAAAACACTTAACCATAAAGTCAGTGTTATTTTCATTACCTAATTGTTCTTAGTAAATTTAGATTAAAAAAACAATATGGATTATATTTACAATCTCCAGGCGTATTAATTTTTTAGTGTACTTTTGAATTTATAATAGCATAAATAAAATATAGAATAGTTTATAAATTAAATGCAAAACAGGAAAAACTTAAATTCTTAAACTACATTTTTTTTTTAAATAATTTAAAATTACAAATTACCCTTGAAATTGTAATTTGTTTTGTATTCTTAGTAAGACTCATTGTTGTAGATTCACGAAATGTTTTTGTAATTTTAAATTATTAGTTAATTAACGAACTAAAGGATTTTATTATACATTTTTTTAATCCATCAATTTAATTAGATATTAGTGCAACGCTGGTACCTTAATGGTATTGCTTTACGATTAGAAGATTAGTAGAAGAGTATGGTCGCCAAGAAGTGATTTTGTTATAAATCTAAATGGTTCTCTTTTGCAAGTAGTGACATATTTAATAAACACACTAGATGATAGTCCTCGAAAATTTGAACACAATGTGTAGATCAGTATTGAAACTTCTGATTGGAACCTATATATGCATTTAAATGGATCATAAAAGGACTTCTAAAAAGGACATTACAATCGTTATGGAATAAACATTTTCTTATTTCATAAAAGATAATGGATCCACTCATCAAGCAAAAGTAATTATCCTCCCATCCTTACCAAACGAGACAGATCCAACAAATGTTATATCATAATAGAAAAATTATGTTTTATTTCGGAGAAAATACAACTTCCATTTACAGTAAGTGATCTATCTTATAAATTGCAGTGCTCCTGTCAGTTTTACTTTTATTACGACTCCTGCTGTTTTAAGAGCAAAAAAAACCGGAGACCTTGTTTATGTAGCTCTGCGGTGAACGTGAAACGCCCGGCTAAAAGCCAAGGTCTCGTTCTCCTCTTCTTCTTTCGACACTGTTGTCATCACCGCTCTCTTAAGTGTACGACGCTAATTTGCTCTAGTGGACACATCTGAATTGTTAACCTCTTTCGTAACGTCTGTGGGACGGGGAAGGGTCACACGCAAAGGAAGTGCTGCAATTATATCTTAAAAGCATAATTTCCACTTCCCTCCTCCTTTATAATTAACCATTGTACGTTTTATGGGCTAATTGGGAAGTCCTGCCATTAAAATAAGAAATTGTGTAATCAATTTGTGAATATTACGCGATGACAAGGAACAACGGCCCTTCTTCATTGTATCACGCCGTTTTATAGAATTACGTAAAAAGGGGTTGAAAGGTTTTTAGGGTCATGAAGGAGATTACGCTAATTTTATTAATTGGATGGATTTTAAACCATCTTTACGCTGAAAGTTTTATTAGTGTAATTAATTTCTTCGTTGAATATCCTACCCTATTAAGGTTCGTATAAACTGTTGCATGCTTTTGCTTTTGAATTTCCTTGTTTAATTACAACGCATTTTTCATTATAATTAATTTATAAAATTAATTATAATTAAGCAACTATTTTTAATAAATAAATTATACGTTTGAATTAATAACATTTGTATATTTTAAAATGAATTGTGATATTAACAAAGTGCAGTTTTTTTTAAAAGCTCATGATTATAAAAAAGGGTAAAAAGTAGATTGCACTTTATGATATTAGTATTTTTTAACGCTCCTGATTATAAGTTGTATATCAAGGTAATGGCTTCCACCATCAATCATAAAATTGATATGTCTAGGACAAAAAGTTTGTAGCGTTTAAGTTTTTGAGACAAAATTCATTCTTATATTATGCCTTTTTTTGACTTCTTAGTGTAGTTATACAGAAATTACCGTTTATTACTCTTTTTATAATGAAAATGATGTTGGCGACCGTTACTATGTGGTAAACCATTTTAAAGAGTAGATAAAATTACGATGTTTTTATAATTTTGGAATTGTTGCATAAGTATCAAATGTAATTTGTAGATAAAAAAGGGAAATATCTACCAAAAAGTTTATATATCTAAGAATTTTTTTGTGGGCAATGCACGTTTATAAGGATAAAGGAAATAAAATCAATAATCGAAACAAAGGGCATCCTGCATCCGGCAAAAATTTTAATTTGATTACATCGGCGAATCGCTGCGCCAAGCGAAAAACAATGGATCCCTCGCAGCCCCCCCCCCCCCCCCCTATTCCCATCCCCCTCGACCGCTTACATTTATAACTATCAAAGAAACTACAATGGGAAAGTTCAACGGGGTAGCGTGAAACTTTCAACCGTGTCCCTGTGCAACAATAAAAGGGTGGCGGAACTTTTAAAATCCATAAATCCCGAACCGCGGATGAGACAAAACGCGCTCGATCTCCTCTAATGAAATTAGCGCATTTTTTCGTCCAAAATTGAGCGGATTATGTGCCCAGATAATTGTGAATTGAATTAAGCAATTAAGGGGGGAAGTGTGTTGTTGCAGTAATTAAGTGTTAACGTGCCGAGACGTGCTTAATGATTATATTTGCCCGCTGCAATAACAATTACCAAGTGCCAGCAACCTTTTTTTTGCTAATTTAGTCAATTGGTTTAATTCGTGCTTACAAAATAGAATTACAGGGCGTTTATGTTAACTATGTTAATTCGCTTAATATTACTGTTATTTGAATTACTACAAGTGTTTAAAATTTATATATGCATGCAAAAAATAACTAAATATAGGTTTTTCTAAATAATGCCTGTAGTAAATTATAAGAACTAATATAACATGAAAGCCACCTAGGAAATTGCATTCAGTGATATTTCAAATATCCCAGTCCGTTCCATTTAAACACATAATTTATGGCTTTTAATGACTTCTGTCAACGGTCTTTCATGCGGTCATCTGTTATGGACGTCAGTTATTTTTAAAACGCTCACCGAATATTTCCTCTTTATACAGCAAATTCAATACGCCGTAATCCTACATAAATATTACATTAGCAAACTCTTTCTAATCCGTTATAGGTGTTCGGGCAGAAAACGCATCCCTCGCAAATGGGGGGATTACCGCAGCGCACTAACAGATGCAAGGATTACATTCAAATCGACATTTCAGTTGCAATTACATAGACTCGGTCCGAAGAAAATCTTTTAGAACTAATAGAGCTGTCAACTCTGCGAGACATGTAAAAGTAGCAGAGATGCTACATTTGCGCACGGTTAATTAAAAACTAGTTGTAAAGTGCCAATCGCAGCGCAAACCACGTCGTTACGAATTTAACGAGTTTCGTCGTCAGTGGTCTACCATTTCTAATTACTATCTGTCAAGTGCAACTAACTGTACGGCATAATGTCCGTGGATGTTTACAATTATAGTTTGTGCATGATTTCGTGTAATTTGAGTAAACGTGCTCTCTACGGTGAATGCACAATATACACACACATACACGTGTACCCGAGTGGTCAAGAGGAATAAAGATCACGGGAGGACACATTAAATATACATTAGGGGGGAATTGGGGAAAGTGCAGAGGGGGACGCACGCTCGAGTGCAAATTGGTTTTTTTTTCTAGTTGATGCGCTTTTTCTTGTCTTTTTTTCTAACGTTTTATTAGATTACAAATGTTACCGTTGTAACTGTATCTCAGTTTTCTTATTGTATTGTAAATTGTGGCTCCGGAAACCAACTAAGTATTTTTTAAATACCCAATATTTTGTTTTTCGTAAGTAGGATATTAGCAACACTCTCAGCCAATTTCCATAAATAACGAACTCCATTCAATTTGGCTTCTACTATAAGAATATCTGTAGTTCTTGGGTGGTTTCAATCTAAAATTCGTTTTTAATGATATGCAACTTTTAAATTATTTCTTTAAAAATGATTAATTTCTGCACAAGACATTGGGTAACAGTTTAGGAGAGAGCTTCTAAATTTTAAAACACATTTAGAAGTAAGTAATTGTGTAGATTTCTATTTTGTAATACAGTTATAAATGATTAAAAATGGTACTCGTGTTTTTAACTATTTAGAAATAATTGAACAATGTGTCCCAAAAGAAAGTTTATATTTCTTTAGCTTCCTACTTGATTGCAACAAATCTGAGGGGCCGAAGAAGTGTGTCTGGCACTTGGGAATATTGCCTATGAAGCATTTTTCGGAAACAGACCGCGCCCTATGTACGTGTTTCACAAAAATTGGGATTCGGCAACTGCCGCAAAGGTTTTAGCAACTGAAACAAACCTCTTGTTAGAAAATGAGCGAAGAAGTTTAATTAAACCGGTACAACATTGGAAAAATCAAAACAGGCTAACCAAAATAATCAAGAACGATAGACTACGTATTCAACAGTTGGTGACGATCCGAACCTTTTTGATCGTAATTTCACCGTATTTTGTACAAAGAACTAAAGCTGCACTCCTGTAAAAACCAATTGGTAAAAGAATTCAAGACGATAAAAGACAAATTGATCTTCAACAGAAGTGACCTCAACGTAGTTACGCCAATAGACCAACTTCTCTGGCGCATTTGAAAGAAAATATCCATCACGAAATATCTGCCATCACAGAGTCTACCTACAGAGCCGTGATAAGAAATTTTAATGTTCGTAATAATATCAAATAAGAGAAATAGGAAATAAAATCCCAAATTATATACTTTAATAAAGTATATTTTTTAATAGATGCCTTACTTTTAATTAATTTTTAAAGAAAACTTAACACTTCACTTCTAAAAACAAAACGGCACCTTTTAAAATTCTAGGAAATAAAATTGCAATATTTGAATTTGAAAGTTGAAGATTTAAACCAGTTTTAAGATTTAATCTATTTTTATAAAAGCTTAAAAACAATTGCACTTATAAAAACAAAATGATTTGAAAATTTGTCACAAAAAAATCAACCATTTTAAAATAGTTTCAAAATTTGAAATTAATTTGAAAAAAAAACACCAATTGGGAATCGGCTTTAAAATATCAAAATTAATGTAGAAGACTTGATTTCTAATAAAAACAAATTCTAGCAAATAAAATTATTTTCAATGATTTAAAAATTTGTAAAAAAATAATCAAGTTTAGAAAATAGCTTCAAAATTTCAAGATCCATTTAGAAATAATTTAATTTTAAGAAGGCTTCAAAACTTTCAATACTTCACATCACTGAAAACATAAGAGCATCCCTTAAAACTCTTAATTTCAAGAAATAAAACCTTTCACAATGATCACAATATTTGTGAAGAATCATCCAGTTTAGGAAATTGCGTCGAAATTCGTTCAGAATCAACATAATTGTAATAATAATAATAACGTTTATTAATCTTCTTTTTACAGATAATTTTAAGAAATTATAATTACATAAGGCAGAAAGACCTCTGGTCGATAGCCTTTTGACGAACTAACTCACTAACACATCATCCATTATTCATTATTTAAATGTAAATATGTATAGTTTGTCAATAAAAATGTGTATTGTTGTTATAATTACATATTGACAAAAAAATATCTCAAAACAGTTAACACTCCTGAAATTATTTTTGACATGTGTAAACATTTTATGTATCAGCACGCAATAAATATTAAAACACAATGACAGCACAAAAAACTGGAATTCCAGAAAATAAAAATACATTCAATGATTTGAAAGTTTGTACAAAATCAAACAGCCTAAGAAACAGCTTCAAGAAATTCAAATTACATTCACAATTAATGGATTTTTGAGAAGACTCCAAAATAATAAACACTTTACTCCTGAAAACAAAATAGACGCCCTCGAAACTTGAATTCTAGGAAATAAAATTTCTTTCCATGATTTGAAAATTTATAAAAAATCAAGTTTAGAAAATAGCTTTTAAATTTTAGGATTTATTTAGAGATATTGTATTTTAAAGATGACTTCAAAACAATTAATTTATAACTGCTGAAAACAAAAGGGTAACCCTTAAAATTCTAATTTCAAGAAATAAAAATGCATTCAGAAAATGTGTAAAAGAAATCAACCAGTTTAGGAAATGGCTTCAGAATTTAAAAATTTATTCAGAATTAATATCTTTACAAGAATACTTAACGCTTTATTCCTGAATTACAGGAATTAGAATTGCATTCAGTGATTTAAAATTCGTGAAAAATCAACTAGTTTATAAAATAGCTTCAAAGTTTTAAACTGCATTTTAGAATTAGTGTACTTTTAAGAACACTTCACAACAATTTACATTTAACACTTGAAAATAAAATGGCAGCCTTTAAAACTTCCAAGAAATAAATTTGCATGCTATGATATGAAAATCTGTAAAATTACAACCAGTTTAGAATAATAAAATATATTAAATCCTTTAGTTCGTTGTAGAAAACTAACTAATATCATTTTTGAATCGAAAATAGCTTTAAAATTTCAAATTCATTCAAAATGAATACTTTTATAACAATAATAATAAAAAATAATTAACACTTAACTCCTGAAATCAAAATGGCAACTCTTAGAATTCGAATTCCAAGAAGTAAAATTGCACTAAATGATTTAAAAATTTCTATAAAAATACAGTCATTACAAGAAGACGAACACTGAATTGAAAAATTCACTATGTTTTAACCACAATATTTGTGGTTAAAACATATTTTTCAATTCAGTGTAAGTATGGATTACCACATAGTAACGGTCGCAACCATTCTCTTTATTAAGAAGACGAAGATTAAGAAAACTCCAAAACATTTAATACTTTATTCTTGAAAACAAAATGACAGCTTCCAAAACCCAAAAATCTACTAGTTTAGGAAATAGCTTCAAAATTTTGATTGCATTCAGAATTAATGTATTTTTAAGATAACTTCAAAGCAATTAACACTCCACACATGAAAATAAAATGGGACTTTAAAATTCTAATTCCAAGAAATAAATTTGCTTCAAAGTTTTAAACTGCATTAAGAATAAATGTTTAAAGAGAACTTCAAAGCAATTAACACTCCACACCAAAAAACAAAATAACAGTCTTTAAAATTCGAATTCCAAGAAATAAAAGTTGCATTCGATGATATGAAAATCTATAAAATTACAATCAGTTTAGAAAATAGCTTTAAAGTTTAAAAACTCATTCAAATAAAAAATTCTTTTATAAGAATACATTAAAATAATTAACACTTTACTTCTAATATCAAAATGGCAGTTCTAAAAACTCGAATTCGAAGAAGTAAAATTGCATTAAAGATTTGAAAATATCTATAAAAAAACATCCATTTCAAGAAATATCTTCAAAATTTCAAAATACATTCAGAACTAATGTTTAAAAAAAACTTCAAAACATTTAATACTTTATTCCTGAAAACAAAATGACTGCTTTCAAAACTCAAATTCTATTTAAATAATATAACATTTAATGATTTGAAAATTTTGTAAAAGTAAAACAATTAGTTCGGGAAATAGATACAAAATTTCAAAATTCATTCGGAATTAATATGGTTTTAAGAAAACTTTAAGACAACTAATTCTTAAGTCTTTAAATTAAAAGGGCAGCCATAAAAACTTGAATTACAGGAAATTAAATTTCATCCAATGATTTGTTTTAGGAAATAGCTTTAAAATTTTAAAATATATTCAGAATTAATGTATATTTAGGAAAACGTATTAGCAAGTAATACTTTACTCCAGAAAACAAAATGGTGGCCATCAAAACTCGAAATCCTAGAAAAAATACATTCAAAGATTTGAAAATTTGTAAAAAAAATTAACCAGCTTAAGAAATAGCTTTATAATTTCAAAACCCATTTAGAATTAATGTATTTATAAGAAAGCTTAAAAACAATTCACACTTTATTTCTGAAAACAAAATGGCAACTCTCAAAACTGGAATTCCAAGAAATAACATGAAAGGGGCTGAAAGACCACCGGTCGATAGCCGTTGAGCAGAAAACCAATTATACCAGAATTTATTACATAGTACATATTATTTTATTTTATCCATTACATGTATTATATTTTATTTTTTTTCTGTAAATAAAGATATTTATTAGTAGTAACATAAAAGTCAACCAATCGAAAAAATAGAAATAGCTTCAAAAGTTCAGAATGAATATATTTTTAAGAAGACTTCAAAACAATTAACACTTATTCCCAAAAACAAAATGGCAGCCTTTAAAACTCATATTACAGGAAATAAAATTGCATTCAATGATTTGAAAATTGGTAAAAATGCAACCAGTTTAAGAAATAGCTTAAAAATTTCAAAATTTATTCAAATTTGATGCATTTTTGAGAAAACTACAAAACGATTGCCATTAAAATTTGTTATTTCTTTAACAATATACAAAACGGATGCCCCGAAATCTCCAAATTCCAGGAAATAAAATTACAACCAAGGATTTAAAAATTTGTAAAGTATCAAAATTTATTCAAAATTAGTGTATTATTTAGAAGACTTTAAAACAATCAACAGCCCCTCAAAACCTGAATTCTAGGAAATAAAATTGCTTTCAATGATTTCAACATTTGTACAAATTCATCAAGTTTAGAAAGTAACTTCAAAATTTCCAAATTTATTCATTATTTATGTATTTCCAAGAAAACTTCAAAACAATCTATACTTCACTGCTGAAAATAAAATGGAAGCCCTCAAAACTTGAAGTTTTGGAAATAATTTGAACATTTGTAAAAATTCAACAAGTTTAGAAAGTAACTTCAAAATTTCCATATTTATTTAGAATCAATGTATTTCTAAGAAAACTTCAAAATAATCAACACTTGCTGCTGAAAACAAAATGGCAGACCTCAAAACTTGAATTCCAAAGAATAAAATTGTATTCAATGATTTGAAATGATCTGTAAAAAAATCAACCAGTTTAGTACATAGCTTCAAAATTTCAAAATTCATTCAGAATTAATAATATTTATAAGAATACTTCAAAACAATTAAGACTTTACTTCTAAAAACAAAAAATCGAAACTATACAGGAAATAAAATTTCATTCGATTATTTAAAATTTTGTAAAAAAAATTACCAGCTTAGGAAATAGCTTCAAAATTTGATGTATTTTTAAGAAATCTTCAAACCTAATAACACTCTACTCCTGAAAACAAAATGGAATTCAACAAGTTTAGAAATTAACTTCAAAATTTCCAAATTCATTCAGAATTAATAATATTTATAAGAATACTTCAATATAATTAAGGTTTTACTCCTAAAAACAAAAACTCGATCTTTACAGGAAATAAAATTGCATTCGATTATTTGAATTTTTTTTAAAAATTTACCGGCTTAGGAAATAGCTTCAAAATGTTAAAACAAAATGGAAGCCCTCAAAACGAAGTCTTGGAAATGAAATTGCATTCAATGATTTTAATTGGTCCACTAAATATAAACTTTCTTTTGGGACACCCAGTATTTTCAAGAAAACCAAATACAAATAAACACAAAAACTTTAAAACAATGAACACTTCACTTCTGAAAACAATATGGCGGCCGTCAAACTTCAAACAACAAGAAACAAAACTGCATCCAATGATTTGAAAATTTGTAATCAAATCAGCCAGTTTAGGAAATAGCTTTAAAATTTAAACATGTATTCAGAATGAATGTATTTTTAAAAAGACTTCAAAACAATTAATACTTTATCCAGAAAAACAAAATGGAAGCCCTCAAAACATGAATTCTAGGAAATAAAATTACTTTAAATTATTGTGAAATTTGTAAATACAAGTTTAGAAACATTTCAATACCCATTCAGAAATAATGCATTTTTAAGGAGACTTCGAAACAATCAATATTTTACTGCTGAAAAAGGGCAATCCACAAAACTCTTAATTTTAATAAATAAAATTGCATTTAATCATCTGAAAATCTCAGACAGAAAAAAATGCATTCAATGATTTGAAAATTTGTAAAGATCAACCAGTTTAAGATATTTTTTAAACCTATTGAAAGCTACTGTATTTTTAATCTGATCTCTATGAAATAAAATTGCGTTCAATGATTTGAAACTTTATAAAACATCAAACAGTTTAGAAAATACCTTCAAAAATTTCTAAATTAATTCAGAACAAATTTATTTTTATGGAAAATATAAAACAATTATCACTTTGGTCATAAAAACAAAATATCAACCCTGAAAACTCAAATCCCAGAAAATAAAATTATAACCAAATATTTAAAAATTTGTAAAATATCTACCATTAGCTTTAAAGTATCAAAATTCATTAAAAGTTAATGTATTTTTTTAGAAGACTTTAAAACAATTATCACTTTACTTTTGAAAACAAAATGACAGCCCCTCAAAACTTGAATTCTAGGAAATAAAATTGCTTTTAACGATTTGAAAATTTGTAAAAATTAAACAAGTTTATAGAGTAACTTCAAAATTTCTAAGAAAACTTCAAAACAACCAACACTGGAAATAAAATGACAGGCCTCAAAACTTAAATTCTAAAAAGTAAAATGGCATTCAATGATTTTAATTGATTCACTAAATACAAAGTTTTGGGACACTCAGTATTTTCAAGAAACCGTAATACCAATAAACATAAAAACAGTTTTAGGAAATAGCTTTAAAATTTTAAAATGCATTCAGAATCAATATATTTTTAAGAATACTTCAAAACAATCAATACTTTATTCATAAAAACAGAATGGAAGCTCTCAAAACTTGAGTCTTGGAAATAAAATTGCATTCAATGATTTGAAAATTTGTAAAAAGCAACCAGTTTAGGAAAGAGCTTAAACATTTCAAAATGAATTCAGATTTGATGTATTTTTAAGGAAACTTCAAAACAATTAAAACTTTACTCTTAAAAACAAAATGGCAACCCCATATATTCAAATTTGATGTATGTATTTAAAAAAAAAAAATTCAAAACCTTTAACACTTTGCTCTTGATAACAAAATGACAGACCTCGAAACTCGATATACATTCAGAGCTAATGTATTTTTTCTTCTGAAAACAAATTTCAAATTACCCAACTATCCAAGTATTACATAAGCAATTAAACTGGCATCAAAAAAAAATATTATCTTAAATAAAATGATACAAGTTATAAGTTTTAAATCTCACCCCTAACTTATAAGGAAGGGTCCTATTTGGGTTTCTTTTTTGTGGTAATAATTTAAGAATACAGGGGATGGTTATATATTCGGGTGAAGTTACAAAGTTTAACTCTATCTTATCCATAATCTTACTTACCCCCAAAAAAAAAATCTTCCTATAGCTTCGGTCCGGTTAAAGTTCTTACCGATGGGTCAGAATTTGCTACTCACCCTTGCCCTCGTTAAGTTATGGGTACTAAATAGATTTATGTATAAGGGTGTCTTAGAAATGGGTATCTTAATGACCATAATTGTAATGTATTACTCTTTGTAATCGGACCATTAAAATAACATCGAATTTTTTATGTAGGTGCGTGCTCATCTATTTAATTTAAATGTATAGGATATAATTGATATAAATAGAGCCATAAATCGGGAAAAACCCATCGTTAATGACAATGAATAGATCTGGACTTCCCCTATACTTAAAGCACTTATTACCTGAATAAACAAATCTGCGGTTTCTTTTTTAATCATTCTTGATAATGCCATAACAAGCGAAATTAGTCGAGTAAATTTTAAAAAAAATCAGTGAAATAAAAGTGTTTATCAATTCTTTAACTATTATAGTATAGAATTATTTTATTAGTTAAAAATATTTTTAATTTATCTCAAATCTTAAAATATCCAAATAAACAATGCAGGAATTTACTTTGTGCGATATTTTTAAATTTAAATAAAATAAAAACACCTTTCTTGATCATAACTAATAATAAATTGTTATTAACAAAGAAGATAATTTTTATTTTATTCATAATCTAAAGTATAATAATAATTCACTTTACTGAGCCTAAAATATTTTACTATAAATCTTCTTCTATATTTAAGAAAAAAGAACATTAGATTTTTAATACAATTCGTTTCAAACTTTTAGAAATATAAACACATAAAATATTCTACAATTAATTACATCAAAAAACCTTTAGTTTTAATTTTTGTTAACTCTAATACAGGGTGACTGACGAAAAACCTTTGGTGCTGTATCTCGCTTATTTTTGATCCGATTTGAATAAATAAAACATCAAATTAAATGATTTTTAAAAGACTTTAATATGAACTGTACTGATATTTTTTCTTGCATCCAGTTTTTGACAAAAGACGATCAACTTTTTTTTCAAATTGCACTGTATATATATTTTATACTGATCCGCAAGGAGATTTTTTTCTGAATCTAAATTTGTAAACGATTTTATCCATTCATCAAACCAAAGTCGAGAAATTGAGGATTAAAAAAAAAATTAATAATCAAATACCCATAATAAACAATATACAGAGCCTATTCCAAATGTCAAAAGTGACAGTGTCAGTCATTGGTACAATACTGCAATGATTTTTAATAATTTCATAATAAAAATGTTGCAAGATTTCAAAAACTGAAAAACGATTTCTGTAGAAGCACAAAATTGTAGTACAGTGTTTGAAATATTGCAACATTTTAATTATGAAATAATTAAAAATCGTTGCAGTATTGTATCAATGGCTGTCACTGTCACTTTTGACATTTAAAATAGGGTCTGTATATTGTTTACAATGGATACTTGACTTTTTATTTATGTTTTTAATCCTCAATTTCTCGACTTAAGTTTGATGTATGGATAAATTTGTCTACAATTTTATATTCAGAAAAAAATCTCCTTGCGAATCAATAAAAATATATATACAGTGCAATTTAAAAAAAAAATGTTGATCGTATTTTGTCAAAAACTGGATGCGAGAAAAAATAACAGTTCAGATCCTATTAAAGTCTTTTAAAAATGGTTTAATTTGATGTTTTATTTATTAAAATCGGATAAAAAATAAGCGAGATACAGCACCAAAGGTTTTTCGTCAGTCACCCTGTATAATTTAAGTATCAGCTTAGAATTATGTGATATTATCGATGTATTTTTTTTAAATTTATAATTATATTATAAAGTGAAAGTTTCTGTGATTACTTATAAGGATACACTAAAGTGTATCACTGTAACGTTACCAAATGAGAGGAAATGTACTTTTGCAACACATCCTTTCCACATTCACGAGACGAATATAAACCGACCGTTAATTATTCCACCTTTTTGACAATCCCAATGTTTAATCAGCAATATCGGCGGTTTCTGCGTGAGTAACTGACCATCGAATCTGCTATAAACTACAATTCGGTGTACGTGATCAAACTCTGTCCAACGGATTAGTTTATTCATGCATACTTGTCCATTCTGTTGAAAACAATAACTGTCTGCAATCGTTAAATAACATGTTTCATTTGCACAAATTGTTGGGTAACTAAAAATAATACATATTAATGAAAGTAATAATTTAATAAAGAAATGTCTACCACGAACTAAAGGACTTTAATACATTTTATTATGAATTAAAGTGATTTTATTATTACAAAAATATAGACATTAATTATCTAAGGCGTTGCACGATATATCACTAATAACGTGGAAAAACAACAATTACTGCCAAACAATTATTATTGTCTGTGTGTTGAATGACAAATTATTTCACGTTCTTTGCTTGAATTAAAATTTGTAATCCAACGAAAACGAATCACATTAGAACTTATATCTCAAACCTTCACTTATTCCTTTTTAGATACCATTATTGTAATTATAATAATTAAATACGTATTGCTTTTACCATAGGTATAATAAATAAGGTCTATAGATTTATAGATACATAAATCTTTGAATGTTATAGATAAGATTTATTACTAACATTAAACTAAAAGTATAAAGTAGTTGATCTAAAAAAAAAACCCATTTCATCCTATTTAAACTAAATTCTATTTTCTATTTCAGAAGTGACCAGTTCCTCGAGCCCTACTTCCAGGGATTTACCGACCGTCAAAGCCCGGGCATAGTAGCGCCCTCGCCGACACCCCTAGAGTGCAGGAATCCCTTTCATTTACCTAATCCGCCTTCTCGATCGCCTTCCAGGGAGTCCTTAATTTCGTCTAATGGCGGCTCGGATGGCGGAAGCGAGGATAGCGGAGATACAGGTGATCATTTAAATTATTCAGCGCCTGTCATTTTGAATTAATAATGATTAAATTAATGATAATGAATTAGGCTGCGGGATATAATGAAATATGCACGCTTATTATTAAGGATTCGTTTGTGCGTGTACGAAAATGGGGACATACGAAAACAAATATTGATATTAGTACGTTAATTTTATTATGAATTCGTCATTCTTATCAATAAAAACAATTATTTAATTATGAGTAAATTAATAATTATATATTTTTTTGTAGGATATGGTGCTGCATGTGATATCACTCTCGTGGAGAGACTAATTCGTTCGCACCCAATATGGTTCCTGCCCGGAATCCAAAGGGCCGGCGCCTTCCACCTCCTGCAGGGAAAAGAAGAGGGTTGCTTCGTGGTCCGGCAATCATCTCAATCGGACACGATGGCACTGTCCGTACGGTTGCCGCCCGATAAGGGTCCGTACATCGAGCACTACTTAATCCAATCAACCGAAGGTAGATTAGGCTTAGAGACCAGTGAGAACCGTTTCGATAACATGCCAGCACTGATAGCGCACTACGCTACGTGCTGCGACGAATTGCCAGTCCAGTTGGTGTTACCGAAAGCAATTAGGGAGGCGAGAAGCCGACAGCAGTTGTCGTCCTTAGCTTTGTTAGGGCAGGAGTTTTGGCGCTACAGCCCTCCACCGTCGACCGCTTCCAGTCCGGACGCCGACTTAGTACTAAACCTTAATCCGCTAATGAGTACTTTTAAAACGGCCGAACCGTCAACACCTGTGAATAAAGAAGTCAAACCGACGAGGCCGAATACATTGAACCTACTTAATAAAATAGATCCAATTAAAATGGACAGTAAGTCGGAATTGAGGAATATACCGTCGTTTAAGAATGAGTTGGGATCGAAACAGCCGCCACCGCCTCCACCGAGATGGTCTAAGCCGACTACTCCTCAGAGTAATATAACCGTTACGACGACAGTTACTTTAGTGGTGAATCCTAATAGTCCGAAAACACAGACAGCTCCTACGCAATTTGAAATTTCTTACGATCCTAAACGGATGTCCCCAGAAGGACAGACGTCAACCATGTCTTCCAAGGGAAGTTTACGGCGCGCAACACCTGGACAAATCTTATCCCCTAGCGGCTCAATTCTATCCCCCAACTCGGATCCCAACAGCGCTTTATCCCCCGATACACTGTCGCCATTATCCGCATCAAAAACTGCCCGACAGAGCCGGAGGAAGCAAAAGCCCTCGAAGCATTACCAGGAATCGGATATCCTTCTCGATTCACCCACCGTGTACAATCGCAGCGCTGTGGGTGATAAAGTAAGCGACTATGAAGACGTCTGGACTACAGAAAACACCTCGACGAAACCGCGGAACAACAGCAGCAACTTCGCCTCGCCGGACATTCTGCAGCACATTATCTCACCCAATAACATCCTCAGCCCAGCAGAATCCTTCACGAACTCCCAGCACAGCAGTTGCAGCACGCCCTTGCAGAATAACAACCAGAGCCAGACCAGTCTACATCAAAACACGGTACAATCCCCCGTTTGCGAGTCCGTGAAAACCCCGCAGGACGCCGGATCACCCAAACAGGGTAGTCCCTTTTATGCCGAGCCGGCCGACTCCCTCGCCCAGGCCGTCCCCCGAAGATTATTCAACAGAAATCCGGTCAACGTGCAGCAGCGGCATTCGAATCCGCCCGCTTTGCATTCCCATAACGCTTTGAGTCCAGGACTGGAGAGGATAGAATCGTCGGAATTCAATGGTAAGTCCCGTCGGATTCCCATTCGAGTGAATGCACTGGTTTCTTTTCCTGCAGAGATGTCTTCCTCCGCGGATAATTTGAGCCCTAAGCAACGGATCACCGCGCTGAAGCGTCCAGAAGTGAAGGCCGTAATGCCGCCGTCTCTTAAACCGAGATTAAACGACACTTGGCAACTCGACAACGGCTGGAAATTTATGGGTAAGGGGGGATTTATTTTCATTAAATTTTCCATTCTTATCACTTACGGTTATTAGTTCGTAATAACGGCCTATTTATTTTAAGGGCGGGATCTTATGTAAGACATAAATTCTACATTAAAACCGTAATTGTTAATTATGGTACTTCTTTCTTGTCTAATTAATAGACACTTATACTTCTAACGACACTTTTATTATGATGATTCATTTTCAGCTGCTCTTTGCTGAAAATTAAATCATATTTAATTCAAATTCGTATTTAATCTACGCTAATAGCAGTCACAAAAAATCGAACTCTAAAATAATAGAATAAGTGATAAATTATTCTCCGAGAATTTGTCCGTGATATAATATTATATAGTGCTTTCCAAAAGTAACGGATAAATTTTATAAAATCATAAATAAAAATATTTCAGAAAATTGCTTTCACAGGTCGATTTTTGTTTTTAAATTACTATCCTGAGATACACTTCACAAGATCTATTGAAAAACAGAAAAAAAAACAATGCTAAAAGGTTTTAATAAGATAAAGGAGGAAATAGTGAACAACTCTCAATAAAATGAAATATATTTGAACCTTCGAAGAAAATTTTTGCAAATTAGAAGTGAAATTCTTTGAAATAACTGCACCCTCAAAAATTATCTAAAGAATTTAGAAGGCCAATTGGTAGAGAAATCTAAAAATCTGGAAGAGGAATAATGCTGAAAAATTCTAGAATCATTTTACAGATACTAAAAATTGTGCCAAAATATAATAAAGTAATGTTGGCTATTTCAAAAGATCCGAAAAATTTAAGAATCCTTAAATTTTTTGCAGTTTAGAAGAGAAAATCGTAGTTTGAGAAAAAGAGTAGCTGGAAAATTCAAGAAATATAAACAGAAATTGCTGGAAAAAAATTAGGATCCACGAAAAACATATTTTAGGAATTAAAAAAAGTTATTTCTGAAAAATTTTAAAAATCTGGAATAGCAATAACGTTAAAAATATCTAGAACCTTAAAAAAATGTTTGCAATTTGTAAGAGAAATTCTACAACCTTTAAATTACCCAGGAAAATAGAAGAGCAATATTAGCGAATGTAAAAAATCTGAAACATTCTAGAAGCTTAAAACAATCTGAAAGAGAAATACCTGAACATTTTTCAAAAAAATGTATAAGTTCTAAAATCTAAAAATCAACAATGTTAGAAAATTTCCGAATCTTTAAAATGTCTTGAAATTTGGAAGAAAATAACAAAAGAAAAAGAGATCTGCAAAAATTACTTTTTAATTCTTTGAAATCTATGCAACTTTCGAAAGTTGTCACGGAATTTATATTTTTATGCTGAAAGATTCTAGAAACTGCAAAAACAAAACAAATTTTCAAGATAAATTCTACAACTTTCGAAAGTTATCAAGGAATTTAGGAGAGCAATGTTAGAAAATTCCAAAGTTGAAACGTGTTAGAACTCTTATAAAGAATTACGCGAGTTGCAAGAGAAATTTCTTAACGAATAGAAGAAAAATAAAACGGGAAAATTTTAATACAGTAAAGTGGAAAATTGAAGAAAAATGATTGAGTTTCAATAAGATAAAGCAGGAAATGATAAAAAAAGTCTTAAAAAGGTAACATTTTAGATCTCTCGAAGAAAATTTTCGCAAATAAGAAAAGAAATCCTTTGAAACCTGTGCCACGCTCGTAATTTCTCTAGGAATTTAGATTTCAATGCTGAAAAATTCTAGAAATTGCAAGAAAAATTCTACAACCATCGAAAATTATCAAGGAATTTAGAAAAGCAATTTTAACAAACTTGCAATTACTTGAAGAATAGAAAACAAAGCAATTTTGCGCTAATCAGAAAAGAAATTGATATCTCTGCAACTCTTATTGCCCAGAAATTTAAAAGATCAATTGTCGGCCAGTTCTAAAAATCTGGAAGAGGCATAATAATTTTGAAAATTCGAAAATTGTAAAACGTTCTAGAACCCTAAAAAAAGAATTCCGCAATTTGAGAAGAAATTCTTTGAAATCTGCAACCAATGAAGAATGTCCAGGAATTTCTGGCAAATTCTAAAAATTTGGATGAGGAATAATACTGAAAATTTCTAGAACCTTTAAAATTACGTTTGCAACTTGCAAGAAAAATTCTACAATCTTTTAAAAATTAGTAAGAAATTTAGAAAAGCAACGTTTAACGTTAATTTAAAAAATCTGAAACATTCTATAATCCAAACAAAAAATCGAATTTGAAGTGAAATTCTTTGAAATCTCTGCAACCTATGAAAATTATCCTGAAATATTATATTTATATATTATATTATAAATATATATATTAAAATATGGAAAATAAATAGTACTAAAAAATTGTGCAATTTGAAAGAGAAATTTCACAACCTTCGGAAATTATCCAGGAATTTAATAAAGCAATATTGACAAATGCCTAAAAACTAAACAATTCTAGAATCCTTAAAAAATTTTACACAATTTGGAAGATTCTTCGCCTGAAGAAGCCAAAGTGTGGCGAAGCAATTGTTGCGAAAAATAAAAGCATACTCTTTGAAAGTTTGTGTTTTAGTTACAACACCTAACAGTGAATTGAAAGAAAGGTTTCTGGAAAGTCAAAGAGAAATTTCTAAAAAAAAATAGGTACCACGAAAAAAACTTTTAGCAAACTTGCAAATTCTAAAATTTCAGAAAATATTCTAGGAATTTAAAAGTTTCTGACAATTTCTTAAAATTTAGTAGAGGATATTAAAAAAAATCTAGAACTTTTAAAAAACACTTTTGCAATTTTTAAGAGAAATTCTACAGCCTTCGAAAATTATCAAGGAATTTAGTTAAATAATTTCTAGCAAATTCTAAAAATCTGCAGGAATAATACTGAAAAATCTGAAACATTTTAGAATCCAAAAAATAATTCCGCAATTTGAAATAAAATTCTTTGAAATCTCTACAACCTTTGACAATTGTCCAGAAATTTAAAAGATCAATTTCTGGTAAATTTTTAAAGTCTGGAAAATGAATTGTGCTATTTTATAATTATAAAGAAACATTTTGCAACCTTCGAAATTTATCCAGGATTTTATTAAAGCCACGTTAAAGCGTAAAATCTAAAAATAGAATCCTCCAAAATGTTTACATATTTTTTTTTCCACGAAAAAACCTTTCGCAAACTTGAATATTCTAAAATCCTCAAAAAAAATATAGGAATTTAAAAAGTTATTCCAGAATCATCGACCAATCCTGGAAATTATTCAGAGAATGGAAAACAGAAAATTTGGTAAAATTCGATAGAATAAAGTGTAAAAATTAAGAAAACGTGCTAAAAAGTCTGACTATGATAATGCAGGAAATAATGAACAAGTTCTAAAAGCAAAAAACGTATACCCTCAAAGAAAATTTTCTCAAATTAAAAAAAAAATTCTTGAAATCTCTATAACCCTCAAAAATTGTCTAAGCATTTTAATGCTAAAAAATTTAGAACCTTAAAAATGTTTGCAATTGTACGTAAGGCAATTTACAACCTGCGAATACTATCAAGGAATTTAGAAGAACAATGTTAGCAAATTCGAAACGTCCAAAACATTCTAGAATCCTAAAAAAGAATTCTGCAACATTCCTGGATTTTTTTTAGGAAATGTAAAAATCAACAATGTTGAAGAAAACTCTAGAATTTTTGAAAAAATATATTGAAATTTAGAAGAGAAATTCGTGAAAAGAAAAAGAAATCTAGGAAAATGTGGAAAAAATAAATTAAGAAACGATTCAATAAGATAAAGCAAGTTCTAAAGAAAAATTTAGGATTGACTAAAAAATTGTCGAAAAAATCTACGAATTTATTTATTTATTTAATTATCGGAAGTCCATTTGAATACAATAAAAGTTAAATATAAAAAGAACGTTAATAAAATAATTTAGAAAAATAATTTCTGACCAATTCTAAAAATCTGAAGGAGGAATATTACTGAACAGTTCTGGAACCCTTAAAAACGTTTGCACTATGCAAGAAAAATCTACAACCTTCAAAAACACTTGATACTTTTTGTAGAATTTAGAAGAGCAATGTTGACAAATTCGAAAAATCTAAAAAATTCCAAAACCATAAAAATGGAAAAGATAAGGCTAAAAGACCTACGATCGATAGCCATGAAGAAGAATCACAATAATTATTGTTATAATTACATATATACAGTAATTACCATCTTCAATAGATATTTCTCTCTCTCTCTCTCTCCTCTCTCTCTCTCTCTCTCTCTATCTCTCTCTCTTTAGAAAAGAAATTCCTGGAAATCTCTGCAACCCTAGAATATTGTCTAGGATTTAGGTTTCAATACTAAAAAATCTAGAACAAAAATTTTGCAATTTTGCATGAGAGATTCTACAACCTTCAAAAATTATCAACTTAGAATAGCAATGTTAGCAAATTCGAAATATCTAAGATATTCTAGAACCCCTAGAATGAATTCCGCAATTTAGATATTCCTGAAATTTTTCGAAAAATTACTGGAATTTAACAAATTAACAATGTTTCAAAATGCCAAATCCTCGAAATTTGAATGAAACATTTAAGAGGAAAATTTTAGGATCCTTGAAGAAAATTTTTGGAAATTAGAAAAGAAATTCTTTAAAATCTCTGCAACACTTGAAAGTTGTCCAGGAATTAAAAACATTAATTGCTGACAAATTCTAAATTTTTTGCAATTTTAAGGAGGCATTTTATACCCTTCGAAAATTGTCCAAAAATCTAATAGACGAATATTAGCAAATGCGTAAAATCTATTTATATTCTATATTCTATAATCCTTTAAAAAAATCACAATTTAGAAGAGAAATTCGTAGTTTGAAAGAAAAGCTAAAAAATTTAAGAAATATTAGATTAGAATCCATGAAAAAACTTTTCGCAGTTTTAAAAATTTCAGAATCCTCGATAGAAAATAAATTTTGGAAGAGGAATAATGCTGAAAAATCCAAAAATTATCAAGCAATTTAGAAGAGCAATGTTAGCAAATTCGAAAAATTTAAAACATCGTTTAACCCTAAAAAAGAATTTTACTATTTGAAAGAGAAATTCATGGATATTTATCCAAAACAGGAAAAATAGAATAAACCCGAAAAAAAAATTAAAATGCCTGAAAAACAAAAAATGGAGAACTGGTCTCAAACCAGGAGGATTATAAAATTTGTGCAATTAAAAAGAGAAATCGTTAGTAATATTTTGAAAATAAGAAATATAAGAAAAGTTACTGGAATTCTAAATATCAATCAACAATGCTTGAAAATTTCAGAATCTTGGAAAGAAATTCTTGAAATTACTGAAACTTACTAAACTAAAAATGGAAGAAAACTGGAAAAATCGATAAAGCAGGAATGGTCTTAATAAAATGAACATGTTTAAACCCTCGAAGAAAATTATCGCAAATTAGAAAAAAAAGAAAATCCTTGAAATCGTTTCCAACCTTTGGAAATTGCAATTCGGAAAAATTCTACAACCTTCAAAAACTTTTGCAATTTTGCACGAGAAATTCTACAGCCATCGAATATTATAAAAAAAATTATGAAAAACGACAATGTTTGAAAATTCCAGAATCCTCTAAAAAAAATCTCGAAATGTGGAAGAGAAATTTCTGAAAGTTACTAGAAGAATGGAAGAAAAAGAAATCTGGAAATACTCGATGGAATAAAGTGGAAAATTTAGGGAAAATCGAAGATAAAATCCTGGAAAGTTTCAATAAGATAAAGCATGAAACAAGTATTAATAAAAGGAACATTTTAGAATTCTCGAAAATTTTAAAATAAACTCCTTGAAATCAAGATCAGTTGCTGAAAAATTCTTTTAAATACAAAGAAATTCTACGAATTTAATAGAGCAAATCGTAAAATTTAAAAAATTCTAGAATTCTTAAAAAAATGGAATTTTGAAGAAAAATTCGTAGTTTAAATTTGTTTAAATATGTAGGATGTGTGTGTGGCCTCTATCCTACACTAAAACTTTTGCAGGAAATTGTTTGGAGTAAATTGTTTAAAATAATAAAAGTTTTTATTTAAAGATTTTAAAATCATTAGTAAAACTCTTGTTTCTATGTCCGTAAATAAAATTTTATTTAAATTATAAAATTGCTCTACGTTAGTAGAAGCTATTATTCATAGAATCTTCTAAGTAATCTTTCTGATTCGAAGATTAATTGGTGGTGGCCACCCATGTTAAAATGTTATTTTAAATATATTATAGATATGACTGATACTTGCTTTGCTACACTCTAGATGAAACATATAACTCACTGGATAGGAATTACTATCAGTTTCCTGACACGTGTTTCGGCGATTGCTCGCCATTCTCAAAGGAGTATAAAAATTAATTAATATATTATAGATGATGAATTTCAAATTTAAATAAGTAAATATTTACTATTTAAGTATAGATTTACATGCACCAAATTTAGGTGACACTTATTGTGGGAATATTCCACCCAATTTTAGACAGTGTCACCTGATAGATTGGTGGAATTTATCCTTAACGAAGATTTAAACATAAGAATGATAGCTACTATTACTACGTAGTCATTCACGATAAACACTAAACAAACAGTGTTTTAGCTTGGAGATTTAAAAATCTGTAGTTTTACTCCGATTCCTGTTGTATAGTATCCAATCAGATGAAATTAAACATTTAACATTAAAGAATATTCTTTAAGGTATTTATTACAAAATCATTATTACCCTCTCTCATTTTCCAGACACTACTATTACTCCTAGGTTTCCTCATTCGGTATACATTACGTTAGTCCTAGACAATGGTTATCGATCCAGACAATTCAGTACGATTTAACGTCCCGATTCTATAAAAATGTAATAGATATGCATTAAATAGATGCAATTTTATGAAGATGACAGTGGCGTCGGTTACTAGTTAGTAATAGATTATTGGCAATTGATCACAAGTAAAATTTCTTTCTTTTCTTCATGCTAATCCAGTTTAACAAATTAAATCTCCATAGCGAATGGTATTGACCATCCATTTGATTAACCTAGATCAGTATAAGAATATTGAAAAATATTTGAAAACTTATTTTAATGTGTTTATTATCCAGTTCAAAAATACATATGAATAGCAGCATTAAGTAATCTTATTTATTTTTAATATATAAAAAGTTGTTTAACCTCGTTTTTACGTTTGTCATTTAAACAATACAACAAGATAATTAAGAAAACTAATTGAAGTTAGAGGTACTTACTTCGTTTTACATTTTTATTTATATAATTAAAAAATTCTTAATTAAAATTACTGACACAAATATGCAACCCATTATACATATAAATGTAAAATATATTTAGTATTTTTAACAATACCAACCTAAAAATGTTCATATCAGATAAAAGATGCTTGTTTGTTTTATTTAATACAATGGCCGACAAGACGATACTACCACAAAAAATAAGGTAAACTATAAAAAGTTTGCATCGCAAAAATATTGAATTTACATACAATTAAAACGGTTACACAAAACGAAGTGGTAAGTGTCTTATTATATCGTAATAATAATTATAACTTTTACGTTCGCGATGATTACTTTTTATCATGACGATTTTTTAGGGTGTGTGCGTGTACGTTTCTCATTTGGATCCCCATTATCCTCATTTTCTTTTGTCGTTCGATTCACTGGGTCTTGAATTTGAATGGTGTTCGATTCCGTTCGCCTCCGTAATAAATGTTTAAAACGCAACCCCAGAAAGAGAAAAAAATGATGATGCCGAGGGCGTTGGCTCCGCTTTCATCCCCCACACGCTAAAGATACAGATTTTCACAGCCAGTGTGTAGTATCCCTGTCAGCTATATAATCTCCGCGTTACGCTTTGATCGCCCAAGGCAAAGATTATCACGAGATTTATAATTTATATTTCGTTTGCGTGAATAATAGTCAGTCGGAAAGATCATAGTGAATTATGAAAATGTAATAGTTAGTTAATACTAACAATATGAATAGTATATAAAAAAGTAATGTATAGAGTTTGATAAACACTTCCAAAACATTACACCCACGTTTTTAAATATTTTAAAGTGTCTAGTTCAAAGCAGCAATCTATTAAAAATTAAATGGAGCGCCTAAAAGGGCCTTGCATATTTAATGGGTACAACCGAGGCGTTTATGAATGTTTAGCCCTGAATGGGCGGCGTTTACACCATTTTCAACGTGCATTACCTGTATTTGTTACGTGCAAATTGACAACTAAAACATGTTATTATGAATACGTCTCTTGTCGATCTCCCTGCTTTATAGTTAGCCCCCGCATTAAGGAATTGCGCCCGTTCTGGAAATGAGGACCGCCTTTAGAATACTAATCTAATGGAATATTTAATGTATGGGTGTAATGTAATTGTGGGGGATATGCCCCAACTAGGCCCCGAGATCCATTCGGTCCTCTGGTCGGCGCAAATTTGCGGGCACATCTTAGGGTTTCTGCATTAATTCCATTTACATGTTTTCTTTGTAATGGAACATAATGTGATTCCCAAATATGTATGCATGGATGCTTCGAGAGGGAAGATGGTCTTGTATAAATTTGTTTACTGTACGTTTGTTGAGTTTAAAATTTTTCTTTTAGTCTTGAAGCATATCTCGTATCAAATTGCATTAAACTATTGTGACAGTAATACAATTCAAGATAATAAATATATTATTGCCCCAAAATAAAGTTGAACACATTAAAAATTAACTAGATGAAGTTTTACTTTACTTTCTTTAATTTCCTTTCCGGTCATAAATAACTACGTCCAATACATTTAGCCCAAGGAAAAATAATCCGTCTACATCCCTTTAGCACGCTGATAATTCCCCCTAATTGAGAACGACACTAATCCGTATAATGACCCTGCGGACCGAGTTTTTGTTCCCGATGTTTCGAAACTGTTCTAGTCCGTATTCTGCGTTTCGTAATCACTTGATAAGAGTTCAATATTTACAAATAACGAATTCGGGTCTACCGGAATGCCATTGTTGTTACAGTTTTTGTGAGTCTACAAATAATCTACTTGTATTTATAGATAACTGTCTTGGGTCCGCAGGAAACGAGTACGAAGGTAACGTGGATTCTAGTGATGCCGACTACGATTCCGACTGGCCCGCCACGATTCCCAACCTGCCCCTCACGCCGTTTTCACCCGGAGATAGCGAAACCAGACTCACGATACAAGAAATGATCTCAAAAAGGTATGTTTCTTTATAAACAATAAATTATTATCAATTTACATTTCATCATCACATAGAATAAGATAAGATTTAAATAAGTATTAGTTTCCAATTAAGGTATTGATATTTATATCAACTTTACCATTAATACAAAAGAAGGATTCAAGACAAGAAAATTAAGTTTTTAAGAGTTTATCTCAAAGAACGATTTGATATATTGTTAAAGATATATTTCTAATGTATTCCCAATATATATACTACTAAAGTAGAGCACTCACATCTTTAGTCAGTATTTTAGAAAATTTGTCATCCCTTTAAAATCAATATTCATTAGTTTTTTTCTTGTTTTATCTCCAAAAGTGATGTATTAGGTGTACAAATGAATAATCCAATAATTTCAGCTACATACAAGTTATTTTTTTCTTAAAGAAAGTAAAATCCTTCTTTCTTTCATTCGCCCCTTCCATTTGCCCTTTCGAGCGTAGGGTTTAGGTTCCATTCACCCATCTCGGAAAAATGTCTTTGGATACGATAATCACTCGAAGATTTTTTTTCTTGTTAGAATTCACAAAGAATTCACTGTCGAACCTTATATGTTACCATGTTCGACTGTACTGAACTAAATACTTTTAAAGCTTACGTTAAACTAAAAATCATTAGGATATTCATTTATGTATCTAATTAATTGGGTTGATAATAATCTAAGTGTTTTAATCAAATATTTATCTAATGTTTGAAGTGATTATTGATATTTTAAGTTATAACTTTACTTTGTACCTTTAGGATACACGAGTTCCGGCAGTCGACCGACATTTCCACGGACGATGAAATGTGCCGCATGTCTGCTTATGACAACGTGGATGACAAAAGGGCTCCGAGGGCCCCACCCTCCGAAATAAGTGAACTGACGGAGTTCTCAGATCCTTGGAACGAAGTGAGCCACGGAATTACCACCGAGGTAGGAGCGAACTGATTTATTAGTAGCATTTTACGTTGTCTCCGGCACTTTCGCCAATATTTCAATTAAAGCAGTGGCGTAATTTATGACGTCTCCTCCGATCGACCGTTTTTTTACGACGTCCATTGTTCATTAAATAAAGTTGTCAACAAAGCGCTATGTTAATGTAATCTTTATCGTCGATTCAATTAGAGGATTGTATTAATTACGGATGTATTTTATTCTTATTAATGTATTTTATTCCTTACCTTAAAAAAAGTATGGAAATGGTTATCTCATGTATTAATGGATGGATGGAATAAAAACGTAGGCATAATAAGAAACATAAAGTTAATGAGGTTAAATTGTTTTGTCTTAATCCTACATATAGGGGAACACATCTATATTTATGCATATAAAATAGAATAAAGTAAATAAATAAATAATGAGATGATTTAGTACTTATGATTGTTTTTATAATAGTATAGAAGGATGTAATTATGAAATGAAATAATAATATGATAATGTGTTGAGGTTTATATTTCTTAACACTCTTAAAGATATTAATTGATGAGGCCGTTATTTGTGAAAAATTCATATCACTTGTTAAGTATTAAAGTAAAAACACTTTTTTAATTTTCAAAAACTTTTATTTGTTGCGTGTAATTCCAACAAATAAAAGTTTTTGAAAATTAAAAAAGTGTTTTTACTTTAATACTTAACAAGTGACTCTTAAAGATGGTTAAGGCAATTAGTGTTAATTATGATAAAATTGGCATTCTTAGGGTAAATAATAAATTAAGTTAAAATGTATATATCAAATTGTTTGAAAGGTTAATAAAAGTAGTATTATGTTTGAACTGTGAGAAAATTAAAACTTAATCTAGAAATGTAAAACAATCAATTATTTTTGAGGGAAGCTGCAGGAAATAGTGAAAGAAATTTATAAATTCTGCATCTCATAAAGAACGAGAAAAACACTTTTTAATGAGCTTTAATTAGGCATTTTTACTTTGGGCGCACTTTTAGCTCATTAAACTAAAATTTTCACCAACATTGTTCTCTAATTTTTCGGACTTGTTGTCTAAATAAGAAATTATTTGCATTTTATGGTTTAAAAAAGTAAATTATTTTGAAAACGAATAAATTGATTAGAACTAATTTAAATTTTTAAACTCAGTAATTATTTTATTTGTATAACTGTTTGCAATTTATTTTTACTGTATATTTTGTCAAGTCTGCAACGATTTTGGTAATTTCAATTATTTTTATAACCAAATTTTGATTCAAAAATTAACCATAATGTCAATATATTATTGTTTATGTACACGGAAATTATTAGGTTCATAAGGATGATTTTTTATTTGCCAAATCAACTAATATATAATTTCTATAGATTTTTCATCTCCTAATTCGTATGAATTAGTGAAGTAAGAAATATAGCTGTGTTTCCTAATTCGTATTCTCAAATTATCATTAATGTTATTTATTTTGATATATTTGCCATGATTATACAAAGAATTATTTGCGGTCCTTTTAAATAGTTATTAACTAAATCACTCAATGGCTTTAATATTTTTAATTTTACATACTTGAGTACTGTATCGTATTTTCATAACCAATCTAAAAAATCATAATCTAGTGATATATTTCTCGTTGGGAATTTGAATTTGATTGGAAATTTGTATATTAAGTGTTTAATTTTGAGGATATTTTTTTAAAGAAACCAAACGTAAGGCAGTGATCTAAATATATAGAGTAGGCAGGTGGCCTCTATTCCTCTCCCCAAATATTTAACCATAAACAAATTTTTGATTTCCATAATGGTGCTATCTATTGTCTAAGCGTTGCACTAAATCTATATTTAGGTGTATAGCCACCGACAAATCATAAGGGACTGTCAACAGCCATAATTATAAACCGTGGCTGTTAAGATTTTGACTTAATTTTGAAGACAACGAGTTTTCTAATTATTTTGACTTCTTTGTTAATAACTAATTAATTTAAGGATAGGATGGTGGCCACCAACCTATCCTACAAGGTTTTTTTTCAATCATGTTTGGTTTCTTAAAGAATTATAGCATTTTGAACTTTAAAAGTTTTAAACGCACTTTTGTAGCTTTTTATAGCTTGAGATGAATTGTGGCCACTATTTATTAAAGATTATGTTTTTATTAATTATTAAGAAACTGGAGAGTCTTTACCTTCCTATCCTGCATATATATTTTTTTGCAATAACTATCCCACGTTTGATTTCCATAAAAATTTTAAAGCACTTTGAGTTTTGAAAAAAACGTTAAAAAAATAAACGCAGTATTGTAGATTAAGTTTTAATGTGGGGTGCATGGGTGTCCACCATTCCATCCTCCAATTTCTTAATTATTAACAAAGAATTTCCTTTAATAGAAATTAAATGGAATCAACAAAGTAACTTAAAAATTATTCAATTATTAAATAAAAACACGACTGTTTACAACAATAAATAAATAAAAGCAAAACTCTAAACAGTCTTTATTTAATAATTGCATAATGGAGTGTCAGCCTCATCAATCCAATATTTAAAAATTATTGATGAATTGATTGGTTAGTTAATGCATTCAAAATTAAAAATCAAAATCTTGTTTATGTTAAAATAGTTAGAGGTTGGGATAGTTACACCCACCCACCCTACATATACATTGACACTTTTAAACTACAATTCTTTAACATCAGCACTAAAAATATTATTGTTATACTTCAATTATTTTAATGTAAACAAGGTTTTAACTTAATTTTAAATGTATATTAACTAGCTGATTCAATAATTTTATAATTATTGTGTTAATTATATGCAATTTCTTTTGTTAGATGTTGATAGATGGCAAATAATAATTGGTAAACACCCGACAACACTTAACAAATGATAGATGATGGATGACAGTTTCCAGTTGACAACTGTCTAGTTGATATATGAAAGTTATATAATTATTATATAAATGGCAGATAGTATTTGACAAATGATAGTTGACAGATGACCGTTACAAATAAACAAATGACAGTTGATACATACCTGACAACAGTTAGCAAACAATAGATGACAAATGACACGAAAAAGTTTAAAAAAATCGTGCATTTTCTAGCATTTAAGTGCAACTTAGTAAGTCTCGATACTCGTTGCGTAAATTCAGATATCATACTTGTTTATAAATTGCTTAATGGTGTTATTGACTGTCCCAATCTGTTCAGCCTGATAGGTATACATGTTCCTTCTCGTTCCCTGCGTGGTAATATTACCTTCCAAGTACCTTTTAAAGAACAAAGTATGCTCAGCACTCTGTGGCTACAAGAATTTTAAGACATGCCAACTGCACAGGCCCGGAGTTTGATTATTTTTGTGGATTGTTTTTAAAATAAATTTTTATTCTGTTTTGTAATGTCTTAAATTGTATATATGTTTATTTAATTTTATCTTAAGTATTTATTAGTATATACAGGGTGACTGACGAAAAACCTTTGGTGATGTAACTCGCTTATTTTTTATCCGATTTTAATCAATAAAACATCAATTTAAATCATTTTTAAAAGACTTTAATATGAACTGAACTAATATTTTTTCTTGCATCCAGTTTTTGACAAAAGACGATCAACTTTTTTTTCAAATTGCACCGTATATATATATTGTATTGATCCGCAAGGAGATTTTCTTCTGAATATAAAATTGTAAACGATTTTATCCATTAATCAAACCAAAGTCGAGAAATTGAGGATTTTTGGAAAAAAATTTAATAATCAAGTACTCCTAGAAACAATATACAGAGCCTATTTTAAATGTCAAAAGTGACAGTGTCAGCCATTGATACAATACTGCAACGATTTTTAATAATGTCATAAAATGTTTTTCGTCAGTCACCCTGTATATGCATCTTAATATTTTAATAACAATTGTATTTTATGTATTTTTGAAATAGATTCCGTTAAATAAATAAATAAATAAGTAGATAGATATCTGACAATAAATAACTAATAATACATTATAGATGGCAGAAGGCAATTGATATATGACAGATGACAGTTGTAATATGACAGTTGATAATCAACAGATTACAGTTGATAGATATCTGACAACAGTAAAAAATAATAAATGATACAGTCCATCGACTGTAGATTATCAACTGTCAAGGTAATCTACAGATGAGAGTTGATAGACACCACAGTTTATTTATTTATTTATTTAATTAACGATTACACCTTTTATTGAAAGTATATACATTTATAAATCTAATTCTAATATTAATTAGCAAACAATAATCTAAGTGTTAACATAAATTATTTAAATTCACTGTAGATATGGCAGCCTTAAATTTTACTAAAAGAGGAAGGAAACAAATCAAAATTATCGCTTGTATTAAGTAAATTAGTAAACCTCATCAATTTATTGATATAATTCATAATTGTTAAGAGAATTACTTAATCTAAAAAGTGGTTTAGATCTCAGAGGCCTTAAGTAACTTGAAACGTAGCAGATGGTAGTTGACAAATGACAGTTGACAGATTAAAGTTAAAAATCGACAAATGACAGTTGATACATACTTGACAACAGTTATCAAAGAATAGAAAATAGATGAAATATTACAGGTGACAAATGGCAATTGACAGTTTTCAGATAACAGTTGATAATCAAAAGTTGATAGATTGTAACAAACCCGTTGTCTCAATTTCTGCGGCGCTGTGTGTAGGTTCGAGTGAATGTAAAATCCATTTAATTAAGTTAAACTAAGTTTATTAACAAACAAAGAAATACATATAAACAAGAACATACGCTATTAAAAATTAAACATAAAAAATACAACGAAATTAAACAAAATTAAATTAAAAATGTTCACAATTATAAAAAAGAAATTACGTACTGAGCCATAGTAGAGAAAACAGTCTTTTTGTAGCTCTTCAACGAACGAAATTGTTATAAAATAATGACAATTCAAAAAAAAACTTATCTGCACCACAGTCAGCTTAAACTCAATTTATCTATACCAACGCAGTTTAAGAGCATTGTCTTCAATGGATTGGCGGGAACATCAAAAAGGTGCAGTCAAAATGGCAAGGCGACATAAAATCTGTCATCCACAAAGAGCTCACGTTTATAACTCCGGTACGGACCTCAATTAGACTATACAGTTGTACGTGTCTTCAAAGATATACTGTACATATCATCGGCTAACACTTTTAGACCCCAAGTCAAATCGGTATTTTTCTACTTGACAAAATTCGCTTGACGTTCTCCTTTTTTTTTCTCACACGCCCTTGATTCTAAATCTTCTCCCGATATCTCTGAAACGCGTGCGATATTTCAAAAAATATTAATAGGCTATACAATATGCTTTACCTGAAAATAGCATTGCTACAAGATGTCTATCAACATTTAACAAATAATACATTACAGATGTCAGATGGTATTTGACAAATTACAGTTGACATATGACAGTTGGTAATCAACAGATCACAGTTGATAGATAAATCTGACAACAATAACAAATAATAGGTATTAGGTGACTGATGACAGTTGGCAGTTAGTAATCGACGGAGATTGCTGGATACCTGAAAATAGTTAACAGATGTTAAAGATTAAAAATCCACCCTACATAGATTTATTTTTCGGCCACTTCCCCACCTTTAGTTTTCTCAAAATGAAAACAATAGCATTTTAAGTATTGATTTTAAAAAAATTAATCATAGTGTTATAGCTTGAGTTTCAATGTATATGTAGGGTGGGTGGGTGGCCACTAACCCAAACTCCAATCCCTTAATCATTAACAAAGAATTATCCTAAAATAAATTACACAGATTTTACAAAATAACTTCTAAAATATTGATTAATTTAGTTAATGCATCAATAATTAAGTTATAATCTTGTTTATATTAAAATGTTGAAGGGTAGGATTGTGGACACCCACCCACCCTACACATACATTGAAATTTAAACTACAACACTACTTTTTTATTTTTGGGAAAATCAAACTGGAGCTAGTGATTGAAAAAGATGTATATGTCACTCATTAACAAAAAAGAAATTACACAGAATAAACAAAATGAATACAAAATTATTAATTTGTCCATTAATGCATTAATAATTAAATCAAAATGTTGTTTATGTTAAAATAATTGGAGGGTAGGACAGTGGCCACCCACCCACCCTACATATACCTTAAACCTAAACTACAACACTGCGTTTAATTTATATAACATCAATATTCAGAATTCTATTGTTTTCTTTATAAAAAATCAAACATGGTTCTGTGACTCAAAAAACATCTACACAGATTTTTTGAGTAGCCATTATCACATCTTCAACTTCAACGATAAAACTACTACTGGTTAAAAAAAACAAGCATAACTTAAATGAAATGTCAAATCATATTTAAAATCAAAATAATAGATGATAGATGACAGTTGACAAATGACAATTGACAGTTTTTAGATGACAGTTGATAAATAACATAGGACAGTTAATAGATATCTGTCAACAATTAACAAATAATACATTACAGATGCCAGATGGCAATTACAAATAAAAAAATAACAAATAAATGACAAATAACAGTTGACAGTTTGATATTCAAAAGATCACAGTTTATAGATAGATTTGACAATAAATAATAATAGGTAATAAGTGACTGATGACAGTTGACAGTTGATAATCGGCAGATGAGAGTTGATAGATACCTGACTATAGTAACCAAATAATATATCACAAATAAAAAACTTTTTAACTTTGTTTGTATCAAACTAGTTCTAGTTTGATAATGACAAGCTAAAATTGTCGAAACTATAGTCACTAAATAAAGTCCGTGTTATACAAACAAAGTTAAAAAGTTTTTTATTTGTGAAGAATTATGTATAACGAAGTAGAAGCCTCCACCGTTAACAAATAATATATGATTAATATTTTTGTGTTAAAGGTTACAAATCCACCCTACATAGATTTTTTCCAGCCACTTTTCCACTTTTGGTTTTCTCAAAAAGAAAACAATAGCATTTTTAATTATTGACTTTAAAGGATTTAAGCAACACAGTCTTATAGCTTAGTTTCGATGTATATGTGGGGTGGGTGGGTGGCCACTAACCCAAACTCCAATCCCTTAATCATTAACAAAGAATTATCCTAAAATAAATTTCACAGTATATACAAAAGACTTACTAAAATATTGATTTACCTAGTTAATGCATTGATAATTAGGTTATAATCTTGTTTATGTTCAAAGGTTGAAGGATAGGATAGTGGCCACCCACCCACCCTACATATACATTGAAATTTAAACGACTTTTGTATTTTTGAGCTAATCAAATTTGAGCTAGTGACTGAAATAAAAATGTATATGTAGGGTGGGTAAGTGGCAACTACATCCCACCTTCTAATACCTCAATAATTAAGAATTTCCCTAAAAGAAATTACATAAAATAAATAAAATTACTACAAAATTATTGATTTGTCCAGTTGATAAATTAATAATTAAATCAAAAATTTGTTTGTGTTAAAATAATAGAAGAGTAGGACAGTGTCCACCCACCCACCCTACATATACCTTAAACTTAAACTACAACACTGCGTTTAATTTCTATAACATCAATATTCAGAATTATATTGTTTTCTTTTTAAGAAAACCAAACATGGTTCAGTGACTGAAAAAATAAAAACACAGATTTTGTGGGTAGCCATTATCACATTCTCAAATTCAACGTTAAAACTACTACTGTTTTTTTTTTAAGAAATCAAACATAAGACTCCCCTTGAATTAAATGTCAAATCAAATTTAAAATCAAAATAATAGATGACAGATGACGGGTGAAAATGATGGTAGCGACCGTTACTATATGGTAGTTCATTTACCTTTTTTGACAATTGACAGTTTTCAGATGACAGTTGATAAATAACATATGACAGTTGATAGATATCTGTCAACAATTAACAAAAAATGTCAGATAACAAAATAACAAATAAATGACAAATAACAGTTGACGATTGATAATCAAAATATCACAGTTGATAGATAGATTTTACAATAAATAATAATAATAGGTAATAGGTGGCTGATGACAGTTGACAGTTGATAATTGGCAGATGAAAGTTGATAGATACCTGACTATAGTAACTAAATAATACATGATTGATAATTTGTGTTAAAGATTAAAAATCCACCCTACATAGATTTTTTCAGCCACTTTTCCACTTTAGATTTTCTCAAAAAGAAAACAATAACATTTTAAGTATTGACTTTAAAGGATTTAAGCAACACAGTCTTACAGGTTGAGTTTCGATGTATATGTGGGGTGGGTGGGTGGCCACTAACCCAAATGATTACGGGATTGAGCCTTAATCATTAACAAAGAATTATCATAAAATAAATTTCATAGAATTTACAAAAGACTTACTAAAATATTTATTTACCTAGTTAATGCATTAATAATTAAGTTATAATCTTGTTTATGTTCAAAGATTGAAGGGTAGGATAGTGGACACCCACCCACCCTACATATACATTGAAATTTAAACTACTTTTGTATTTTTGTGCTAATCAAATTTGAGGTAGTGACTGAAATAAAAATGTATATGTAGGGTGGGTAAGTGGCAACTGCATCCTACCCTCTAATCCCTCAATTATTACCAAAGAATTTCCCTAAAAGAAATTACACAAAATAAATAAAATTACTACAAAATTATTGATTTGTCCAGTTGATGCATTAATAATTAAATCAAAAGGACAGTGGACACCCACCCACCTTAAACTCAAACTACAACATCAATATTCAGAATTCTATTATTTTTCTTTTTTGAGAAAACCAAAGATGATTCAGTGACTGAAGAAGCATTTACATAGAATTTTTGGGTCTGTAGCTATAATCTCATCCTCAACTCAAACAATTAAGTAATTTTCTGGCCAGCTTTGATCCAGGCTTTTAAAAAATACATATTTTAATTACTAGAAATTTAATTAGTTTCGTAAACCACAAATCTTTATTGTATAAAATGTGGTTTGAATTTTAATTTTCAGTTAAACTAATACCCTCCAGTATACTCCATCCTCCTATAACCGACGACAGCATGTATTTTTTCCATCACTAATGCCAATAGCATTCACACAGGAATGCATCACCATACTCCTGTTGGTATTCATCTTACAAATACTATCTAATTGTTGAATTTGTCTAAAAATATTCATCATTCAAGTAAGGTTGCTGCATTGTCATTCTACAATGAAAGAAACGCCTATTTCGTTTAATTTAATTCTTCCATCCTATCTTTAAATGTATGTTATTATTTTAGTTCCTACTTCTCCTCCCAGAATTTTCCAAATAATGTTAATCGAGATTTATAATTTTTTTTTCATTTTGTCGGAATTCTCTCAAAAATTCTCGTATTTTCAGCAATTCCTTCTCAAATTTCTAGAGTTTACCATCAATTTTCAAATTCTCAGAATTATTTTTTGAGCGTTCAAGAATTTGAACATGGATTGTCAATTTTATTTTATGCATTTTCTCTTGCTAATGGCAAACATTTTATTGAACTTTGCATCGATTTACCTTCCAAATTTTGCAATGTTTCTAACAATTTTTCTTTTAAGAATGTGTTCAATAATAACAAATAAGAGTTGATATATATATATATATATATATATATATATATATATATATGACAACAGTTACTAAATAAAACCTTATAAGAAGCAGATGGTAATTGACAAATTACAGTTGACAGATTACAGTTAAAAATTGACAGTCATTTGTATGTATCATACCTAACAACAGTTAAGAAACAATAGAAAATAAATGACAGGTGACAAATGACAATTGACAGTTTTCAGATGGCAATTGATAATCAACAAATCACAGTTGATAGATATCTATTATATTTTTCATCAATTTCACTTTTAGAATTTCCATATTTTGTCCATCTCTTCAGACTATTTCTCAACAACAGTTAACTAATAAAACCTTATAAGTAGCAGATGGTAGTTGACAAATGACAGGTTGCAGTTAAAAATCGACAAATGACAGTTAATACATACCTGACAACAAACAATAAAAAATAGATGACAGATAACAATTGACAGTTTTCAGATGACAGTTGATTATAAACAGATCACAGTTGATAGATATCTATTATATTTTTCAACATTTTCTCTTTTAGAATTTCCATATTTTGTTCATCTCTTCAGACTATTTCTAATTTTATGTTATCATAATTTTAATTTTTATTTTATCAAAAATTCCCAGCAATTATATAATTTTTACGCAATTTCTTTATTTTATAATATCTTTAAAACTGTACAAATTACGAATTGAACTCATAAATTATATTCTTCGTAATGTTTCTTTATAAATAATACAATTCATAAATTTATTTACAATTTAAAACCTCAATTAATTATTAATAAACGTTTTGTAAAAATCATTTTGTGTGACTATAAGAAACTAATTATATTCATAATTTCCTCACGAAATGTAATTTTACGAGCCCCACGAAAGATAAACTGCCATAATTACACGTTAAAGTGATTCCATTTACTTTTACGCTATGTAAAGTCTAAGTTCATAAAATGAAAGCATCAATGCAAACAATCTAATGTTTACCTTTTTGAAATATCTAATTAAAGGAATTAATAACACCGCGTACGCTGAACGCAATTAAATTTCGGTGTACGTTTTGGCAGACTTTAATGTTTATTTTACGTCCCCCTCATTAGTCGAATCAATAGCCATTTTGCTTTTGGTACTATGATTATACTGTAGATTATCACTACCTACTGTAAGATGCAATTAGAAAATTCCTGGAACGTCTTTATCACTCATCACTGTATTCTTTTCAGACGGAGGAGAGCTTTTCGGAAAACTTCCACCCACCACAGAAATTGGCGTCGATAAACAGGTCCAAAAGTTTCAAGGATAGATTGGATCCGCTTTTATGTGAGTATTAGTGTTAGTCTTGGAGAATGAACGCGAACTGTCCGTTCTTCGGTGCACGCATCGGTACATTATCTAACGTTGTTGTGTCAACAGGCCGAATCATCGGTCTGAATTCCACCACGAATTGTGCGCGTTTAGTTTTAATCGGACAATCGGTCTGGTCGCGATGTACGAGTCCGGTACATTAGACGAGTCGCAAAAGCGCAACTTTAAAAAGCGTTTTGGACGCGCGCTTAGTTTTTGCAAGAATTCGATGAAGAATTTTGTGCGTCGGATACGGTTGTCGTCGTTGAAATTTTGGAACCGTTTGAAATGTAAGGATACATTCGAAAAATTTTCATCAGTCAAAAAAGTGTTATTGTATGAGATCAGTTTCGTTATACAATGTTCTAAACAATAAATAGTGAGTGGTACAAATTCAAAATTATGAGAGCATACAGAACTTACTTTTAATCATATAATCCATGTTATAACTAGTTTTAAATTAAGTTATTTAATTCATTTATTAGTTTATTCAACAGATATAATTTCATTCAAATTAGTGTTGCTTTGATAGTTGTACTATTCGTAACACGCAAATTAATTTTGTTTTATTCAATGTCTGTCGAGGTTTTAGCCAGAGAAGTAGTTGTTTCAAAATTAATTTGTTTTGTAGTCTTAGTAAGACTCATTGTTGTAGATTCACAAAATGTTTTCGTATTTTTAAATTATTATTATGTTGTTGATGTTGAAGGCTTCTACTTCGTTATACATGTTGAATAGAAATGAAACACACTAATAACTTTGTTTGTATAACACGTGTTATACAAACAAAGTTTAGTGTGTTTCATTTCTAAATTATTATTAAGTTATTTTAATATTTGGATTTTATCAAAAAAATTACTTGTTTTGTTTCACTAATAATTTCTTTATTTTCTGATTAGTATGAATGAATGTCATTAAGCCGAAACTAGTCAAAAACAAAGAAATTGTGTTTCACTAATACTTTAAACTAGTCAAAAATAAAGAAATTATGTTTCACTAATAATTTCTTTATTATTGACTAGTTTTGACTTAATGACATGCATTCATACTACCAAGTGATTTTAATTATAAAACCTATAAATTACCTTAACGTTTCAATGATTAATGAGAAATAAGTAAATGATATTTTGATTGATTGTGAATGAAAATTAATTAAAGGAAGAGATGAAACAATTTAAATTTCTGAATTGCGTGTCTAGATGGTTTTTTAATAGATTTTTTAAATATTTTTTAGCTGCACCGCGATTGAACGCCTTGAGGAATAAAGATGGGGATTCGAAGACGGCCGTCGGCTCATCGATACGGAATTACGCCCTGGAATTGGCGGACGACAAGTCGACGACATTTGCTCAAAATATAGATAATTTCATCGCCTGCACGTGCGAATCGAAGGAGACCAATCCGCAGGTCGTGATGAGGAACATGCGACAGTTCATGTCCGGCATGAAGAATTATTTAGTCAAACACGGCGAGAAGGGATTCGACAAGGAAGTCGAACGGGAAAGGAATAAGGTGAGTTGATTGTTGATTGGGTTTTCTTCATATTTTACTCTCCAGAATGAAATTGATTACCTTTGAATAAACTAAATATATTTTATTGTGTTTATGAAACTGATTCTTTATTTAGTAACCCAAGTTTCAATACATCATATCATCAAGTTAGCGCTGATGTATTTAATCTAATATGTTTAATGCTTGAAGCCATCACTTTGTGATACATCTTGAATCAGGAACTTTAAATGAATGAAAATACACTTCGTTGATATCACTGTGCGTTTGATAATGGCCTTTTAAAGGTTGAAACTATAGTCACGTAATAAATCCTGTGTGTGATATCAACGAAGTGTATTTTCATTCATTTAAAGTTCCCGTATTTAATCTAGGTTATTAAATAAATTAATCAATTATATAAACGAAATTAAAATTTACATTTCTTAAAAACTTATCAATGACACTTTAATGACTGTAGAAACTTGTTCAAACAAGTTTGTTTATATATTTTGGATGTTTGGATTATTATTTACTCTATCGGTAGCAAATCGTTAGATGTTTTTAGATTATTTCCTTCAAAATGACTAACGCTTGATTAAATTGATATACGATTGTAATCATTTGTTTATATTATTAAGATAGCTTCCACTCAAGAAAATGCTCATTAGTCATTTATTCAGGGAATTGATTATAAAGTTTAAAGGTATCTTGATATATCAGTATATTAAATTATCGTGTTGTTTGGGCGCGTGGAACTAAATACTCTACTACGCAGGCGTTTTATTGTATGTATGCTTTTGATCGTAGAGCTGTTAGGCATTCTTAAATATTGTCAGGTTAACACCTATACATTTTTTTGCCTTTAATGTAAACGCACAAGCCTAAGACTTGACAACATTAGCCCGTTCCGTTGGTAGAACTAGTATCTAAAAATATTAGATGTACACTATCTCTCCTCAAAGTTTATTAACCTATATAATACAACCATTATTTCCTATAGGATATACTATATGAGGGTATAATAATAAGTACACGTATTAGAAATGAAGAGGGAAGTTTTGCACAATTTTTTTCTATACTTTAACGTTTTCCTTTTAGTAAATACACTATTCCCAACATTTCTGCCATTTCTGTAACACCTCCAAAAAATACGATTTGTCAACCTCTTCAAAATACACTTCTAACCTCCTCGTCTGAGCCAAGTTTTCTTGTTGGGGAACAGAAAGAAATCGCGGGATGTCAAGTTGACCGAGTACGGTATCCACCGCAATAATTGGTAGTGCAGTTCATACAATTTAGCCGCAACAGTTCTAGATTTCCTCTTGAAAATACGATTTGTCAAATTCTTCAAAATACGCTTCTTTCAATCGACGGTAATCCTTTAGTTTGAGCTGAATATTTCCCCCAAAGTAAAGTTTTCATGTTGATGGACAAAAGGAAGTGGCAGATAGCCAACTCGAACGAACAGTAACAGTAAGTACGCTAGCAAATCGCAGTGCAGATGTAACAATTCTGGATGAATGTGCGTATGGAATATCATGGTAAAACAGCTCTTCAATTTTGCATCGAATCGGTCCAATAATTCACGATAGTATTACCTCATGATCGCTCTTTGTTTCTACAAAAAGACCATGAAAATTCAAAAAAATCGTAACGATAAACTTTCTGGTCGATAGAAACGTCCTTGACTTCTTTGAAACAAAAACAATCATTGGTTTATATACTGTGTGTTCAAAAGGAAGTTTATATTTCTTTAGCTTCTTGCGTGTACTCAATGAATCCGAGGAGCGCGTGTATGTGTAAATCGGTAGTCAGACTCTTGAGAATTAAGTCACTATGAAACATTTCTCAGGAGCGGACTGCGTTTTGTGCGTCCAAGAGATTTACAAAAATTGTGATTCGGCGACAGCAGCTCGTTAAAGATTTTGTAATAATCATAGAATTGGCCACTTAAATGAGGCGTCAATTCGAAAATGGGCGAAGAAGTTTAAAGAGACTGATGCAGCATTGGAAAGCCAAAAACCTGTTAACCAAGATCATAAAGAACGGCAGAAAATGAGGATAGTGTTAATCAATCTGTTCGTGACGATCCTAATCTTTCAATTCGAAAATTCAAATATGCCTAGATCGACATTAAAAACCTAAAACGACACTACTATAAAATTCAATTGGCAAAAAGCCCCAAATGCCGGTCAAAGTAAGATGATTTTCAGGAGAGGTGACATAAATTGTTCTATACTAATTACTATATTTGTTGAATTAAGCTGTAATTATTTGTAAGTTATGGACATCTATTTCATCAGATTAGTTTTTTATTTTCTTTTATCCTTTATATCTGATATTGATATCTCTAACCTCTAACTGTTCCAATTTGTTTTTGTTTAATTTTAGCTCTATAATATAGTCTAATTTTTTCCATCGGTTTTTCTCTTGCTCTACAAGGTTGTAAAAGTAAAGCGTATTTTTTGAGAAAAATATATTTATTGATTGTACCCGGTATAATTGCTTAAAAGTTTTAAAAGGCTGAGTGGACAGTTTCTCCATGCGGTACAAACTCAAAATGGACAATTCCTCGGACGTCAAAAAAGGCAATGAGCATCGATTTAATAATAATATTTTATTGGTGCTTTTGTTGTACACTTTACACAAGTTAGGTTAGGTTAGGTTAGGTTGGTGTGGCAGCACCACGAAGAGGTGCACACTTAGGCCTAGATAGGCCCGTTGTGATACCAATTTACACAAGTTAAAACCAAAAAATTCAAAGATCAAACAAAACGGCACTGAGTAGAACTTTTTTTTACAATGTAGGTACGTACAAATCTATTAGTTAGGTAACATACGCTTAAAAATTTATAAAAATGTGTGAATTTTAGAATTAAAAACATTTACAGACAGATACTAGGCTTTGGAGGGTGAGGGATGATTTTGTATGCCACTCGGTGATCTGCCTTTTCGATTCTGGGTCATAATCGAAAATCCAGGGTTCGTCTTCGGTTCATTTTGAGTACAATTCGACTCGAAGTTCTTTTTGGTCTTCCGTCAAAACTTTCGACACAAGCTTTACGCAGACTTTTCCCCACTGTTCTCTTTTATATATACTATCTTCTATTTTGTTTATCTGACGACGCATCGTCAGAAAAAATATCTACTTTCGTCTTTTAACTTTATATTCAACTGACTTTTTATTTTATCTTCTGTCTTCTGTTCTATTCTCTTTCTGTAGATGTTTACTTTTCTGTATTATTTATTCTATGTATTGATTGTCTGCTGTTGACAGAAAAAAAATCGACTACTTTTGGTCTTCGGTCAAGAGAAATGATCTTTTCGATTCTGAGTCATAATCATATATCCAGGATTCGTCTGACTTTTTATTTTACCTTCTGTCTTCTGTTCTACCCTCTTCTTGTCGATTTTCACTTTTCTGTATTATATCTTCTATTTATTGATTGTTTCCTGTTGACAGAAAAAACATGTACTACTTTTGGTCTTCTGCCAAGAGAAATGATCTGCCTTTTCGATACTGTGTCATAATCAAATATCCAGGGTTCGTTTCCGGTTCCGACAGAGTTAAGAAAGACCGGCTCATTTTAAGTCAAATCTAACAATTCTTGACAGCGCAAAAGTCGAAGTTCTTTGTGGTCGTCCGTCAAAACTTTCGGCACAAACTTTGCGCAAACCTTTTCCCACTTTTCTCTAGAGAAATATTCTATCTTCTATTTTGTTTATCTGATGACTGTCAGAAAAAAATATCTGCTTTCGTCTTTTAACCTTATTTTCATCTAACTTTTTATTTTACCTTCTGTCTTCTCTTCTATGCTTTTTCTGTCGATTTTCACTTTTCTGTATTATATCTTCAAGTATTGATTGTCTGCTGTTGATAAAAAAAATTCTACTACTACCAAGAGAAATTATCTGCCTTTTCGATTTTGTGTCATAATCGAATATCCAGGGTTCATCTCGGGTTCCGACAGAGTTAAGTATAACAATTCTTGACAGCACGAAACTCGTTCTTTCTGGTCTTGCGTCAAAACATTCGGCACAAGCTTTGCCCAGACCTTTCCCCACTTTTCTCTTTTCTGCATAATATCTTCTATTTTGTTTATTTGATGACTGTCAGAAAAAATATCTGTTTTCGTCTTTATTTTCATCTGACTTTTTATTTTACCTTCTGCTTCTGTTATATATTAGTGATCCTAGCATTTGAAATTCTTTATATTGCACCTTGTCTGTTAATGAAAAATTGAACATATTTCTAAACCTATACTTAGAAATATTTAACTATTCCTTTCCGAAAGTATATAAATTCCCTAACGGACACATACAAAAAAGAATATATAACACTGATGAAATTAAAAATTGCAAAAATTTATTAGATTCATATTTTGTTATATCCCAGTACAACTCATCATTTTTAAATTTGTATAAAAATCAGAAAATACAATATGATTTATTATTAAGAAATGCAAAACAAAATGACATCAGGAATAGATTTTACTTCTCTAACAATATTTCAAAAATATCCTGGAATGTAATGAAGGAAATTACGGGTACATCGACAAAAAATAAAATCCAAACAAATAATACACAGAACATTAAAACATTAGCGAATAATTTTAATAAACACTTCATTGAAATAACTGATCAACTATTAGAAAATAACTTTCCAGTAGCATATAATGATAATATATCAATAAATAAAAATTCTTTATTCTTAAACCCAGTACTTATCACAGAAGTTTACAATGCTGTACAATCACTAAAATCAAACGCATCTCCAGGATATGATGAAATCCCCGCTAAAATAATTAAATCCACTATTAGTGAGATCATAGAGCCCCTAACATATCTTTTAAATGCTTCTTTAGAATCTGGTATTTTTCCTAGCATACTAAAAAAATCAATTGTGACACCAATAAATAAAAATGGTGACCCAAATGACTTAAATAACTACAGGCCTATTAGTATCATTACTTGTTTTGCAAAAATTCTAGAAATTATAATTAATAATAGACTCTTAGATTTTTTTAACAAATTTAACATAATTACAAAATTTCAATATGGCTTCAGAAAGAATAAATCCGTTATATCAGCATTGCACAAATTTCTATACAATATAACAGAGAAACTTGAATTAAATGAAGTTCCCCTTGGTATATTGTTAGACCTTTCAAAAGCTTTTGATAGCCTAGACCATCATATTTTAATAAACAAATTACAAAAGTATGGGCTAAGAGGAATATCGCTGGATCTAATTAAGTCATATTTAACCGATAGAGAACAAAGAGTTAAGATAGATAATGTTACATCTAGCAGTTTACATGTAACAAAGGATATCCCACAGGGGAGCATATTAGGACCACTGTTATTTATCATTTATATTAATGATCTTGCTTTACTAGTTGAAACTACGGGTAATAAAATTGTAATGTATGCAGATGACACCAATCTGCTAATCTCCTGCAAAAATGTCGCTGATATAGAACCTAAAACTGTTGAACAATTATCACAATGTAATTAATGGCTTATTAAAAACCAATTAAAATTAAACACTTCAAAAACTGAAATAATATTTTTTAAAACAAATAATTCTAAAACTTTGTATCCATCAACTTTTCTCAATAAAAACTTTACACCAAAAAATCATGTCCGTTTCCTCGGCATCATACTAGACGTTAAATTAAATAGTAAAGCTCACATAGAAAAACTTGAAAAAGAGATGAGTTCGGCATGTTACATGCTGCGTATGTTAAAAAGAGCAGGAGCACCAATCGACATTTTGATTTTTGTATAATGCATATTTTTGTGCAAATAAAATATTTATAATGCAAAAAAAGTTATAAGGATTATGCTTGACTTACCATTCACAAAATCTTGTAGAGGATACTTTAAGACCATAATATTTTAACATTTTTTTGGATGTATGTATATGAAACACTAACAAAATTTTCTGTATGTGACGTGAACAGTACTACCAAGAACCAGCATGCCTATAATACGAGAAATTACATAAATTAAGCTTTGCCGATTCATCGTCTATCACTTTATGAAAGACACTCTTCGTATGTAGCCATGAAATATTTTAATCGTCTTCGTAATGAACTTAGGGCCATCCAGAATTCGAATCATTTTAGAAACCGCTTGTACGAATACCTCTGTACAAAGAAACCCTATTGTTTAAGCGAACTATAATTAAGCACATCATCATATGCTATTCTTGTATATTAATGTTAAATATGACACTATTTCATTAATTTGTATTGCAATTTTTGTATACATATTTTAAAAAATAAAGATCTAATTATTATTATTATTATTATTATTATTATTATATCCTCTTTCTGCTGATTTTCACTTTTCTGTATTATATCTTCTATGTATTGATTGTCTGTTGTTGACCGAAAAAAGTCTTCTGTCAAGAGAAAATCCTCTATTTTTTTTTGTATTTTCTCTCGTCCTTTAACCTTATTTTATACTGTTTTTATATACATTCCTCTAACCTTTTTGGTTCTTGTCTTCCATCTACAGAAAAAAATGTTTGCTTTATTGTTTTCAGTTCCTTCTAACTTTTCACATTTAAAAGTTTAAAAAGGCTGTTGACAGCTTTTCCATGCGGTACGCAAAATGGAAAATTCCACGGACGTCCGAAAAGGCAATGAGCATCGATTTGATGCTTGACTTGCTCATTCGCGCTTTCTTAGGGAGGGTGAGGGATGATTTTGTATGCCACTCGCTGATCTGTTTTCTACTTACATTTTTCTAGACTTTTTTTTTCTCTCACTTATCTTTTCCTCTGTTATTTCTTTCGTCTTTATTTCCTTCTGAATTTGTCCTTTTCTGTAAAAATATTTGTTAATGTATAACTTCATTTTTTTGTTTTTGTTCATATTTTGAAAGTTTGTAGGGTAGAACAGCAGGGTTATTAACCAATGCTGAATCCCACCTTATGATTCTCAATAATTAATTGTGTATGTCCAATTGTATATACATGTAACATGAGAAAGAATAAAGTTTATTATTATTATTATTATTTTCGACTTGCTTTCTCCTATCATTTTCATTTCGCTTTTCTCTCTATCTCTCTTCTTGCGCTTTTCTTGTGTCTATTCTGTATTCTGTTTTATTTATTCTGTCGACAGACAAAAAAATGATTCAGTCTCTTCTCTGTATTTTCATTTGACTTCTCTCTTTCTTAAGGTTTCTAAATTTCGTAAATTCCCTAGATTATAATTATAATTGTGAATTTGTGAAACACATTCCAAATTTATTTCAAATAGATATGTTTATGTTTATTAGCTTCCTTTCCAAAAAAAATACATATTTTATGCCCCCTTGCATGTTATTGGAAAAATCTATGAATTCCTTCTCAAAAACAAAATCTAACCACATCCCCAAATATTAATTTGGTTTTCTTCCCAAACGATCAACTTCTCTTCCACTCTCCATCATAACCTCAAATTTACAGACTTCTCACCTTGAAGGTAAACTTCTGCAGCTCTATTTCTGGATGTCCATAAAGCTTTTGACATCAAGACTTATTGTACAAGTGCCATTTCCTAAATATCCCTCCTCATATCATAGATATTATTAAGCAATTAACCTATTAATAGAAGCCTAAAAGTTCAACTTAATAACTCTTTTTCTTTTACTATCGAATAAGGACTCCAAGGCTCTCCTCTTGCATTTCTTTAACATGTTGTTACCTTGATGTTTATAACGCCGATCCTCTCTACTTTTTCCAAATATCTTGTAGAAATTTCAAATGATACTGCACTAATTAAACATGCTTAAATCTTGCCAAAAACTTTTCAATTCCTGCAAGAACAACCTATTGACTACTCTATTCAACCGTGCAAAATGGCGCATTAAAATCAATCCCCACAAATCACGGCTCCCTAATTCCTTATCATCCAACCAATAATTCTCCTTATAAAGTTTAAACGAAAATAGAAGGAGGAATAGTTTGGGAAATAAAACTATCATTCCTCCTTCTATTTTTGTTAAGTGTTTGTACATAAGCATAAAACAAAGCAAAAAATCAATTTTAAAAAGAACACCGCGGAAATCAAAACTAAAATAACTTTTAGGGCAAAATACTTTAGAAACTTAACGTATAGAGAGAGATAAACATCTATATTTGAAGATAGTATTACATCTGATAATAGGACAATTACTATGCTTCTTCGCTTCTTGTTTTCTACATTGGCTGATGGTATATCTCTAAATTACATAAAATACATTTAAACAAATGTTATAAATAAACTAAAATTCAAAACATTCTCTCGTCAAATTGTTGAAAAAGTAAACATTTTAAAATTATTTAAATATACAAATTATTAATATTTAAAACGCAGAATTAAAATAAATATAATAGCATAACGATCCAATTAATGCAAATGATTTAATGTAATGACATTGAAAATTACGTTAAAAATTTTATGACTAATATTAAACATGTGCAATAAAAATTTAATACATGTGTAGTGTCAAGGTTCTTATACTATAATTAAACTCCAAGTTGTGCAATGAAAATAAACATATTTCAGGCGTATTTATGAAATTAACACTTTCATATAATACATTTTTGCAAAATTTAGCAAGTGTGCAATTGATAAGTGATATGACGATATATTTAGATTATTGTTTATAAACATAAATGTACTTTTATTGAAGCTTTATGAAATATTGACATATATGTTTACAAATTTTGTTAAATGCACTAATAAGTATCCAATAAATTATTAAAATTACTGTATACTATTGATTTACCTTTAATGTTACAAAAATGATTTAAGATTATTTCATTGCATATTACACAGAAAATAAACTATAAACAACGTAGATTTTTTGAATTGAGAAAAGAATTATGTAAAATGTAAGATTTTATTTTTTTGCTCCTTCTTGAGATCTCTTGGTTTTCTTCTATTATTTTTTTCTGATAATTAGATTTTGTTGTTTAATATTAGGTTCTTAATTTTCAATTTGAAGGTAGTGTATTTTAGAGTTTTTGCCTGGTTTTGCATTTTATTATACTGTTTTATAGCTTTGCTTGTTTATTCTTCAGAGTATTTTGTTTTTTTTATATTTTTCTGTTCTCAGTTCCGATTTTTTTCTTGTTGTGTATTGCAAATTTATTTATATTATATAGTTCCGTAAGTAAACTTTTTTGGGAAATAATACCAACTACTTGAGTGGAAGATCATTTTAAAAAGGAGTTAATTCCTTTTTCGATTCTAAAAACCTCAATGATTAATTTCTTTTTAATTTATAATTTTGTAATTAACTTGTTGGAATTTTTGATATTTAAGAATACTAAAGTATATATAAATATCATTTTATATCATCATCTTTATTTTTTTAGCGTAACTAAAAACAAATATCTTTTGTTTCAGTTAAAATCGACGGAATTTCTAAACCTGGACGCAATTCTCGAGGGAGTTCTGCACCGTTTGGTCGTGCGGCCGCTGAAGAGCCATGTACAAAAATTATTTGTGGATTATTATACAAAGACTGGTGCTATTAGACTTTTAGCTGATAATATACAATATGCGAGTACAAGACCCATATCCGAGTTGGCAATAAAAGTAAGTTTTTAAGTAAAATTAACCAAGTTTGACAACAATAGTTTATTTTGGTACAAATAACAAGAAAGAGTAATGATTAAACAAAACACAGAAATAAAGAAAATAGAAAATCGAATTTAAAAACCTGTTAATTTATTCAACAAACGTAATCTCTATTTAAAATCAAGTAGACCGTGTTTATTAAATATCTATTGAATCTCCTGCAATTAAGTAGGTAGATTATTTTTGAAATTAAAATTAAATCATTGACAAGAACTTTCAAATGTAGAAAGAAATAAAACACTATTTTCTATGTTTTTTACCACTGTATATTAATGATTTTACAACATTAATTAAGACCTTAATTATAATAATAATAATAATAATTTATTTCAAAACAGATATACAATTATCTTAAGACCCTAGTGATCTTTTGACGCATTTGAAGACATCATCATAATGTAAATTTATATTATACAAGATACATATTTTTATTTGTTTGATTTAGGATTATTATGTTTAGTTTTAAGATTTAAACATCGTTTGTACTCTTTCTGTATGTATAGTAAACGCTTTAATTGGACAAATGTCTGTTGGGTTTTTGTAAATAAATAAATATCTTAAATAATAATAAAACAACTGGAGGTGAATCTAATTTGAATTACACCCGGTATATTAGAGCAATTTAATAAGTATATTTATTATTTCTCTAGGTGTGTGCATCTAACATAAGTTCTCAATATTTGCTCTCATTAATTGAATGATTTTTACTATTGTAATTCAATTTTGACAAAAATGCCTTATCATGTAATATATAAATCTTTAATTATGTTGAAATCCAAATCTACTGCAGTATATATTCATTTTACAACGAATTATTATGCTTTATGAATAAATAACACATTAATTACACCAAAATAATGAATTTAATCACATATACCTCGCCTAAATTAACGTATCGATATGTTACTGTTGCAGCCAAAAATAACACTGCCATCAGAATCGGCGCTACAAACGATCAGAGAATATTTGACGAGATTGCAAAACGCGGATTCGCCATTGGAGAAACTCGAGTTTCTATTAGCAGCTATCGCCACTATTTTCAATTCGGTGAGTTCACCCATTTATTAAAATTATTCGATAACTAATTTGTACACTAATTTTGTAGGTAAAAACGAGTCAACTGACCGGATCGGGAAGAACTGTCACTCTGGGTGCTGACGATTTCCTACCGCTGTTCGTCTGGGTGTTGGTGAAAACGAAATTCGTTGCTGCCGAAATCGAAGCTGAATACATGTGGGGTACGTATATTATTAAAAGCAATCAATAATTTGTCTTTATTCGTAATTAAAATGCAAAGCCACCTACATAACTATTGTGTTATGTTAAACAAATAATTGAAATCTAAATTTCGGGTTGAGCAATGTGAAGTGTTCTATATTATGATGAACGAAATAAAATTCCTTACTTCACTTCACTATTTCACTATTTTACATACATGTGATAAAAAGTGAAGTAAGGAATTTCATTTCGTTCATTATAACTGATATCTAAGAGGCTTTTTATATAACTAAAGTGTTTAAACAAAATTAAAAGTTTAAAAATTTAAAAAACATATTGACAGTATTGAAAAAAACAATTAATTGAAACAATATTATAGGCGGTGTCCCAAAAGAAAGTTTATATTTATTTAGCTTACTGCATGAATCCGGCTCTTTAGGCTCGGTATTTTAGTCTATATAAAGCGTTTTTCAGAAGCAGACTGAGAGAGTTTTACAAAAATTATGATTCAGAAACTGCAATATGCAATAAATCCAATTCAATAAATTTACCAAATTTTATAGTATAACTAAATAGATTTCGCAGTAGATTTAATTTTTTACTTTATTTGGAAAAAATGTGCAGTTCAACCATATCAAATTCTTGTGGAAGATTATGCAAATAATACTCTGATAAATAATATAGAGAATTATTTGAAGAATGATCATTTCACCGTTAAGAGCAAGCAACGTACTGGTCTGTCAAAAAAGTCGAAGACAACAAATGGGCGATATTTTGAAAGATAGAGATAAACATCTTTATTGGAAAATAGTGTTACATCTGATAATACGATAATTACTATTCTCTTCTTGTTTTTACATTGGCTATCGACCAGTGGTCTTTCAGCCCCGATATTTTGATTAATCTGGAAAAAATGAATTTACATTTTGTTTTGAAATAAATACGATTTTTACCGAAATAATTTGTACTCCCAATAAAATACATAATAAATATGCTTCTAAAGCAATATAAATCCTGTCTAATTTACAATTTCCCAATTTAGAAGGCTTTTAATGATATGTTTCAAAACATTATTATATTTTCATCACTAATTTTTAAGTCATTTATGAGAAGCACAAATTTATATTACATGCTCATTCTAGAATGATAATTATAATAATATATCTTTTATTTCATTTTCAGGACTACTCCACCCATCTCTACTATCCGGCGAAGGTGGTTATTACCTCACAACATTATCATCTGCAGTGCATGTACTTAAGAATTTCAAAGAAAGCAATGAAGAAAACTTCAAGAGTAATCCTAAAACAGACGTAAGTATACACTTTCCGACATGAAAATCGTAACACCTTAAAGACATATAATTTTTTTTTATCAAACTTAACACTTGATTAAAATTTGAAAGAAAATGGACTAAATTAAAATTATTTTTATTTATTAATAATGGATTGGGAGACTCTTATTGGTTACACACCTCCATATTCTTCGTGGCATCGATTCTAGCAAGTGTTGGATAATCTCTTGAGGTAGTGTATCCCAAACAACCTGTAATTCATGATAAAGAGCTTGTAGCGTCTACAAAGGATGTTGCAAGTTTTTTAGTCTTCCTCTCATAATGTCTAATATATGCTTAATGGACGAAAGATTAGAAGATCAGAGTGGCCATTGCAAAATATTGACATTATCTTCCACAAGTCGGTCCATAGAAACTCTTGCAATATGGGGATGGCCATTGTCTTGATAAAAAGTGAGTTTTCCAACTGTTGAAGAAATGGAAAAATATTTGGTTCTATTACCTCATCTACGTATCACTCAACGTTCATTTTGCGTCGCATGAATACTAAATGAGACTTACTTTCATAAGTTTTAACACCCCATACCATAATCCCTACAGTTTGATGCGCATGCTTCTCTGCAGAAAATTCTATTATACAATGTTCTTCACACCTTCGTTTTATCCTCATACGTTCATAAAGCATCCCCAAACAGAATCGGAATTCGTCATTAAATACCTCCTTATGCCACTAATAATAAGTACTAGAGCAGTTGCAACCTACACCACTCCAAACGTTGTTGTCGATGTTGACTCACTAGTGATAACACAAGATGTGGCCGATAGGATTGCTAGTCAAAATTTCTGATTCTACAGTAAACCGTTTGAATGGTCACAGGATGACCTTCGTTAGGTAACCATAGATCCATGATATCTACGTGGATTGGTTTCGATTTCTCCAATCAAAAAATGGTGATGTGGCTATCACAGTACTTTCCCTATATATTTTTCGAAAACCATGGGGTTTATGCAAAGGGACTATTCTTAACAATTTATTCAATTTTGGATTCTGTACAATTACTTTTGATGTAAATTTCTTGTAACTTCTAGTTTGTTAGCAATAGGCAAAAAATTTCAAAATTATTAATTTTTTTCTCGCAAGTTTATGAAAAACATGTTTTCTATAAAACTTGCTCTGTTTTTCATTCTCTTTAACTTTTGTTTGAAAAGTTATCTCTTATTTTTCAAAATTTCTTAAATATGAATTAATCTGAATTAATGTTTTACTGATTGGATGGGTGGGTTAGAGGCCACCCACCCACCCTACATATACATATTAACTTTAATTACTGATCGCCTCTCAGTTTGCAAACACTTTAATTACAAAATTTGAATAAAAGAAAATTGACAAAGTAAAATTCTTGAGAGTGTAAATTAATAAAAATTATATACATGATACGTGTAAAGTCTTTAAATATAGCTTAAATAAGATTAGCTATACAATGGCATTTATATTTAAACTAAAATTTGGTTTATCCTTTATATTTTATTACATACAATGTTTTATTGTTTTGTAAGCAGCAAAATCATAAAAAGTTAGTATTTAAAGTTATCATGTATATGTAGGGTGGGTGGGTGGTCTCTATCCTACCCTCAAATCAGTAAACATAATCGAGGGTTTTAGTTGGTGGTTGTAAAATGTAAACAAACACAAAATAATTACATTTTTACTTTCGCTATATAAAATATATAGGATATATTTTTTTAAATCAGTTTGAAATGGTTTCTTTCGAATATTTGGAAGTACATTCGATTAATGTTAATAGAATTTGTAGAATATATCTATGAAATGTGTGTTTTAGAATATCCTTTAAATTTTGTTGATTTTTATCTAAAAATTACTTTAAAGTGTTCTCCTTTGAATTTTTTAAAAACCACCCATTGAATTTTGTTAAAACTGGTATGATGTATTCCTAAATGCATGGCTTTGAAATATTGAAGAAATCAATCACTTATTTTTCAAGTATTTCCTTTAAAATTTATTGTTTATTTAGAATTTCTACTAATTGGTTTAATAATAATAATAATAACTTTTTAACAGGATTCACCCTATTTACATTAGAAAAAAATTAATGAAACAACATTGAGAAAATTAAATTAAATATTTTGAACTGTTTTCCTTTAAATTTCTTAAAAATCAGTCTATGAATTTTGATAGCATTTGCAGCATATATTCTTGAAATATTTTTCTTTGAAATATCGAATATAGTAAAGATTAATCATCACTACTTTTTCAAGAATTTCCACTCAAATTTATTTTTTTATATAAAAATAAACTTTTGGTTTACTGTAAATTTTTTGAAAACCTCCTGTTGAATTTTGAATATAATTGCAGAATATATTCTTGAAATATGTGGCGTTGAAATATTGATAAAATTAACAATTAGTGATCACTACTCCTTCAAGAATTTCGACTAAAATTTATTATTATTTTTTAATCACTTTGAATTATTTTTCTTCGATTTTTCGATGGAATTTGCAAGGCATATTTCCAAAATGTGTGGTTTTGAAATATTGAAAAAACCAAAAACTAGGGTTACCTAATTTTTCAAGAATTTCCTCTAAAATTTATTGTATTTTTTTATAAAAATCAAATTAAAGTGTTGTTCTTAAAATATTTTGAATACCACCAGATGAGTTTGGATGGAATTAGCAGGATATATTCCTGAAATGCGTGGCTTTGAAGTATTGAAGAAACCAAACATGTTCACTAGTTTTTTAGATAGTTTGTTTTTTTTTAAATATTTTAAAGTGTTTTTCTTAGAATTTTTTGAAAATCACTATATGAATTTTGATGGAAGGTGCAGTATATATTGCTGGAAAGTGTGGTTTGGAAATATTGAAGAAACTAAAAAATAATGATTAATAGTTATTCAAGATATAAATATCACTTTTTGAAGAACACCCACAGAATTATGATGGCACTTGCTGGATATAGTCCTGAGATTTGTGGTTTTGAAATATTGAAGAATCCAAAAATTAATGATCGTTTGTTTTTTCAAAAATATATGTATTAAACGAACACTGAATAAAACACTTACTATGTTTTTAACCACTAAAATTAGTGGTTAAAAACATAGTAAGTGTTTTATTCAGTGTTCATTATGAATTACCACATAGTAACGGTCGCAACCATTATTATGATATGTATTAAAGTTTTATGTTTTTTATCGAAATCATTATTAATCATCATTAAGTGTTTACTTATAAAATTTCTGAAAATCCTGGCAGGATACATTCCTGAAATATGTGACTTAAAGGAATAAAAAATCAACAATTAATGAACACTCGTTTTTTTTTCAAGAATTTCTACTAAAATTTATTTTTTTCTCTATAAAAATTACTCTGTAGGTTTTCTTTGAATTTTTTTTTAAACCACTTGATGAATTTAGATGGAATTTGCAGGATATACTCCTGAAGTATGTGGCTTTAAAATATTGAAGCACCGAAAAATTGATGGTCTCTAGTTCTTCTAAAATTTTCACTAAAATTCGTTGTTTTTTAAAATAAATAATAATAATAATAAGTGATTCTGAATATTTTGAAAATCACTCATGAATTTTGATGCAATTTTCAGGATATATTCCTGAAATAGCTTTGAAATATGTAGGAAACCAAAATATAAATATTTTTTTTCAGAATTATACTAAAATGTGTTGTTTATTTTTTATAAAAATTACGTAGATATCTTTTCTTTTGAAATCTTTTGAAAACCACACTATGAATTTCGATGGAATTTGCAGGGAACTTTTGAATGTTTAGGAAACCAAAAATTAATCATCACTATTTTTTCAAGAATTTCCACTTAAACTTGTTGATATTTTTGATAAAAATCACTTTGAAGTATTTTTCATTAATTATTTAAAAACCACCCGTCCAATTTTGATGAAATCTGCAGGATATACTTCTGAAATGCGTGGCTTTAAAATGTCGAAGAAACCAAAAACTAGTGATTACCTGATTTTCCTAAAAAATCTTCTAAAATTTATTTTTTGAATAAAAATCACTTTGAAGAGTTTTTCTTAAAATTTTCTGAAAACAACCTGATGAGTTTGGATGGAATTAGCAGCATATTCCTGAAACAGGTGGCTTTGAAATTTTGAATAAACCAAAAATGTTCACTAGTTTTTTTTTTATATATTTCTGAAATACGTGGCATTGAAATATCAAAGTAACCAAAAATTAGTGATCACTATTTCTTGAATCACTTTCTCATTTATCACTTGGTGAAACAAAAATCCAAATGAAGGTTTAAATTAAATTACACTTGGTTTGTTTCACAATTTTAGTGATCACCAGTTTTTCAAGAATGTTCACTAAAAAATGTCATTGTTTTAAAACACTTTTAATTATTTTATTTGTTAATGACCAGCTGTTTTTTAATATCGCCGTTTTTTTAATATACATAAATTGAGCAGTGCAGGGAAAGTACTATGATGTCCACATCACCATGTATTTAATTGATGTTTTCATACAAATATTTCAAATAATTTTTGATGATGTTTTACTGATTGGAGGGTGGGACAGAGGCCACCCACCCACCCTACATATACATATTAACTTTAATTACGGATCGCCTCGCGGTTTGCAATATCTTTAATTACAAAATTTGAATAAAAGAAAATTGACAAAGTAAAATTCTTCAGTGTGTAAATTAATTAAAATTATATACATGATACGTGGAAAAGCTTTAAATCAAGCTTAAATAAAATTAGCTGTAGAAGGTCATTTATATTTAAACTTAAATTTGAATTATGCTTTATTTTTTTTATTACATACAAGGTTTTATGGTTTTTTTTGCAGCGAAATCATCAACGATTCGTATTTAAAATTTTCATGTATATGTAGGATGGGTGGTTGGCATCTATTTTTCGCTCCAATTAGTAAAACATAAGCGAGGGTTTTAGTTAAAAGTTAATAGTTAAACGTCTGTGCTAAGTTTGGTCAAAAAATTCCTACCTATTTTTGATGTTACGATTTTCAGTATTTATTTTTTTTTAAATATACAGTAGAATTTTTAAATATGTGTAAATTTAAATGATTAATACAATATAATTTTATTTCCTTATTTACAGCCGGTGCTAAAAGTTGTAGTACCTGACGAATTACACGGTTCCATTTTAACGAAAACTCTACCCGCCCGACCTCACATGACCACAAAGGAAGTATGCAAAATCATCGCCCACAAGGCCAGAATAACGAATCCGCAGGATTTCGCCTTGTACCGCTTAGTGGATGGCGAAGGTAAATTTTTTAAACTTACAAATTATAGTAAAAGATTAGTTAGATAGATTATTAGTTGTACGCTTTAGATTTTTTAATCCGAACAACAGTAAGGGTGGGGTAATAAAAAGGGAGCGTTAGTAAACCTAATCATGAATTGGAAAAACATCGAAATATTCAAAAATTTGAAAATTGCACATTTCATTTCCAGAATTTGTTCAGTAGAAGTTTTAAAAAATGTTTGCGTAAAAATATATGAGACACTTATATAAGTTTGATATTAAACCTAGGTCCTTCAAATAATCATAAATTTGTTACTAGTCGGGTTGCATAAATTAATGTTTTTATTGTGTCTTCGTCAGCTATAACTGGCCTGCCAGAATGTCGTAAATTTTCTCTATCGAAATTTTTCAAACTGGCATTCTGTTAATACATCTTCTTCATACACATTGTAATAATAATTATAATAATTTTCCTGCTCGAAAAACAGTTGTACCTTTTTATGGTATCGTCATAAAGTGATATGAAGAAAATGTTACTTTTCACTTTTCATATTTGTAAGGGCTTCAACCAAATTTTGCTGCGTAGAATCAATCACAAAAGTTTTTCACAGGCATTTTCTATATTAGCTTTTAAAGTATATAATAATTACATGATGAAAATAATAATAATTATAATTTGGTTCTTATAGAAACAATGTTGGCTGAGAACGACTGTCCGCAGGACTTCATGAACGAGGGCAAGCACGTGATGTTGGCGTACAAAAGGATCGATGCGAAGATAGCCTGGCCTAGACAGCAATCAAACTGATGATACTAGTCATTTTTGTATCAGTTATGATTGTAATTGTTTTACTTTTTAATTAATTTTCTATCTCTTTGAATTTTAAAGGATGATTCGGTTTTAAAATTTGAAGGAGGTGAACATCAAGTGTATATATAGAAAGTATCTGAATAATTTATGTTTGTTAAACAAGTGTAACTTTGATGTTTTTATACTGCTGTAGCTTAGCTGCGAAACATTTTAATTTGTGAGAAAAAAAAATCGTGAATTTTTTATTCAATCAATAACAAGATGGATTACAAGTATTTTGTAATTGTATTTATTTTATTAACACCTTAATAACTGTATCGAGTATTACTAAATAAAATATATTCTTGAACCTATAATTGTGGTGTTTGTTCGGCGTTAATTGTGATTAATGGTTTTATCGGAAATTTTCTGACCTTTGGCGAGAGAATTGTTAATTGTGCGGTGACGGAGTTAGTCGGTTTGTGGATTCAACCGAGAATGGGGGCCGTTCCTAACGATGGCCTTTACTTCACCGAAGATTTTAAAATTTCGCGTTATCTAAAGTCGTTTAAAAAGAGCGCAAGGGCTGAAGAAATAAAAAAGCGGTCTTTTGCCGATAAGGAGGATGGGAGGGTTATCGATGAGCATGATCAATTTTATAGAGATCATAAGCTTTTGTTGACGCTTTTTAGGGTAAGTATTTAATTAAAAAATTATATATGTACGATTAGTTATTACATTATATAAAAGGTGTCCCAAAAGAAAGTTTATATTTCTTTAGATTCTTGTCAATCAGTAATCTGACTCTTAGAAATTTATTAAGGGTTGTTTATAGAAAGGCACTTGGTTGGTTTCACAATCAACCAAGTACCTTTCTATAAACAACCCTTAATATTAAAAATGTTTCATCACGTTATGAACGAGAACCAAATTCAACAAATCTTAGAAATTTAGTTGCTATGAAGTGTTTTTCGAGGTTTTTACCACTAAAATGAACCACCAAGCATACTTCACATTCGAAAATGAGTGAAGAAGTTTGAAGAGATTGGTACAGCATTGGAAAAACAAAAACGAGTCCACCAAGATCATCAAGAATAGCAAAAAAAACGTGTTAACCAGTCTGTTTGTACCTTCCAATTCGGAAGCGCTTTAAATACGCTTAGATCGTCATTATACCGTATTATGCACGAAAACTTTAAGCTGCACCTCTATAAAATCAATTGGTATAAGAATTAAAGCCCCAGAATGCTGATCAAACTGAAATTGATCATAATTAGCTTCTACGCTGCCCTAATTTAACCTGTACGGACTTTTCCCTTTGAAGTCTCAAATCTAAAGTTCACGTCAAATGACATTTGAAAGAAAATAACCATCATTTATTTAACCATGTTTGATAAAGTTTAAATAAAGAATCACAGCCATCACATAGTCTACTTTAACGAACCGTCATAAAAAGTTTTAGAAGTTGAATAAATGTCTGTAGTGATCGCGAATTTCGACGATATTATATCCCAATTGTATAGTTTAATAAATAATACTTAATTATTAAAGGTTTTCCATCCACACACAATCTGTTTATTTTAGGTTTTAGGTGTTATGCCCGTGCAAAGAAAGAATGGAAGGATCGTTTTCAGCTGGCTAAGTTCTGCCTCAATTTATGCCTACGTGTTTTATTCCTTTACAACTGTAATTGTATTTTTCGTGGGCTACGAAAGATTGTTGATTCTCACGATGAAAAGCAAGAAATTTGATGAGTACATATACTCCATCATTTTTATCATTTACCTGGTACCGCATTTTTGGATACCGTACGTTGGTTGGGGAGTGGCCAAGGATGTTTGCGTTTACAAAAATTCTTGGGGATACTTCCAGTTGGATTATTACAAGATAACAGGTAATGAGTATTCAGTGATTTAATCAATTGTAAAAAAATAACCTCAGCAGAAATTAGTCTGCGAAACTTAAAGCACATCCTGCATTAACCTAGTTTTGATATTACATGAAAACAATTGTTAAGTCGTACCTAGGAACAAAGTTATAATACACCGAAAGTAATCTAAAGAAACCAAAATTGTATTCGGCGATTTAAACAATTGTAAAAAGTAACCTCAGCAGGAATTAATCTACGAAACTCGGAATACATCCTATATTAACTTAGTTTTGATATTACGTTAAAACAATTGCTAAGTCGTACCTAGAAACAAAGCTACAACACTCCGAAAATAATCTGAAGAAAACAAAATTGCATTCAGCGATTTAAAGAATTGTAAAAAATTAACCTCAGCAGGAATTAATCTGCGAAACTCAAAGTACATTCTAAATTAACCTAGTTTTGATATTACATTAAAACAATTGCTACTCCGTACCTAGAAACAAGGCTGCAACACTCCGAAAGTAATCTGAAGAAATAAAAATTGCATTCAGCTATTTAATCAATTGTAAAAAATTAACCTCAGCTGAAACTAGTCTGTGAAACTCAAATTATATCCTACATTAACCTAGCTTTGGTAATACATGAAAACAATTGATAAGTCGTACCTAGAAACAAAGCTGCAACACTCCGAAAATAATCTGAAGAAATAAAAATGCATTTGGCGATTTAATCAATTGTAAAAATATAACCTCAGCAGGACCTAGTCTGCAAAACTCAAATTACATTATACATTAACCTAGTTTTGATATTAAATGAAAACAATTGCTAGGTCGTACCTAGAAACAATGCTACAACACTCTGAAAGTAATCTGAAGAAAACAAAATTGCATTCAGCTATTTAATCAATTTTAAAAAATTATCTTCAGCAGGAACTAATCTGCGAAACTCAAATTACATCCTACAGTAACCTAGCTTTAATAATACATGAAAAGAATTGCTAAGTCGTACCTAGAAACAAAGCTGCAACACTCCGAAAGTAATCTGAAGAAAACAAAATTGAACTCAGCGAATTAATTAATTCTAAAACATTAACCTCAGCAGGAATTAATCTGCGAAACTTAATGTACATTCTAAATCAACCTAGTTTTGATATTACATTAAAATAATTGCTAAATCGTACCTAGAAAGAAAGCTACAACTCTCCGAAAGAAATTTGAAGAAAACGATATTGAATTCAACAATTTAAACAATTGTAAAAAATTAACCTCAGCAGGAATTAATCTACGAAACTCTAAGTACATTCTACATTTCTACATTAACCTAGTTTTGATATTACGTTAAAACAATTGCTACGTCGTACCTAGAAAGAAAGCTACAACACTCCGACTGTAATCTTAAGAAAACAAAATTGCATTCAGCGAATTAATCAATTGTAAAAAATTAACCTCAGTAGGAATTAATCTGCGAAACTCAAAGTACATTCTACATTAACCTAGCTTTGATATTATATTAAAAGAATTGCAAAATCGTACCTAGAAATAAAGCTACAACACTCCGAAAGTAATCTGAAGAAAATAAATTGCATTTAGCGATTTACACTCTTGTAAAAAATTAACCTCAGCAGGAATTAATCTACGAAACTCAAAGAATATCCTACAGTAACCTAGTTTTGATATTACATTAAGCTACAACACTCCGAAAGTAATGTGAAGTAAACAAAATTGCATTCAGCGATTTAATCAATTGTAAAAAATTAACCTCAGCAGGAATTAATCTGCGAAACTCAAAGTACATACTGCATTAAGCTAGTTATGATATTACATTAAAACAATTGCTACTGCGTACCTAGAAACAAGCCTTCAACACTCTGAAAGTAATCTGAAGAAAACAAAATTGCATTCAGCGATTTAAACAATTATAAAAAATTAATCTCACAGGAATTAATCTGCGAAACTCAAAGTATAAACTAGTTTTGATATTACATTAAAATAATTGCTAAGTCGTTCCTAGAAACAAAGCCACAACACTCTGAAATTAATCTAAAAAAAACAAAATTGCTTTCTGCGATTTAAACATTTGAAAAAAAAAATAACCTCAGCAGGAATAAATCTGCGAAACTCAAAGTACATCCGACATTAACTTAGTTTTGATATTGCGTTGAAACAAAACAACAACACTCTGAATTTAATTTGAAAAGAAACGAAATTGCATTTAGCGATTTAATCAATTGTAATACATTAACTTCAGCAGGAAGTAACCTGCGAAACTCAAAGTACATTAACCTAGTTTTGATATTACATTAAAACAATTGCTAAATCGTACCTTGAAATAAAGCTACAACACTCCAAAAGTAATCTGAAGAAAACATAATTGCATTTAGCGATTTAATCAATGGTGAAAAATTAACTTCAACAGGAATTAATCTGCAAAACTCAAGACACATCCTACATTAACCTAGTTTTGATATTGCATTAAAATAATTGCTAAGTTGTTTCTAGAAAAAAAGCTACAACCCTCCGAAAGTAATCTGCAGAAAACAAATTTGCATTCAGCTATTTAAATAATTGTAAAAAATTAACCTCAGCAGGAATGAATCTGCGAAACTCAAAGTGCATCCTACATTAATATAGTTTTGGTATTACGTTAAAACAATTGCTACGTCGTACCTAGAAACAAAGCTACAACACTCCAAAAGTAATCTGAATAAAACAAAATTACATTCAGCAATTTAAACAATTGTAAAACAGTAACCTCAGCAGGAAACTCAAAGTACAATCTACATTAACCTAGTTTTGATATTACGTTAAAACAATTGCCACGTCGTACCTAGAAACAAAGCTACAACACTCCGAAAGAAATCTGAATCTGAAACAAAATTGCATTCAGCGATTTAAATAATTGTAAAACAGTAACCTCAGCTGGAATTAATCTGCAAAACTCAAAGTACATTCTATATTAACCTAGTTTTGATATTATATTAAAAGAATTGCTAAGTTCTACCTAGAAACAAAGCTACAACTCTCCGAAAGTAATCTTAAGAAAACAAAATTACATTCAGCGATTTAAACAATTGTAAAAAAGTAACCTCAGCAGGAATTAATCTGCAAAACTCAAAATCCATCCTACGTTAACCTACTTTTGATATTACATTAAAACAATTGATATGTCGTACCTAGAAACAAAGTTACAACACTTCAAAAGTAATCTGAAGAAAAGAAAATTGCATTAAGCGATTTAAACAAGTGTAAAAAATTAACCTCAGCAGGAATTATTCTACGAAAGTCAAAGTACACCCTACGTTAACCGAGTTTTGATAATACATTAAAACAATTGCTAAGTCGTACCTAGAAACAAAGCTGCAACATTCCGAAAGTAATCAAGTAAAAACAAAATTACATAAGCGATTTAATCAATTGTAAAACAGTAACCTCAGCAGGAATTAATCTGCTAAACTCAAAGTACATTCTACATTAACCTAGCTTTGATATTATATTAAAACAATTGCTAAGTCATACATAAAAACAAAGTTACAACACTCCGAAAGTAATCTGAAGAAAACAAAATTGAACTCAGCGAATTAATCAATTGTAAAACATTACCCTCAGCAGGAATTAATTTGCGAAACTTAATGTACATTCTAAATCAACCTAGTTTTGATATCACATTAAAATAATTGCTAAGTCATACCTAGAAACAAAGCTACAACTCTCCGAAAGAAATTTGAAGAAAACAATATTGAATTCAACGATTTAAACAATTGTAAAAAATTAATCTCAGCAGAAATTAATCTGCGAAACTCAAAGTACATCCTGCATTTACATCGTTTTGATATTACGTTAAAACAATTGCTAATTTGTATCTAAAAACAAAGCTACAACACTCCGAAAGTAAACTGAAAAAAACAAATTTGCATTCAACGACTTATACAATTGTAAAAAATTAACCTCAGCAGGAATTAATCTGCGAAACTCAAAGTACATTCTAAATTAACCGAGTTTTGATACTACATTAAAACAATTGCTAAGTCGTACCTAGAAACAAGGCTGCAACATTCCGAAAGTAATCTGAAAAAAACAAAATTGCATTCAGCGATTTAATCAATTGTAAAAATTTAACCTCAGCAGGAATTATTCTGCGAAAGTCAAAGTACATCCTACGTTAATCTAGCTTTGATATTACGTTAAAACAATTGCTACATTGTACCTAAAACCAAAGTTACAAAACTCCGAAAGTAATCTGTAGAAAACACTCAGCAGGAACTAGTCAGCGAAACAAAGTACATTCTGCACTAATATAGTTTTGATATTAAATGAAAACAATTGCTAAGTCTTCCCTAGAGACAATGCTTCAACACTCTGAAAGTAATCTGTAGAAAACAAAATTGCATTTAGCGATTTACACTCTTGTAAAAAATTAACCTCAGCAGGAATTAATCTACGAAACTCAAAGAATATCCTACAGTAACCTAATTTTGATATTACATTAAGCTACAACACTCCGAAAGTAATGTGAAGTAAACAAAATTGCATTCAGCGATTTAAACAATTATAAAAAATTAATCTCAGCAGGAATTCATCTGCGAAACTCAAAGTATAAACTAGTTTTGATATTACATTAAAATAATTGTTAAGTCGTACCTAGAAACAAAGCTGCAACACTCGGAAAGTAATCTGAAGAAAACAAAATTGCTTTCTGCGATTTAAACATTTGAAAAAAAAAATAACCTCAGCATGAATAAATCTGCGAAACTCAAAGTACATCCGACATTAACTTAGTTTTGTTATTGCGTTGAAACAAAACTACAACACTCTGAAATTAATCTGAAAAGAAACGAAATTGCATTTAGCGATTTAATCAATTGTAATACATTAACTTCAGCAGGAAGTAACCTGCGAAACTCAAAGTACATTAACCTAGTTTTGATATTACATTAAAACAATTGCTAAATCGTACCTTGAAATAAAGCTACAACACTCCAAAAGTAATCTGAAGAAAACAAAATTGCATTCAGCAATTTAAACAATTGTAAAAAATTAACCCCTGCAGGAATTAATCTGCTAAATTCAAAGTATATCCTATATTAACCTATTTTTAATATTACGTTAAAACAATTGCTACGTCGTACCTAGAAACTAAGCTACAACACTCCGAAAGTAATTTGAAGAAAACAAAATTACATTAAGCGATTTAAACATGTGTAAAAAATTAACCTCAGCAGGAATTAATCTGCGAAACTTAAAGTACATCCTACAATAATATTGTTTTGATATTACGTTAAAACAATTGCTAAGTCGTACCTAGAAACAAAGCTACAACATTCCGAAAGTAATCTAAAGAAAACACAATTGCATTCAGCGATTTAAGCAATTGTAGAAAAATATCCTCAGCAGGACTTAATCTGCGAAGCTCAAAATACATCCTACGTTAACCTAGTTTTGATATAATGTTAAAACAATTGCTATGTCGTACCTAGAAACAAAGCTACAACACTCCGAAAGTAATCCAAGGAAAACAAAATTACATTAAGCAAGTTAAACATGTGCAAAAAATTAACCTTAGCAGGAATTAATCTGCGAAATTCAAAGTACATTCTACATTAACCTAGTTTTGATATTACGTTAAAACAATTGCTATGTCGTACCTAGAAACAAAGTTACTACACTTCGACAGTAATCTGAAGTAAACAAAATTGCATTCAGCGATTTAAACAAGTGTAAAGAAATAACCTTAGCAGGAATTAATCTGCGAAACTCAAAGTAAAACAGTAACCTCGGCAGGAATTAATCTGCGAAACTCAAAGTACATCCTGCACTAACCTAGTTTTAATATTACGTTAAAACAATTGTTACGTTGTTCCTTAAAACAAAGTTACAAAACTCCGAAAGTAATCTGTAGAAAACAAAATTGCATTCAACGATTTAATCAATTGTAAAAAGTTAACCTCAGCAGAAATTAATCTGCAAAACTCAAAATATATGATACATTAATCCATTTTTGATATTACGTTAAAACAATTGCTACGTCGTATCTAAAAACAAAGCTACAACACTCTAAAGTAATCTAAAGAAAACAAAATTGTATTCAGCGATTAAATCAATTGTAAAAAATTAACCTTAGCAGGAGTTAATCTGCGAAACTCAAAGTACATCCTACATTAAACTAGTTTGATATTACATTAAAACAATTGCTAAGTCGTACCTTGAAATAAAGCTACAACACTCCAAAAGTAATCTGAAGAAAACATAATTGCATTCATCGATTTAATCAATGGTGAAAAATTAACCTCAACAGGAATTAATCTGGAAAACTCAAGGCACATCCTACATTAACCTAGTTTTGATATTGCATTAAAATAATTGCTAAGTTGTTCCTAGAAAAAAAGCTACAACACTCTGAAAGTAATCTGCAGAAAACATATTGGCATTTAGCTATTTAAATAATTGTAAAAAATTAACCTCAGCAGAAATGAATCTGTGAAACTCAAAGTGCTACATTAACCTATTTTTGATATTACATTAAAACAATTGCTAAGCCGTACTTAGAAACAAAGCTACAACACTCCGATCTGAATCTGAAGAAGATTAACCTCAGTAGAGATTAATCTGCTAAACTCAAACTACATCCTACATTAAAACAAATGCTATGTCGTACTCAGAAACAAAGCAACAGCACTCCGAATGTAATCCGAAGAACACAAAATTGCATTCAGCGATTTAATTAATTGTAAAAAATAACCTCAGCAGGAAAAAATCTCCAAAACTTATATTACATTAACCTAATTTTGATATTATATATATATATATAAATTAGCGTAGTTTTACCTATTTTATATAAAATTTAATTTTGCAATGTTATCTAATTTCAATCTTCTTTAGCTGACTAGAAAATATATGTGATAAAAGTTTATTTTCTTGTTTTGTAATCATACTTGTTTGATCTCCTGTTCATGATAGAATTGTACGTCATCGAGTACATTTATGTTATTTACATTTAATTTAAAAAATTTGAAAAAAACTCGGTTATATCTACAACTGGAGTAATAATAGCTCTATCTTACCTATAAATTTACAGGGATAGTGTTAAGATGAAAACATCACAATTTTTCTTTATTTAAGGCAAAAGTTTGGAATTCCCACATCTAAGCACCCTAATCATAATTATAAGCACCGGATGTCTGATCCTGGCAGTTGCGTTTCTTTTAACATTAAGCGCGCTGCTGGAAGGATTCACTTTGTACCACACCACGGCCTACTACCACATAATTACCATGATTAACATGAATTGTGCATTGTGGTACATAAACTGCCGCGCGATGGGAAATGCGAGCAAATCGGTTGCGGACAGTTTTGAATCTGTGAGTTTATTACGAAACTCGAAAGTCTCGGGTAGAATTAAATTTCGCATTGCAGGACATCAAGGATTACTGTTCTGCGAGCATAATCGCGCATTACCGAGCTTTATGGTTGCAGCTGAGCGAGATATTGCAGACTTTGGGGAATGCATACGCGAGGACGTATTCTGCGAATTCTTTGTTTATTATAACTAACATAACTGTTGCTGTAAGTATTAAATTTAGTTTAAATATCATGTAATGTGGTTGTAACACATAATTTAACAAAATCGATTATTTCTAATTTTAACACACTTTTATTACAATAATAAAACAATCAGTCATATATTATAAATTTAAATTACATTAAGAATAAAGATTTCTATACATATATATCCATTTATTATTGATAGAGCTTCTCTGATGAGCAGTAATACAGCGAAACACGTGTCTGAAGATTGCCATTACATAATAACTTCAATGATGCGTTTAAAAAATCAATCAAATAACATTACTTTGTACTTGATATGATTTAAGACATGTTTTGTTTATGATTAATTTTACTTATAAACTATTTATAGGTGTATGGTTTTATTTCGGAAATAGTCGACCATGGATTCAAGTTTACATTCAAAGAAATCGGATTGCTGGTAGATTCCAGTTACTGCATGGTGTTATTTTATGTATTTTGTGATTGTTCGCATCAAGCAGCGCTAAATATTGCCAGCAGAGTACAACAATCGTTGATGGAAATAGATTTGGCCACAGTCGATCAAGACACCGTCACTGAAGTAAGAAATATTGTCCTAAGTTAAGTTACAGTTAAAATAGGTCAGGATAACGCTAGGTAAATAAACTTTTTTATTGTGGTAGGTCGGGAATACGCGAGGTCAATGTATTATTTATTAGTGTATGTCAAGATTAACACCGAATGTATTGGGTTAGGGCAAAAAGACGATAGATTGATGGCAAAATAATTGAAGTAGGATTGGAACTAAATTGAAGGGAATTAAAAGATGAAATAAATAAAATTATATAGTATATGAGAAAAGAAGAAAGTAATACATAAAAATTATATGTATAACAAAATAGAAAAATTAGAGAAATGGATAAAAAGAAAAATAACATAATAATTGAAGGATTGTTTTGGAATCTAAAATATTAATACTAGAAATATATGAATTTGATTGTTGAATTAAAACACTTGTTAACAAGTAAAATCATACCAAGTGTTTTAATTCAAGAATCAAATTAATACAAAAATGTTTCACCACGGGTTAAGTGAGAAACTAATCCATCCTATAGAAATGTATGTTTTGAGGTTGCTTGATTACAATTTGTAATTTTTTAAATTTATCTTTGCCTATTGTCGCTATATCTTAAGAATCGCTAAATATTTTGAACTGAAACTTCTAATTTAAGCTTCTATTTTTTTAAATGTGAAAAGCTTTTGAACAAAAAATTGTACACCCGAAGTGAGCTATTTTTTTGTTTGTCTGGATTTTTCTTTAAAAAACAAAAAATTATAAAAAAATTCTAATAAGAGTTATAGATATTAAAAAACTGAACAACTTTTATTTAAAATTTCAAGTGAATTTTTTGCTTATGTTTAAAAATTAGATTAAAAAAATTAATTGAAAACTGATTTTCCAAAAACAAAGTTTGTGCAAAATGAAATGAAACAGTTTTAATTAGCGTACATAAAATGTGTCTAACTATTTTATTTTCCCTGTTATTTTACAAAAAAAAACGACATTTTGTTAGAAAATTAAACTTGAAAAACACATTTTTAATCTGTGTTTAATTGGAGTTTTAGTGAAAATATAAGAAAACACAAAACAATATTCATTGAACACAACAAATATGTATATTACTTCTTTCAATTTAAACCAAGAAAAAATTCAAAAATGAAAACTTTTAATTTTCGAAAGCAAATGAAATTGAAAAAATGTTTTGGTAATAGATAAACGTAATTCAATATTTGTTTAAATCAATTTTTTTTTATTTTCCAAAATTGTAATAAAATCAAACAAAAATTCGTTAAAAAGTTTTTTGAATTGAAAATTTGGTCAAAAAATAGTTTTTTATGAGAAAAAATAATAACAAAAAAAATTTCACCAAAGACTTTCTAAATATAACAGATAAAATAACAGTTTAAAATTTTTTTGAGCAAAAACGATGGAACGATCAGTAGAATAGTAAAAAAACAGTGATTTTTTTTGAAAAGTAACATTTTTTTATTTTTCAAAACAAAGAATTGTTTTAGAAATAGATTAAACGCAATTCAAAATTTGCTTAAAACAGATTTTTTTGAGCAAAAAACAAAAATCGCAGTAAAACCAGTCGAAAACTCGTTGGAAATATAACAAATAATTACAAAAAAAAATTGAAATTTCGTTTCAAAAAAATTACTTCGTCAGAAATAAAATCAACAGACTTTTTAAAAACAGTTTACTTTTTTAAGAAAGACGATTAAATTTTATCGGTAGAATACTTTAAAAATTTTGTTTTAAATTAATTCAAATTAAAACGAAAAGAAATGAAAATTTTATTTAAGAAACTAACAAAAACTTGCTTAATCAAGTTGAAAACTAACTTTATAGTAAATTTAAAAAATCGCTCAAAATAGCAACTTTATAAAAATTTAGAACAATAAATAATTAAAAAAGAAATTATTTTTAATTTGTCATAATTTTTTTTATATATTGAATAGTTTGGTAAATAAACTTCATAAAATTTTAGAAACTTAACTTTAATGAATTTCTTGGTAATAAAGATATTATTAGTATTATTATTATTATTAAATATATTTCTTGTATTTGTTTCTCATTTTTCACTTGGTGAAACATTATGTTAATAATAGGTTGTTAAAAAAATCCCTTAGTTTGTTTCACTTATTTGTTGTAGATTTTACGAAAAATATTCGTGTTTTTTTCTAATTATTAGTGAATTTTCTACAACGTAAAAGACATATATTTTTATTATTAAACAACTTAATATTTAGAAGAAATGAAAATTGCATTTAATGGATTTTTTGTTACAAAAAAGAATTGATAATAATAATAATAACAAAGTAACAACAGATTTAATTTAGTAGATTGAGTTACTTGAACTTTGATTAAAACACACATCAATGGATTGATACAAACCATTGATAATGGACACTTTGTGTCCGAAATGTGCATCTGGATAAAAATAAAATACTGAAGAAAGGTTCTAAGTGTTTTAATCAAACAACAGATTTATTTAACGGTTTGGTTTTGGTTAAAAAAAATTTAAATTGAGGTAAAACAGTTATATTATTTTAACAAAGAGAAATAAAATTTTAGTAATAAACAGATGTAAACCATAGTAATATTAAATCGTTGGAAATGCAAAAAAAACATTAAAAACAGTTATTTTATTTTACCAAAAACAATTTAAATTTTGTCAGTTGAATACTTCAAAAAATACTTTCTTTAAATGAGTTCAAATTATAACAATATAATAAATTTATAATTAAAGGACAAAAAAATAATATTTGGATTAAAAAAAACTACTAAAATTTTCCTCAAATCAGTTTAAACTATCATTTTAGTAAAAAATTACAATAGAGATTTTAATTTTTTAGAAAGATTTTTTTTATTCCAACTTCTCTAAACTTGTTTTTAATAGAATTTATTTTTCTTATTTTTAATCGTTTTTTATAAATAAAATATTTATCCTTTCTTGAATTTTAAACAAATTTCTAACATTTTTTCTTACAACTTTTAAATATTCTTTCCGAACAAAGTTACCAATTCTTGTAAAATTGTAACTTTTTAAAGCAAGTTTTAAAAAGTTATTAACTGTTTTGCAAAATTTAATATTTTGTTACCTAAAATATTCACATTTTTAAACAGTATTATTATTTACAGTTTTTTGAAAGTTGAAACAGTTTTTAAGTCTAGATAGCAACTAACCTACTTGAAACATTGTAATAAATATTTTATAACTTATTTAAAAACAAAGGAGACTTTTACAAAACCATAACCTAACTAAACCATAACCTACCCCAATAAATAACAAATTATCCCATAGTATCTTCCTGTGCAGTCGGAATAGTAAATTGGAAATTTACCCAGCGTACTCTTGACCTACCTCAATATATTGTGCATTAGCGCAGGTCAGGAGTACGTTAGGTCAAGATACAGTTTATTAAGGTAGGTCAAGAGTACGCTAGGTTAATGCAATGGATTTATAAATACATAATAATTTATATTCATAAATATAGTTAGTATTGATGAAACAAAACCAAAATGTTCGTTTTGTTAAAGAAAATTTAAAATGTAGTTGAAAATAATAAATATTAAAACAACAAATTAAAAATTTGTTAAAAATCAATTATGTACTATAACTACTTTCTGAAAAGAACGAAATACAAATTCATCAAAACAAACTTTAAATAGTTTTTTTACAAAAAGGTTGAAAAAAAAATAGTTTAAAATTTAAAATTGTATTATAATAATTTTTGGTTAATATTTTCAATTGTTTTTTGTAATAAGAAAATCTATTGAAAAAAGGTGTTTTAGATAAATTTTAAATTGCTATTTAGAGAAAGTTTTCAATTATTTTCAATTGTTTTATTTTAAAATTAAAATTGTTCCATATCGACTAATTATCATTAATAATTTTCTTAATAAAATACTAAAATTTAAAAATAAAATGTGTGTTTCAAGTCAAAGTTACTTCATTAAAAAAGAACAATTAAACATTTATTAACAGTTGACTTGAACTTAAATAAAGAAAATTATTACAAAAAACAATTGAAACTTTCTTAAACATTTTAAATCTAAAAAAACTATTTCATTTTATTGTTAAAATAAACACTTAAACACTTTACAATAATTTATTGACTTAAAACATCTTTATCTACAGAAAAAAAAAACGAAATAAAATGCATGTTACTAATAAAATGAATTATAATGTAAGACAATTGTTTGTTTTTTCTGTTCAACGACTATCGACCTGCGGTCATTTAGCCTGACGGTTATTTTATTTTACCAAAGACAATTCAAATTTTATTAAAAACAGAAGTAAACTATAATAAATTCAAACTGCTGAAATGCAAAAAAAACATATAAAACAGTTGACAATTTATTAATAAAACTGTCTTTTTAAAAAAGCTATTTATAAATTGCTTGGAACAGCAATCTAATTTTATTAAAAATAACAGTTGAAAACTTTTAAAAAATGTTTAAATATCATAAGATATATAGCAAATATTTTTTTTAATGTATTATAATAAGAACTGTAAAAAATTGAGAACTGATAAATTGAGAATTAAGAACTGACTTTATAAAAAAAAATACTAAAAAGGTTAAGACAGATGATTAAAAGAGGACTCGTATAATTAATTTATAGCTGACTTAAACAGTTGTTCGATTGTTTTTGCTGACAAAAATATAATTGATTTTTTGTAAAAACAAATGAAAAGTTTAATAAATTAATACGTTCTGTGGGAAATACATAAAAAAAATGTGTTTGAAATTTACTTAAAAGCATGTGTTTGAAATTTACTTAAAAGCATGTGTAAACAATTTATATTTTATTGAAAACTTGCTGAAACTAAAAATTTGCTTAAAAAAGTTAAATTATTACTAAAAAACAATTGATTTTCTAAAGAAACAGTTGATTTTTAAAATATGTACTTTCTAACGAAAGCACTATAAAAAAGTTTAATGAAAAAACAGTTTAAAATTGTTTTGAGATAGCTGGATTTTTTTAATGATTACAATAAAAGAGAAGCACGTAGTTATTAAAAAAAGACAAATTGGACAAAAAGTGTATAAAACAACTGAAAATTTACTTAAACAGTTGAAAACTTTCTACAAAAGTCACTAATGTTTTTGTTTCTTCAATAGCAGCTGTTTATAAGAAAATTTCATATGTTTTCTTTTGTACCTTTAATATAAACTTTTTACTTTTGGTAATATTCAACTCACTTTTTTAAATTTATTTCCTAAACTGATATTTTGGATTAATGAACTATTTTGTTATTTCTTTCAATATTAACAATTTTGCTATTTTATGTAACTGCTTATTAGTAAACTACAAATGTTTTTTTGGCTTCTATAATAAATCATATTGATGAAACCAATAAGTTCAAATTCATATTTTTTTTTCAGATAGAATTATTCCTGGTCGCTATACAGATGAATCCACCTAAAGTATCCCTACAAGGCTACACTGTCGTTAATAGGGAGCTCATTACATCAGTGAGTTTATCAGATTTGTTCTGAAACCTAATAATAATATTTTAAATTTCAGAGTGTATCGACTATCGCCATATATTTGATCGTGCTGCTTCAATTCAAGATTAGTTTGGTCAAAATGTGAAAATTCATATTAACCCGACAAAACAAATTAAGAATTTTTGGTGAAGAAAAACATGTAGTTATGTTCAATATTATTAGTAAAATTTAACCTTTAAATATGATTGGAGATAATTAAAACATGTGTCGTGAAACTGAAAATAAAAGTAATAATATGGAATGTAACAAGTGTTTACCTTCAACAAAATTACATATCTGGTTCCATCAAGAGCTCAATAAGTATCAACTATACAAATTAAGAAGCAAAATTAATACTAAATACGAATATGTTCTTTAAAAATGTAACAATAGTTATATGTTAGGTAAAAAAAACTAAGATTAACTGATCTTACCTTATTTAATGTTACACACATGGAAAATAAATAAATCCTTTTGCACTAAACACTAAATTGGTTTTCTGAAGCTCTATTAAACATTAATTATAATTAAATTCAAATCAGTAAAGGTATACCTCCCTCCCATCCCTCTTACATCACCCACTCCATCACCTCCTTTTACCGTTTTATAAGATTATTGCAAGTTTCTAATATATCATCATTTAATGATTTTAAATAAACCTCACTTGTGTTGAATATAAAAATATTTCACCAAAATTCATATTGATTAATGAATTCATACTATTTTTAAGTCTACGAAGAATGGCCTTTTAAGAAAAAAAACCTGTAGAAGCAATAATTTATTACGAAAATTATTACACAGAAAAGCGACATTATTCCTGAATTCATTTTTCCTCCTCCTCTGTTGACTCCTCACTTTCGGATTCACTATCATCGTACTCGTCGTAGTCATCATCATCCTCATCATCATCATCATTGTAAGAATACGAAGCATCACCGCCATCATACTCTTCATCCTCTCCGTAAGTAGCTTGGCCTTGCCTGCCAAACTTATGACTACGAGCTAAAATAAAATAATAAATTTATGAAATATCCAAGTAAATTTAAGAAAAGTGTGAGATATAAACAATGTTTAATTGTGTTTTTAATCACAAAAATTATTGCCTATGTTGACATATCATTCTGATAAGCCAAAAAAATGAAGTAATTAATATGAGTATGTTTAATTTTTAAAAACAATTTTTATTACACTTGCAAGAAGAATTATTTTAAACATTTCACTATACTAATTCAAAAGTATATAAAATATTAAGTTTTATCATTGTTTTTTATGTGTAATTAACATTTTGATCATAATTAAGATTCTAATTATGATAATTAACATTCAATAATTTCAATGATTTGATAAATAATAATCATTAGTATCAATAACCAGATGAGAAGACCGAGAAAAACATGGAATGATGAAATCAGAGGTGAATGAATTGGGAAGAATCAAAACAGCTAACACAAGATGGAAAAAGACATACAGATTAAACAGATGTTAAGATAACTATGTATGAATACATAAACCGCCTTTCACCGGAAGGTACAAAGGAGTAAGATTAAATAAAATAATAGAAATATATGCATTATCAGCGTTACTCTTGCTTGCTTGCTGTTTATACTAAAACATTATATTAAATTTATGTACTTACTCGACATGCTCAAATCCTTGGTTTGTGAAGTATCATAACTACATTTTGGGCATGGAATAGCTTTATTCTTCTCATACTTGAAGCCTTTCCTCCTAACGTGGTCCTCACAGTAGCACGTTTTACAGCGCAAACAAGAATACTGTCCTAGTTTATTACATGATTGACCTAAAAAAAAAGTAGATTAAATTTCATAAGTAATTGTTAAAGACTAGAGCTGTTTACTCCGTAATACATTTTTAAATCGTAAATAGAATAAAAACATAATTTTGTTAAAATCATTAAAAGCAACACTTTTATGATATTAACAAAATACAGTTTTTTTATAACTTAAGTTAATCTCACACACAATTATTTTTATGAATAAACTGTTTTTATTAATCAACACCTAAATGAATATCAACATAAAAATAAAATTTAAAAATTGCCTTCCTACATTTATAATTTTCAGACTCCAGTACTTGGCACGAAGCTTGATGTTCAAATTGATCATCCTCGCATAGGAAACTATCGCAAAAGGAACACTTGAACAGACGCCCTCCGTGATCCCAGACTCCACGTTCGCACTCAATGCACACAGCCTCCTGCAGAGGACAAGTGCAGGCGTGACTTTGAAGACATTTCCTACCGTGGCAAACCCACGCCTCACAAAAATCGCATATTGCACCCTGTAACATAATTTTATAACATACAGCAGTGCAATACAGAAAATACAGAAAATGATCGAAAATAATATAAATATTAATGCTAATTTAATAAACAAACACAGACATTTTCCTTACTTATTCATTTTTAATAAATAGTAATCTTAAATATATTAATTAATGAAAATTATCACAGGATGGCAAGTAGGAATTTTGTAAATGTATCAATAAAAAAGAAGCAGTTTCTAAATAAATTAAATTAAATAGCTCTCAATAAATAATTTAAAAAATAGTTTGTAAACTTCTATATTAATAATTAAAACATTTAAATGATATAACCTTGTCGCCATCAATGTATTTATTGCTAAGATTAAAATAAAAATCAAATATTAAAATCGTTCTTGCTGTATTTAAATAAATGTAAATAATTTTTGATAAAGATAAAATATTATATTATTATGAATATAATGAGCACTATATGTGTAACACTAGTAAATAATTTACTTACGACCATCCCAAGGCCAGTGGTAAAGACACCAGCATGTCGGATAACGCAATCTCCGGTCTTCAACATGCACTTTATTTTACCACACTGTGCGCAAATAGGTAACCGCTGTACACTTTGACAGAAGTAACAAAATGCACGACTCTTTTGCTTCCTAAAAATATTAGAGAAATCACAACAACGAATGGTTACGTTCAAAATAAAATAAATTTTAGTATGACTTATTTAATAACACTGTTTATTAATAAAAAGCTGATGTTGTGGAAACTATAGTAACAACTTAACCACAAAAGTTATTTATTTTATAATGAATTATGAAAATATATTACGAAGTGAAATTACTTGTTGAAAGTGTTTCGTACCGGTGGCATTTTTCACACTCCATCGTGGCATTACACGGGTGTGAAGCAAGGGGAACATGTCCTCTGGCATTCCTGATCTCCTTTTGGCGTTGCCTCTGCTTCTCCGCCTTTTTCCTCTGTCCCGTCTTCTTCTTGGGCATTTTGGAAATTTGTTTGAGATTATGGATTACAAGACATGAGTTGTAAATTATAGGTTAGGTTCATAAATGTCAAACTAGTGGACCTCAAGGTTAACTTTATTAACAGGTTGCCTCACTAAGTTAAAAATTATTTATGCAGTATAAATTGTACTTTGGAAAAGGAATTGTTTTAGGTAATGGATTGATTTAATAATATTGATTAATAATGATTTAATCTTTTGATTAATCTTCAGCGTAAGGTTTACATAAAATGTATTCAAGTTACAGTGACCTAACATTAATTTTTTAACCCCCACCACGCAAAAATATTGGATTTGAAAATTTAGTGCTTTTTGTAAATTTTTGTTTTTTTTTTACTTTTATATTCTAAGCAACACAAAAGCAAAAAGTGGAGAGTTATATAAGATATTAGTATCTGTATATAAAAGAAAAGAAATTAACACAGCTTTTTAAATCGTTTTAGTACTGTACAAAGACTGTCTCGTAGTTTTAAATTATGATAAATTAGAAGTTTTCTAACTTTTTATTTTTTGCTTACTCTCAACGGCTCAATGGTCTAGGGGTATGATTCTCGCTTTGGGTGCGAGAGGTCCCGGGTTCAAATCCCGGTTGAGCCCAACTTTTGTTAAAATTTCTAAGAAAAAGTATTTACATGTTTATTTATTTTTCGACTTGAGTAACAGCAAAAAGTTTCAAATGTTTATATGATATTTATAAGAATTTGTTGTGCCAACATTCTATTTAATATATAATTACAATTTCAGAAACCCTAAAACAAGTACCAACTTTTTTGATCTGCTAGAAACCTCTTCATTATTTATAAATATTATAGATATTTTCGTGTTTTTTTCTAAATTATTACTCTTCATTATTACTCATTTCGGGCAAACAAATAAATCAAACACATCCTTTTCCTCTGAATTCTCGAATGAGTAGCACAACTAATTCCATTTCCTTTCCAGATGAATTTTAATTAAGTTTTTAAATGTCAAAATTTTATAAAATCTTCACTTACCTGTTTCTGGATTTTTCCAATATTATTTATGACCTAAGAAATTTTTACGAATTAATATTTCATATTATCATTTTAAATTATTTGGTCGACTGATTAATATTATAAATATTCACATCTAAAGTTGATTTAATATAAATAAATTTAAAATATAAATGAATTTTACACTTAATGATAAGTTCCTGGACTAAAATTACTTGAAATACATCGGCTCAATGGTCTAGGGGTATGATTTTCGCTTCGGGTGCGAGAGGTCCCGGGTTCAAATCCCGGTTGAGCCCACACCTTTTGCACGAATTAATAAAAAACACATTATAACAACAATGACCCTATCTATTTCTTATCCACGAAAAAACTAAGTTTTCACATCTTTAAATGAAATGTTCCAAACTAAACGTATTTAAAATTACTAACCAATTGTTAGGCTAATTTATATGTGCAACAAAACACTTAAAATCAAGTATTTTCACATAAAATAAAACATACATTATTAATCCCAGCTTTAAATATTTTAATCAATTATATATTTCAACATAATTAATTGGAGTTTAAATAAATATCGGTTTATTTACAATAATTAAAAACGCCATCTATATTATACATGAAAATTTATTTTATGATCTGAACTCCATTTTGAATTCAACACATTTAATTCTTATTTTGTTAAATGTAGTTAAATACAATTAATGAAGTGCGAATATTAATTTCCATTAGCAAGTAAAATATTTGTTGAGTACAATGAGTATGAAAAAATTTAGGGTGTATTTTTTTAAGTATTACAATAAAGAATATTTTTATATATTTAATTTTAAATTTCGTGCGGTTTAATAATTTAAAATTACAGAGTGCCAACTTAAAAAAAGAAAATTCCCTAAATTTAAATTTCAAATACACCAATCGAACATTCGTTATTGCCATAACCTAAAAGCACAAATAAAGTTTAAAACTTCTTATTACTACGAGCAAATAAACAATAAAATAAAAATGAGTTCAAGAAAGTTAAATCCCAGAGCGTTCAGCCATAGCACTCCGACATCTTCAAGCCACAGAAATTTAAATTCAACAATGTTAGTAGACACCAGGGGACCTGCTCGTGGAAAAATATCATCATTATTGAATTCAACAACCACTTCACCCCACATGTCAGGCAATTTAGTACCGACGCTCAATGTTTTCGAAACAGAATGTGATCTAGCTTACAATGAGTATTTACAAAAACTTGTAAAACAAAACGTACTGCAGAAGGTGATTGCGGTTAAACGAGCGAAGTGTAACGATGCACTGGAAAATATACGAGAGGAGGTGTCAACGTTGAGGGATAAAGAAGACACGTTGAATGAGGAAATTGAAAATAGTGACATCAGCCGTGGTCTAACGAAAGGTTTGGATGAACTGAAAGCCGCCATTAATGAAAACGAGCAAATTTTGAACAAGAACATTCTGACTCAAGTGAATTACTTCGTCAAAATTTTAACAGCTGTGATTAATAAATTGTATTTGCATAATGTGCAACCGTTAAAGAACCAGGAGGAATACAGTAAATTTGATTGTTTGATTAATAACATGAGCACCGCTTTGGAGAAAACATTAAATTTGGCCGGAGATATTGAAGGTGTTGATAAACTTGCTGGTTGTCTGAGGGAGAATAATAATAGGTATGGTGAGATTATTAATAGATGTAAAACAGTTAATCGATTGCAGGGCAATATTGCAATTTCTACGTTAGAGAAAACTTCAAATTTGTTGGCAGGTTATAAAGAAAATATTTAAGTGTTATTATGTTATTAATAGGTAATTATTTTAAATATTATTAATAAATATATTTTTTTTATTCACATTTTAATTTTTTTTTTATATACCTTTCTTTTATTTATAAACTGGTTCCACATGTTTTTAGTTTTATTATTAGATAGGGAAAGTAAGCAAATAATTTTTTTAGTCATGTATAATTATAAAACTATCATATTTTTGTGGGTTATTATACACTTACCTGTTATTTCCTCTTGGTATGGATTTAACAATTATGTTTAAAATGACTACATCAACTCTATGTATTAAGTAAATACATACACCTACAAATTTTCTATAACTATTTTTTTCTTATACATTAAGGGTGCAGAAAGCATATAGATAGCCCAAAGCCTTTAACCACTTCCCTCATATGACCGAGATATCTCAGGCAAGTGACACGACACTACTTTTATAAATAATTATGCAGGAAGGGGTTAAAGTAGTTAATTTTACACTATAACGATTATAAGTGAGTAGGTTATTCATGTGCCAAAAAGTCATATTTTTTTAATACTACATAATTATACTATTAACAGGCTAAATTTAAAAAAAGAAGTGCATACGATTTATTATAATAAACAAACAAAAAAATTTAAACTAAATTGTTAATAATTAAAATCAAAATTTTATTATTTAATAAAAACATCTAGTATAACATACTAGGAACAGTTTATTTATCTGGTATACATTGTTTGCCTAATACTAGAGGAATTATATAATGGAAAAATACACCATTACATACAACACATTTGAAATCTAGAATCACACATATGTCCGATTATAAAAATATACAATGTTTAAAATAGAATGATTTGCTTACCACATGTGTGTATATCATATACATATATTTAAAAAATATAACCCAATACCATCCAGCTACTAGTTACTACTATAAATTAGTGTTAATAATAAAACTAACAAGATTAAGGTACAAAAAAAGATAATTATAGAAATATGAATATATTTTCATCGGTTTATGAGAGTCATACATTTTCCCATAAAATATACAATTAAACTTTAACATAAATTAGAAAATAAAACATTTAATTACCATTTATTTATACTTTCTTTTATCAAGTCAACTAAGATGGATAAATGGCTACATTCTTTAACGTCTACAAAAATAGTTTTGTTGGAAGAACCGTTTACATTGCTTCCTCTTGAGATGACATAAACCTAATATAGAATTGCAGCTATATTTAGGAAATAATCATAACGCTTTTATGACTTTAACTAAATATAAAACTGAAGTTATATCTACTAAATAATCAGTGTGTTTTCGTTTCATACAATAAAGATGCAAATTAAAATAGCAAACTTAGCATAAATTAAAATGTTCCTTAACTGTTTAAATTAAACTAAAAATTACAATAGTTTTATGTATTAAAAAGCAAATTACAACAGTGAATATTATATAATAAATGGAACAAATGTATTAACTGTAATTTAAGTTAAATACATGATATGTCATAAGAAAAATAGAAGAGCGGTAAAATACAGTTAATAATTCAAGTTGCTACTACAAATACTACATAACATATTTAAAACTTGTGTGTTTATAATGAAATTATAATAATAATAATAGTAATCGATTTTAAGCTCATTTCCAATCATCATTTAATAGTTACAGATCTAAATATCCTCACTAATAATCCTTTTATATTTCTTATTTGGAGGTTGAATACTGTCATCGTCGTCTTCAAATGTTTCGTATGCGTACTCGGGCAACCATTTTTCTAATTGTTCATCAAAGAATTTTTCTAAAGTTTTTGCATCACTATAAACTTGACTTTCCACCTGAAAATTACACACACACACATGTTTATGTTATTATTTGCAGTATTTTTTTATGTACTTACTGGATTAAAAGTGTAGGCATTTTTGAACATTAGGCGCACATCTTTTACCATTTGATCTAAAGATGTATAATGGTTTGGTGAGTTCCAATCCAATTTATGTCTAATTGTGTCGAGGGCTATTGGGTTTTTAATAATCTCATGATACGCTTCATTCTGTAATAAATAATTTGTTATTAATAAATCAATTATTATTTATATAATATACTGTAAATAATTTAAATTTCACAACCAAATACGACAATTATTAACATCTAATATTCTGTACTTTTAAAAATACCGTTGATGTATGTTTTAATAATATTTTTAAGGAAATAGTTTATTACCTCTGGACCGATTACTTCTCTAAATGGCAAACTAGGATCGTATTGGCAGTAGAGTTCTAGAATTATCCTTTCAGCAACCTTTCTCTGTCGAGCAGTTAATTCCGGCTCTAAAGGATCACCTGTGTCAGGTATATCTGCAAAGTTCATACACAGCAAACACTGCCAGGTATCACTTTCCCTGAAATCACAAATAATTTTTGTTAATTGTTGTTATATTGCACATTAATCTTTATTCTTACTCAACACTCAGATTTGGAATATGGCAAAACTGATGGAATACTTTTGGACACTTGTCACAGCATACTAATTCACCGCCATCCATGCAAACAGCGCACCAATCTTCATTCGGATCATCTTTTCCCATCTCCATAGCTTCACCTTTTGATTTATTTGTAGTCCCTGTAATATTATCACCAGTTGAGCTGTCGACATGGGGAGAACCACCAGTTTTGGTTCTATTTTCTGCTAAAACCTGGACACCATTAGAATCCAATTTTGCTATCGTTGCCATTAGGTCGTTCACAGATTCTTCACAGAATTTATCTAAACTCTTTTCTGTACTGCCCTGTAGATGATTAGGACTGGGAGTTTTGGGTATTGTAGAGGTCACTGTGGCGGCTATGGGATTCTTAGGTTCAGTTGGTTGTTGTTTCAGTAGGATTTTGAAGTTTGTGTTTAACGTTGGCATTCCTGTAGTTTTGTTTTGCATACAAGTTGAATTGTTATCATTTGCTTGCTGTGGTATATGCCACTTAGTAGCTACGTGGTTTGTTGGTCGTAGCTGAGGTGACTGAAACCCCTGCTGCTGAGGTCTTAACGTCGGCATTCGTTGTTGATGTTGAGGCATTGGATTTTGTTGCCGATACGGTACTGTTTGGAATCTGGTTGTATATTGCTGAGCAAATTGAGGTTGTACTGCTTGATACTGGCTCGGTCCTGTTTGTACATACACTGCGTTTCCATTCGGTTGCAGAAGTCCTCGTAAATTGGAGCGGTCATGTAAAGCCTGTGGATGTGTAGAGGACGTCACCTAAAAAATTCTACGTCAGTAATTGGTTTATTATTAAGGTGCAGGTATTACCTGTTGTTGATTGTTCATTCCTGTATGATATCGTGAATGAACAACAGGCAGTAGAGGCCTCAATGCTGGTCTTACATTTAATCGTTGCATAGGTACTTGGGGATTGTGGGGATTAGCCATATTTGGTCCCATATTTTGTCCTGTAATCAAATTTGTATCATTAGGTGCACAGTTGTAATCATAATAAACACATACATAATGTGATCATGAAAATAATAGATGAAAAATCACACACATATATATTTTTTTAAATAAAATCTTTATTTACTTTTATTAACAAAATATGTGTGTTTTTGTCTAGGAGTATATGATGAGGATACAACAGTTGTTCAAGATTAATATAATAAAAAAAACAAAATTTAGATAAATAATAATTTTATACACATCTAAAAATAGAAACTGGAAACAAACAAATAAATTTAAAAAAAATAGTTTAGTAAAGTGAAGTATATCATTGAAATTAAATCACTTATAATGTCAAATATTTTACTTCCCGTATGTTCCAAAAAGAAAACTGTTATGTCTTCTATTGGTTTTATATATATAAGTTCATGTTATGCTTAATTTAAAAAAATATATGCAAAATTACCCTGTATAATTAGGTTTGTTTAAATTTTTATTTTTATTATTACTATTAATTGATCCTGTTAATAAGTTTAATCAAACTACTGACTATTAATTGTATTGTCAAATTTATATGTTAATGCAAAAAAAAGAAACACACCAATCACACACAGTATCTATTTTATGAAATATAACTATAGATAAAAAATTTAACAGATATGTTGAATTATTTGAACATGATATGGAACATACATATATGAAAACTACTACTTACTTTGATAAAGGATTACTGTAAAAAAATATTACATTTGAATAGTTTTTAGTGCGTAGACAACAACTAAACAGCAAAACTAATTTCCTAATGAAAAATCTGCCAGGGGATTAGAAAAGTTTTTATTTGTTACAGTTTAATTATTGTAAAAGTCTATAATTTAAAGCTGCACTGAATTTTAGGTATAAAATTTTTACCACAATTTCATTCGACCTAAATTTCTCATTCATACTATTAAACAATCAACCAGATGTGTTTTTTAATTCATTGTTCACGTAGAAAGATTTTAAAGTCCTGCATTGAAAAAATAATAGATCCTTATAAAAAGTATATAAAAAGATCTATGCTCTAAATTTTAGTGATATAGTGTATTAATGTTTGTTTTTTATGTATTTTTTCAATAGATCTTCTAAAGTAATAAACTAAACTAAACTTTTCTCATTAATGAAACATGTGCTGTGATTTTTATTTATTTAAAGGAAGTGCTATTTACATTTAAAGGATATAAGGAGTTAAAATGATTTTGTTAAAGGCTTTAAGACCATTGGCCAAAGAATTTGTTTCAACAAATGTTTAGTTCACCTAATAATGTTTCTCCTTATTAAATATCCTTAAATTATATGAATGCATTTACTTAAAGTCGTAGATATTGACAAATAAAAGCTTTTCAATTAACGACAGTTATTGCTAATCTTTTGACCACTAATCAGAATTGGATTTTCACTATATCCATTATTTTTGAAAAACAAATTTTGTAACAAACCAACTTAAGAATTATATACAGTTAATCTTGGATATATGGAGCATAACAATAACAGGATGTTAAAAACCAATATCAGTTTGTAAAAGAAAGATAACGCTCATAATCCCCAAGCTCAAATGTATGACGTAAATAAGAACACTAATACACTTACCCATTTGATTCATGTTCTGCTGATTCTGCATAGTTTGGGGGTTTTGCATGTTCTGTTGATTCTGCATAGACTGCTGGTTCTGCATACTTTGTTGACTCTGCATACTTTGTTGACTCTGCATATTTTGTTGGTTCTGCATATTTTGAACGTTCTGTCCCATTCCCGGCATGCCGTGGTTCATATTATGCGGCATGTTTGTTCTGTTCTGCGGTGGCATTCCCATCTGAGGCATATTCTGGGGCATATTTTGTCGGATGTTGGGCGCCATATTCGGGGAGTACTGTTGGCCGTACGGCGCGACCATCCTATTTTGCGGATAACTAGGTGGTAACGAAGGCGGCGGCGGTTGTTGCATGTGGCTGGGGCTCGGCGAATTCTGCGGGGGCATGGTGTTCGGGGACGGTGCTTGCGATGGGTACACCCTACCATCAACAATTATTTGCCCAATACTTGAGATAACTAGAAGGAACAATTAATTAAAATTTAGATATACGACGTACCATTCGATAGATATTTGTAAGTACATTGAGTATTAGTTGATGGTAGAGCAATTTATGATTCTTACCGTTATTCAATCCTGAACACAGGAAGACATGCAACAAAATAAACTTACTTTAGTATTAATACTTGAAGAGCTACGGTTTAAAAATAAGAGAGAGAAAAATACATTGTAATATTACTCAGTGCATGCTCAATAATTAATTCACCTATAGAATAAAAATATTAATTATTATAGAACCATAATGATCTCAAAAGAACACTACTTTACCTAATTTAATAGTTTTAGATAATTTTTTTATATAAAATAAACATGGTTATTAACTTATAATTATATTGGTGATTATAGACATGCCAAATGTGATCTATTTAATAGTCTTTCTACATTTAATACAATATTTAACCCAATTAATAAAAATCATATTTACATTTAAAAAAATTTCCTTCAAAAATATAATTGGAAAGTTGTTTAAAATGCTTTTATGTTTTCGAATTTCTCATAATGTGGTGGATGTAAGGTACTAACCAAACAAACATATACACTTATTAAAGCTATAATGCTGTTATGTTGCATATTTCTATTATACCATTATAAATCTTATCAAATAGAAGAAATATGTATAATAAGAAGGTTAATTAAACAATTGGTTTTGTTTCACTATTTTTATATTTCTCCGACTATTCAAGTCACACCTCTTGTTACCTGAATACAATATTCGGAAATCCGAGGTAACAAGGGATAAATCTGCGAGAGGGTCTAGAGATAAAATAAGCTATAAAATGTGAGAAAAATACACTTAATAACACCGAGGAAATGAGTTCCAGAGTTCCCATTTCCACGACCCTCATTAACTAAAATAAAAACGTTGATTCTGACGTTTTTATTTTAAATTGTAAAAAAAACTGTGGTCGAAACTAGAAATTGATCTTTGCGTGCACGTTATAGACGGCTTTGTGTACTTCTCATAATATTTTCACGAGTAGATTATTGAAGGGGGAGTAAACGCATGAAAATATTATTGGAACTAGGGAATTAAGTAAGTTAACGTGCACGCAAAGATCGGTTTAACGAACTTTAAAATAATGAATCTACAAACAAAACAAACATTAAAAATTTAGCATTTTTGCTTTATATTCTATTTGAACTACGGTTGCACTTGATAAATGGGTCAAGTGGAAGAACACGAGAAGGCGTGAACTCCACCTTCAAGTTCTATGCTACAATTTTTTTAAAGTGATTTAGTGTATTTATGTATATTATATTTTGATGTATTATTTTAATAGATCTTAAAGTCAAACTTGAAAAAAGTTTTTTTATGAACAAATCAATAGATTATTTCAAGTACAACACAGTAATAATATGACGTTGAATTTAATAATAGCGGTTTTATTGCGCTGTTTCTATGAACCTTGATGAGCATTCGTTTGTTTGCAATCAATAACTAATAAAATTAAACGAATCAATCAGAATCAAAGGGAAAATAAATGTTGGTAAACATTATTCAGCTCTACTTTAAGTTGTAGATACACATGGTTTGTTTATTAACTAGGAGGACTAAGTGCCCAATCCACTTTATAATGTAAAAAGTTAGTAGATGTGTTTGTCTGCAATTTTAATAAAGAATAAATCTTATATAAAAACAATCTAATATATGGATGGTGTCCCAGATCACATAAAACCACCTAAAGCTAAACATTTGGCAATAAAACGAAGATTTTAATTAATATTAACTTGATGCCAAAATGAAACCCCTGATCCTTTTGTAGGGTCAGGAATTTAAAATACGATTTTTTGCATATTTATAATTGGTTTACATAAAACATTTTTATCATCGAGACAGATGGCGCTGTAATACCAAAAAACGTGTTAGTCTACCTCACTAGGAAACAAGAAGCTTGTTACAATGTATTCAATTATAATCATTTGTTTATCATATTGTTTACATTAAAATAATACCTCGAATGTGTTCAGTTGAATAAATTATGCATTAATGGAAAGTCGCAATAATATTGACGTCGCGAAGGGGGTGTAGGTCTCGAGAGAGAGGCAGTGCACTCAGTTCTGGAAATTTTGACATTTTTTGCTTATTGCTAATAAACTATTGGAGTTACAGGAAATGTATATAGCAAGTAATTGCAAAGAATCCAAAATTGAGCAAATTATTAAGAATAACCATTTTGCGTAAACCTCATAGTTTTCGAGAAAAATCTAGGGAAAATATTATGATGTCCACATCACCACTTATGTATACAGAAATTTCAAAGAATTTTCACGAAAACATTAGTTACTCTTATTCTATACAGGGAAAGTAAATAAGATCAAAAGAATTCATCAACAATTAATAATTAATTTATCATGTATATGGGTATCCTCTAACCTACCCTCCGAAACAAAACATAAGCGAGGGTTTTAACTAAAAGTTGTAAAACGTAAATAACATAACATTATTGCAAATTTTAATAGATTTATTCAAACAAATTTTTGATGATGTTTTACTGATTGGATGGTGAGATAGAGACCACCCACCCACCCTACATATACATATAAACTTAAATTCCTTGTCGTCTCGCGGTTTCCAATAAAATTAATTACAAAACTTTTTGAATAAAAAAGAAATTAAAAAGGGGAGAAATTTTTGGATGAGCAAATTATTAAATATTTAATGCATAGGTGGGCAGACTTTAAATCTAAATTAGATAAGATTTGCTATAGAAAGTCATTTATATTTAAATTTTGATTTTGTTTAATTTTTTATTACATAATGGGTTGTATTTAGCAGCAAAATCATCAACGATTAGCAATTTAAGTTATCATGTATATGTAGGGTGGGTGGGTGGCCTCTATCCTACCCTCCAATCAGTAAAACATAAGCGAGGGTTTTAATTAAACGTTATAAAATGTAAACAAACACAAAACAATTGCATTTTTGAATTGATGTATTCATGCAAATATTTTAAATAATTTTTGATGATGTTAAACTGACTGGAAGGTGGGATAGAGGCAACCCACCCACCCTACATATACTTATTAACTTTTATTACTGATCGCCTCGTGGTTTGCAATAACTTCAATTAGAAAATTTGAATAAAGACAATTGACAAAGTAAAATTGTTGAGTGTGTAAATTAATTAGAATTATATACATGATACGTGGAAAGGCTTTAAATCAAGCTTAGATAAGATTAGTTATAGAAGATCATTTATATTTAAACTTAAATTTGTATAATGCTTTATTTTTTTATAAAATACAAAGTTTTATTGTTTTTTGCAGCAAAATAATCAACGATTAGTAATTAAAGTTATCATTTATATGTGAGGTGGGTGGGTGGCCTCTATCCCACCCTCAAATCAGTAAAACATAAGTGAGGGTTTTAACTAAAAGTTGTAAAATATAAATAAACAAAAACTAATTGTAATTTTTAGAGAGTTATTCACACAATTTTTTCAAACAATTTTTGATGCGGTTTTACTGATTAGAGGGTGGTATAGAGGGGACAGCCACCCACCCTACATATACATATGAATTTCAATTACTGATCGTCTCGCGGTTTGGAATAAAATTAATTGCAAAGCTTTTTGAATAAAAATGAAATTCAAAAGATAAAAAAGGTAAATGAAAACAATTTGAAAATTTTGAAAACCTTTGCAGGTCATTATTAAGTGTTGAATATAATGACCTGCAAAGGTCGAAACTATAGTTGTGTCAAAATTGATAATATATTGTAAACTTTGTTTGTGTATATTATACAATAAATAGTGGTATAAAAACTTAAAAATTATTTTCATTTACCTTTTTTTAAAATGAACTACCACATTGTAACGGTCGCTACCATTATTTTCATCAAAAGATAAAATTTTTGAGTGAGTAAATTATTAAAATTTATATGACGGGTGGGCAGACGTATTTATTAATTTAAATTTGGATTATACTTTATTTGTTATTACATACAAAGTTTTATTGTTTTGTAAGCAGCAAAATCATCAACGATTAGTATTTAAAGTTATCATGTATATGTAGGTTGGGTGGGTGGCCTCTATCCCACCCTATAATCAGTAAATCATAAGCGAGGGTTTTAATTAAAAGTTGTAAAATGTTAAGAAACATAAAAATTTGGTGATGTAGCCATCATAGTACTTTTCTTACATTTTTCTCGAAAATTATGAGGTTTCCACAAAAGGCTATTCAAAACAATTTGCTCAGTTTTGTATTCTTTACAATTACTTGTTGTATTTCATGTAAGGTAAGGTTGCTTAAGTCGTACCACATGCATTTAGTACAAATTACAGCGACAACTGACGATTGTGCGGTAACCAAATATACATCTGAGTCAACCACGTCGTGTAACGTATTATTATTTGATGTAAGCAAACCACTTTGTAAAATTCGCCAGCAAGTAAATTTATTTCAATTTTCTTATAGTTTTCTGCATATTTTTGGTAGCAAATCTTGCAAGTAAATTATTGATAAAATTATTGTTCTTCATATATTCAGTACAATTTACATAATCGTTTGGTCGGAACGAAATTGTGTTAATTATATTCAACATAAAGTTATATTTAGTTTTAAATTTTAATGTACTGTGTCCTAAGTCGTACCCGAATGAGATTCCTAAATCGTACTCGTACGACTCAAGAAATTATTTTTTGTTTTTTCTACTTTAATGTGATGTTTTTTCATATGTTAAGCCATAATTATGTCAAGACAGTCAAAGCGAATTTATGATGCATAGAAACAAGAAAATATAAACAAATTATCGGAAGTAGTTATTGGATTTAATTAAGCTCATCGACAATATAACATCCCTAAACCAACGTTACATCGTCATTTTAAAGGATTAAATAAGAATGTCAAATTTGGGAGGCCTACGAATATAACTGAAAATATGGAGATGGAGTTGTTGCACACATTCGCAATTTAGAATCAAGTTTTTTTTGGGATTACTGCAACTGATCTAAGAAGTATTGCTTATCAGTTGGCGAAATTCAGTAATAAGAACTTTTTGTTCAACGGTTGAAAGATTTCATCAAGTATACAAAGTTGAAGAATAGTAACAATAAGCAAATACTTCTTTTGGATGGACACACTACCCATACAAAAAATATTGAAACTATAGAACTAGCTTGCAAGCATGGCATTATATTTTTTTTCTTCATTTCCTGCTTATACAACCCACCATCTTTACCCTTTGGACCAACTAACGAAGCTTCATCTTCTTGGGTAAAAACAAATCCTAGTAACATAATTAAACAAACTTCTGTTTCAGAACTATTTGAAATTAAATATTTAAAATCAGTTCGTATGAATATTGCTTTGAATAGTTTCTACCGGTATTTGGCTATGCAACAATCATACATTTGATGACGATTTTTACGCTTTTACAGTTGTTATTGAAGACTCTTTACGTACTACTCCATTGGACATCAATAATTAAGAAATAAAACTTTAGCTCTGATTCCTATAATAAACCAAAGCAAAAGATTCAATAGATGTTCTACCTCGTCAGTCGAAAGTACGTCCACGTCGAATATAGAAAGCATAAAAAATACGGCAAATGAAAGAAGAAATACAGTAATTAATAAAAAGGAATTGGCATCCAAAAATAAAAAGAAGAAAGGCGATTGGTATTGTTTTATTTGTGGAGAAGACGAAAAACATGATGCAATGCTTGAAATGCAAATCTTGGGTGCAAGGTGTTTGCGTTGGTTTGAACAACAGAACAAAGAGATTTGTATGTAATGATTGTACTAATTGAATGCATCTGAAAACATATGAATAAAAATACATGCTAATTATTATCTTTGTTTAATTGAACTGACCTAGGCTATAGCTGGTACGACGTAAGAAACAAGTTGACTTAGTTGTACCGATGTTTACTTGAAAACGTATATGGATTTTCTAGTTTTGTTATAACACATAATACCAAAATTAACAAAGGTCTGAATAACACATTTATTTTCTATTTATTTGATAAATTCTAAGTTTTACACAGTTCTTTTCTTAAGGGGCACGACTTAAGCAACCTCACCCTAACTCCTATAGACAAAAAATATCAAAATTTGGATTTTTTAATTTTTTTCTCGTAAATTAAGAACTTTACGAATAACATGTTTTAATAAAACTTGTTCAGTTTCACATAACCTTTAACTTTTGTTTGAAAACTTATGTAATATTTTCCAAATTTAGAAAAATATCGAGAAAAACCAAAAATCGCATCTACTTCCGGTTCATGAATGTTCACCAAATACTTTTCAGTTTTTAACGATAAAACCTTAAGTTTAAAGTTTCTTCTCAAACGGATCATTCGCTATGATTCCCTATATATTATATAATATACGGAGAAAGTAAAAAGTTTAATGTCATTCATTATATGCTTACAAACCTTCTATACTAAACTCTGCTCAGGAATTTGGCGCTGATAACAGCGCCCTCTTTGAAACGTGTTAAGAAATTACTCTAACGGTCAATAATGAATATCTATATTACAAAAACGTTCATTGATCCACAAAAAGAACAAGGATCCCTCCAACTCTTCCTTATACCGTCCTAATTCCCTTCTCAACACAATCAGCAAACTCCTTGAACAACTAATCCCCCCAACTTCTCAACTCCTACAATAACATCAAAATGGCTTCCGTTCTGGTCGTTCTGTTCATGACGTCATCTTTGCCCTAACTTTTTCCTTAGTCATCCCCGTCAATCACGGAAAAGCTACTACAATTTTCTTTTTAGACATACAAAAAGCTTTCGTCACCGTTTGACATGGAAGTGCCAAATATTAAAATGAAATCTTATCTTCAGAATCGCTCCCATTCAGTCTCTCTTTCCTTTCTGCGAACTCCTGCCCTTTCACATTTCTTTTCCATAATTCAACCATTTGCTGATGATATTGCCTTAGGGCCTCACACAAAAACCCTCACATCGTTGTTTCAAAACAGCAAAAAAGTGAACTCTTTTATCAACCCCTGCAAATCCCAGCTCACGATCTTCCGGTATCCTCACATGAAAACTACCCTCCCCATTCCTCGCAGTCTCTTAAAGTTAATAATCACCCCCTACTCCTTCAAAACTCAATAATAATAATAGCTATACTTTATCATTATTGATAATTGATATTTATTTATTTATCCAATTTGAATATAATTGTATATTGTACTTGTGTGGACATTTTGAAGAGTAAATAATAAAGGGTGCCGGATTAAAATTTGCCACCATTTTGTTAATACGAGTTGTACGGTGATTTTTTGGGCAGTTGTCAGATACAGATCACGCGATTTAAGAATATAAAGAAGTATTCAAACCAACAACGTTTAATTATTGTAAAAACACATTAGAAATATGGTGAAAGTTTTGCGAAAACAGTTCCCCAAGTACTTGAAGTTTTCGGTCGAAATAATGCGACAAATGAAGGGGTTAAATTAAAAAAAATTGAGACCAAAATTACGCTGATGAATTTTTGTTTTTCTTTAAAATTAAACCCTTTTGTTGGGACACCCTTAATAATTAATGTATTATTAATGTAAACAATATGAAATAATGGATATAATTTAAAATATTTTTACATACTTCTAGACCCTTATAGAGATGGACAAACTGCAAAAATATTTGTTGTGTTGCGATTACAGAACTAGCCAAAATATGGATAAAAAAATATTCAAATTTAAATAATGAGTTACCTAGTATTTTTAAGTACACTGAAACATAATATTCTATCGTATTTATGTTTTAACTTTATTTTCAGACATTTATTACTTACTTACCTATTACTGTAATTACTGTATTAAATTCAATTAACAGGACTCATTGGTGTGTACAATATAGTATTGTAGATCAACTCAAAAAACGATTTATTGATATGAAAGTGCTTTGCCTCCAGCAGTGCTTTATTTTGGCAGATTACGTATACGCTAGATTAATGGACAGTTGATTGGCGAAGAACAAAAGTACGCTATCATATAGAATGGATTATTGAGGTAAACCAAAATTACGCTACATTAACGAAGGGTATAATCATTTAAATTGGCTAATATTTTTAGAAAAAATCTGCATTGTAATCACATTTTTCACTTTTAACTTTTTAAACACAACACATTTTGTAAATGTAATGGTTTGTAAAAAAATTCCTTAACATTTCGTCTAAACTAATTTTAACTTTTTAAACATTTTGTAAATGTAATAGTTTGTAGAGAAAAACCTTAACATTTTGTTTAAACTAATTTTAACTTTTTAAACATTTTGTAAATGTAATAGTTTGTAGAGGAAAACCTTAACATTTCGTCTAAACGATGATAACTCACCTTTAATTAAATCAGGAACTTTGTCTAATGCTAAATGGATCCGGACCGGTATTTCCGGATTGGGTATGTCCGCCCTCCGAGACTTGATCCTTTGTATGTGACACGTGAGGTGTTTCTTGGAGTAGAGAAGGGCGCTGTCGCTACCGTTCTCGAGAACATTTTTGGTGAATTGAATACAATGGTCGGTAATTTTTGATAAGTGATCTAAGGCAACTTTCTTCTCGTCGAGGGTCTTTTGCTTCGTGTCGCACACCTCGTTGAGGCGAGCCACTAATTGTTTACCCCGGACGTTTATAGTGTTTGTGAGTCTGTAAAGGAAAAAAAAGCGGATTGAACTATTGTGCTTTTATTACGATTTGAAGACTCACCTTACTACTAAATTTGTAATTTCTTGTACTAGTGATTGTTTCTTTTCCGTAATTAACGTCTGCCGGTCGTCGATGACTTTCATCGCGCTGGTCAGAAGCACTTTTTTGTAGCTGAAAAGAAAATGATATATAAATATAATTAATTCTAAATAAATAAAAATGTACTTTGTTAATATTACAATCGGTCTTTTTAATGTTATAAGTAGATGTAATAATTTATGTATTTCACAGAAATATACTATATTTTAATGTAGGTACAGTTTTACAGAATTTATAAAATATTATTCACATGTTCTTACAATTAAATAAATGTAGGCGTCTAAATTTAAGAAACATGTGCATCAGCCAGGTCAAAATAAAAGTGGGATGATTTATGTTATTTTAAAAGGCCAAGTTTATGTTTTTCCTTACTAAGCTAATGTTTCTTTCAAGAGTGTTACTTTGTGGGAACAGAAAATACATAAATAGATTCAACCCCTCTTATATTAAATTTAGAATCTAATAATAATCCGGACATAAATTGAAAGTGTTTCCCTTTGTTCTTGATATGAATAATAGATCAGAAACAATTGATGACAGTATTAATATTACTAGATATTAAGACTGCAATTAATGCTGCATATCGTCCACACAGTTCTTCCACAGTGTTACTTATGTATTTACGTGTAAGTAAATAAGCTTATTTTTTTAAAAATTGTTTCGTTACTCTAAAGCGATATTCATTTTATCCCAATGACGAAAAGTACCAGTCCATAAAATTGCAGGCCCAGTTCAAAGACCCTTTACTTCTTCTAATCCTGCAAAATGGCGCTTTAGGATTTTCTGTCGTTTTCGTACTTAATTTTTTATGTTTTACTAATATTTCACAGTTTTTGTTAATCCCAAACTGTCGCTTTACTGTAATATGGATAAACCGTACATAATTCAAAGGGAAATCAGATAATAACTTCTATGAACTTTTATTCAAAATCATTTAAGATAAATTAAACATTTTGGTTACTAATAACTTTGATATACCTATTACAGTTCATTTAATTCTAATTGTTTAAATCTGTACTTGCTACGAAAAAAGGAAATCAGAAAGAAAAGAAAAATAATAAAACCTAAGATTAGAATTAGGAAAAATATTCAAATGTTCCTAAGAAAACCATAAAAAAATGTATAAATTTAATTGAAGAAAAACACTTGTTGTGTTCCATGATATAATTTTTTTCAGTCATTTTCAAAGTATAAACTAAATAAAATTGTCTAAAAATGTAGTTTAAATATACAAATGTAAAGTGAGGAAAGTCGCCCAATTATGATATTGCTGAAATGCATTAATTCTTGCTGATTGTTTAGGAGATTAGCCCCGTTGTTAATGGCTTTCTTGATCTCCAGATCCTCCAGGTGATTAAACTTACGGCCTTTTCTGCAAATTGCGGATTTGTATAATCTCCCCCATGTGGTGTCCTGTCTTGATACAATGTTTGGCTAATCCTGTTGTTGCTTTTCCGTATGTAATGTAATTAATTGTTTTGTGGTGTTCATTAAATCTAATTATTTATAATTATTATAATTATGTGTATGGATGGCTGCGTATAGTTTTTTTCTTTCTGTTCTTGTATTCGGACTATACAGTAATTGACTTTCTATTTTTCTCTTTTTTTTCCGAATAGTGTATTCACTAACTGTTTGCTATAGCCGTTATTAATGACAATATCGTAGATTATACCCAATCAACACAAATCAAACATTCATCCCTTGATTCCTATTTACACCCACTTGTGATAATCCTGATGTCCAAAGAAAATTATTTGAAGGAACCTAGTATTATCTACTCACTACTTTAAATTTGAACATTTAAATTACATTTCTACACTATTTTATTGAGTTTATACTTTGAAACCGATCTGTAATGATCGAAACACGTGTCAGGCGACTGAAAATTGTTTCTTCACCAAATTTAAAATGTTTAAATATTAAAAAAAAAAATTAAATGTGGTTTCAACGTACGTCCTTACTTTTTTTTTCAATAAAATCTTTAGTTTTACTATTTTTTTTACAAAAACTTGTTACTCATACTGTTTCTTAATAATTATTATAAAAATTTACCTATTTCGTTGAAATAAACCTGCGTATTTTTAGAACAAGCAATAAACAACATATTTTTTACAAATAGGATTGATTAATTTCAATAAATAGGGATAGATAGACTTTAGAACAAGAAATAATATATTATGATAGGTTAAGGATGCGATAGAATAAGAAATAATATATTGGGGTAGGTCAAGAGAACACTAGGAGAAGGAATACTATGTTAAGGTAGGTCAGAAGTATGCTTGGACAAGAAATAGTATATTGGGGTAGGTCAAGAGTACGCTATGAGAAATAATTTCTTGTTAGGATAGGTCAGAAGTACACTAGGACAAGAAATAATATATTGGGCTAAGTCAAGAGTAAATTGGGATAAAAAACCTATTAAGGTAGGTGTCAAAAACATGCAAAGACCAACTAATCGTCAAACTAAAACACCTCCAGGCATTGATTATGTAACTTGCCATCGCCTAATCAGCATAACGTTTTCTTCCGTTTTTATCGACAGCTATTAGTTAAATAATTCAATGCCTGACGGTGCTTTAGTACGAAGTGTGTCAACAATGCGATAAATTAAGAAATAACATATTGGGATAGGTCAAGAGTTCACTATGAGAATGAAGAATATGTTAGGGTAGGTCAGGAGTACGTTTGGACAAGAAATAGTATATTGGGATAGGTCAAGAGTACGCGAGGAGAAAGAATTACTTGTTAGGGTAGGTCAGAAGTACACTAGGCCAAGAAGTAATATATTGGGCCAGGTCAAGAGTACGTAGGAATATAAAAAAAAAACTATTGGGGCAGGTGTCCAGAGTACGCAAATATCAACTACTCCTCATACTAAAACACCACCAGGTATTGAATTACGTAACTTATAGCTGCCATCTCATGACCGAAATCACAATTAGCACAATGTAACGTTTTTTTTTGTGCTCTTATCGGCAGCTATTACTTATTTAATTCAATGCCAGGCGGTGGTTTAGTACGAGGAGTGCTTGTTTTAACTAATAACAGAATTAGTTCGTGTATGATTACAGGATTGGAGTAATGCTTGGAGTCATGGAAATCGCAACATCAACTACTAAAATATATAAATTAATTTGATTTGAAAGAGAAAGAACAAAAAAAAAACACATTCTTATTGACCAGCAATGGTCAAAATGTTGCCCTAGTGCCTACAATCGCCTGGTATACATAATTTCCAGCTAACAAGAGGTCGAGTGGAAGAACACATGAAACCGTGAACTCCGCCTTCAAGATCTATGTACTAAATTTTTGAAGTGATTTAATTTGTATGTATGTATGTATGTTTCTGTTTATTTTTAATAGATCTTGTAAAGTTAATAAATAAATAATAATGGGTTGGGTGCCCCTATTGATTACACTGTACTATTTGTGGCATCGATTCTAGCAGGTGGTCAATAATCTCTTGACGCATTGTATTCTGAGGAACCTGTAATTTGCGCTGAAGAGCTTGCAATGTCTACGGAGGATGAAATTTCTTTAATCTTCTCCCCATTATGTCCCATAACAAAAAGGCTGAAAAGTCCGTATTGTTTTTAAGAAAAAAAAAAACATTTTTTTTGGCAATTTACAGTTTGAATATTCACCATAGTTGCCTTCGAGAGCGATACACCGATTATAACGATCTTCCAATTTTTCGATACCATTTTTGTAATATGATTTATCTTTAGCCTCAAAATAGGCCTTTGTTTCGGCGATTACTTCTTCATTGGTGCTAAATTTCTTTTCAGCGAGGCAAAGCGGAAATAGTCGCTGAGGGCCAATAGGTAGCCCAATTCATTGAGTTTGACCATCGTTTTGATCGACTTGTAACACGGCGCATTGTCTTGGTGAAATAATACTTTTTTTTCTTGAAATGGGGCTGAAATTTCGCGATTTAATCCTTCAAACGCTCCAACAATGCTATATAATAGTTGCTGTTGATTGTTGTTCCCTTTTCAAGATAATAGATAAACAATATAGCATGCGCTTTGGATTGGGTTCGCCACGTGCAGCCCATTTCGCTTAAACAGTTTCAAACAGTGCTCTGAATCATCAACACATTGTTTTTGATCGACTGTGAACTCACGTAGTACCCGCTTAGCACAGAGCTTTCGTATGCCTAAATATTCTCAACTATTTCGATCAACTTCACTTTAATTCATAACTATTTAGTGGATTTTTTGATGTTTTCGTCTGTAACAGCCTCTTTGGGACGCCCACTCCGCCCATCATCTTCTGTTGCCGCCGATTCGCGACTTATACGCGAAGATATATTAGAAGGCTCGCGAAATGCGCGGGTTGCTACATGAAAAGAACGAGACCCTCATATCCAGGCTCCCAGGCACCCTGGAGAGCAAGCACTAATTTATGACTTTGTGGAATAGGACGAGATCACCCGTGGACAGGGCCTGTTGAGGAATTTCGCAGTAGACCAAAGATCAAATTATGCGAAGGCATGTTTTGGGCGGACAAAAGAGTTCGTGGAAGCCGGGTAAGGAGCACAGAACATAGGCGTGGAGAAAACGGCAACAGGACAAATCATTCATCCTTCCCCAAAAGAAGGCAGACCAATGGAATGGCAACTTTTGGCAACCATTTCCATCCCTTCCAAATAAGAAAAAAGTACTACCCCCAACAATCTCGCTAAGAGCGCGAAAAGAAGGAGGAATTCACTCACCTTCAAGAATTCTAAATGTCAAGAACTCTCTTTATTCATTATTTGTTGTCTACGATAGAGATCAATTTCGTGTTAAAGTTGCAAATAAATCGTGTACAGTTGAAATTAATTTAAGTGTTTTTAATGAGTAGTTTATTAATGGTCCTTCGAAAATAATTCAGTCTGAAACCCAAACATCTTCGATGCCCATATGACCTGTACGGAATTTAGCAAACCACTTATGAATGGTTGCTTCCGCTGGAGAAGAGTCCGGAGTCAAGTTTTTGTTCCAGCATTGTTTGATTAAAACGCAAAAATCCTTTTTATCTATTTATTTCCAATAACAAAAGTTGCTTTACTCAAAATGCTATAAATCGTTAACCAATTGTCCGATCGCTGTCAAATTTTGACACGTATCGTTTGACGGATAGCTCGCACTGAAAATGATATGAAAAAATCTCATAGAAACTGTTCAGCCGATCTGTTACATGCTCAGTGGGCAAAATAATAGAATATCATGGTGGCTGTGGAAAGTCAATATATTTTATCTTCCGCAAATCGATCCATAGAAACTCTTGCTATATGGGGACGAGCATTGTCTTGGTGGAAAAGTGGGTCTTTCAACTGTCGAAGAAACGGAAAAATATAGAGTTCTATTATCTCATCCCATCGCTGGGCGTTCTCGGATGTATACCAAAGGAGACCTGCTTCCATAAGTTGTAGGACACCATACCATAACCCCTACTGTTTGATGCATAGGCAACATAACAGAAAATTCCATGTTGTCACGTTCCCCACGTCTTCGCCTGACCCTCATAAAGCCACCATGCATCTCCAAACAAATCAGACCTCTAGGTTCCAGAGCAGTCGTAACCTACACCAAAACACCAAACGCTGCTATCGATGATGAGCAGTTAGTGGTAACACAATATGTTGTCCCCGGTTCCTTTTTTGTGACGTTCCTGATAGCAACGCATGGCGCTGGTTTCGGTTAAGGCGATTAGCAATTTCTCTAATGGCAAAAACCACCTTAGCACAACCAAAGATTTGACCTAATTGGCGGCAATTCATTCTGGGCATAATCACATTTAAAGAAAAAAAAAAGATGAAAGGTAAAAAAAAATAGTACCCATTGTTGGTGTTTTGGCGATTTTAATTTTCTTATTACTACTTTGAATAATTTTGCGGTAGGTCAAGAGTACGCTAAGACAATGAGTAATATATTGGGATAGGTCAAGAGTACGCTAAAAAGAATATGATAAATCAATTCTTTGTTGGTATTACCACGTAGTAACGGTCGTCATCATTATTTCTTGTTTATATATCAAAAACTAGTTATTATTTACATTTTTTTTTTCTTAAAAAACAAGATATTTGTAATTTTTTTTCAAGTAAAAGTTGTTTAGTTATCTATAACTTTTATTTTGTATTTTTTTAAGGAAAATCCCGATAAACATAAAACGGCCTCGAGTTAGGACCCACTTTCGTTGTACGAAGTTTTACTAAAAGCTTTCAGCTATTCCGAAGAGGAATAAAAGCCTAAATTTAAAGTTTCAGATACAGCGTCCTCGGATTCATACATCCACTCATATTTTAAAAATTCAATTAGTACTTAAGACTCGGGGGACCTTAAAATATATATGTTTTCGTCGAGATTTCGCATTCTGGAAAATACAGGGAAAAATAATTAAAAAAAAAAACTAGTCGGTAGCGATTTAATAAATATATTGTATTACATATATTCATGGTTTGTAATTGTGTAGTCATTATATTAATTTATATATCTACTTGTAAATAAAGATGTTTAACTAACAGGCCGTATAAAAAGTCACTGCGGTTTTTCGCCACAAGCCGGTTCTGATACCTTATCTCGAGCAACACTCACCCGATTGTCTCGAACAAACATATTCTTAAACGGTTTGACAAGATAGTTAAAATAGTGCAAAAAGTTATATTAATTTGAAAATCAATGAAATATCTGAAGAAATACAGTATGTGATTCTTTTTTACTATAAAAATTCTAAACCGTTGCAAGAACATGCCAAAAAAATGTGAATTATACGGCGAAAATGCTTTTAGTGAACGAAGGACCCAGGAGTGGTTTTCTGGATTCCTTTCCGAAATTTGGATGTAATTGAAAAGGTCGATGAAATTTTGCAACTGGTGGAGCAAGACCGACACGCAAGCTGTCGCAAAATAGCGGAGGAACTAAACATGAACCATATGACAGTTTGGAAACAATTGAAGAGAGCAGACTGCAAAAAGAAGGTCGATGTTTGGATACCATATGAACTAACGGAGAGAAATTTAATTGACCGAATTACTATGAGTCATATGTTGTTGAAACGAAACAAAATCGACCCATTTTTGAAACGAATGATTACTGGTGATGAAAAATGGGTGAAATACGAAAACATCAAACGCAAGAGCTCGTGGTCTTATGCTGGCGACCCTTCGCAAACAACTTCAAAGCCTGAATTGACGACAAACAAGCTTCTTTTGAGTGTTTGGTGGGACTGGAAGGGAATTGTCTATTATGATGTTGATTGTTGAGTTACGTGAAGATGAATAGTAATAATAAAAACGAAATGTACATTTAGCGAATAAAAATAAACTGTGGATAAAGTGATTACAAGTGTTTTTATTATGTCTGTTGAAACCAGGCGAAACTATCAATTCGATCCTGTACTGTGCACAACTTGACCGTTTAAACGAAGCAATCAAAGAAAAGAGACCATAATCGGCCAAAAGAAAAGAAGTTGTCTTTCATCATGACAATGCACGGCCACACATATCTTTGATGATTCGGAACAAATTGACAGAACTTGGTTGGGAAGTTTTGATGCACTCATTGTACAGCCAGGACCTTGCACCGTCTGACCATCATCTGTTTTGATCTCTGCAAAACTCAGTTGTAAGAAATTGGCCTACCGATAAACCACAGGAGTTCTACACCAATAGAATTATGAAATTACCAGATGAATGGCAAAAGGTCAATATGTACTTGATTGAAATTAATGTTCAATAAAAAAATGTTTGTTCAAATATGTACGAAAAAACCGCGGAGACTTTTTATAGACCCAATATATTAAAAAAATAACTTTTGCCAATTTTAATAAAGCACACATGTAAAGAAGAAAGAAGTTGCAGAAAACCTACTTTAAAATTTTATTTATTTATTTCAGTGCATTATTAATTTATCAAATTAGTTATAAAGTTTAAAGTGTTTTATTAATATTCAACACGTATACGAAGTAGATGCCTTCAAAATAAATAATAAAATTAAGTTAATAAAAGGATTAATTACGCACTTGGTTATGTTTCAAAAATAGTGAAACATAACCAAGTGCTTAATTAATCCTTTTATTAACATAAAAATGTTTCACCACGGGTTAAGTGAGAAGTTAATTAATCGTAATAAAATTAAGTACTTACAGTTTCAGGTGTGCTTCAAACTAATTGAAGTCATAATATATTTATTTATCCGAGGACATATTGTGTCAATAGCCTTCATATAGCAAGCTTATAATATCGATAAATAAGAAATATAAATTTAAAAATATTGGCAGAAATTATGTTAATGTTAAGTTCACATAAAATATCATCTGGTATTGTTGAACGTTTTTACGCGATACTAATAATTAACTATACTAACACCTTGGATTAATATATATGTATTTATATCTCACGAAATGTCAAGTATCGAATGTAAATTTGTTAATTTTCAAAACATACATTCACTGTTTAATTTTAATGTTAAATTTAAGGTTATCACTTTTGTCAATTCACACAACCTCTATCAAAAGAACATTTCTTTAATATTTACAGAAACAATCAACGTTTTTTTTAAATTAATCACTTGGAAATTTTAATAATAATTGTAAAAAAGAAATAATTGCATGGTATATTAAAGAACAAATTAATAAATGTAGTCCACATAAACAAATTAAAAAATATATTACAGGCAATAATTACACGACTAAAGTTTTGACCTTTGCAGGTCGTTATCAAGTGTTTTTTAAACAGAAAAAAATTGGTGTTAACAATTTATAGGTGAACGTGTAAAATTTGGGTGATTATGATTACCTAATATGCTACAAATAATCCTTGGAAATTGATTACCTGCCGCATTTAAGCGCTAAGAGGATTAAGGTGTGGCGATTTCATTAAAGATTAATGTCATTGTACGAGCTTAAATAATGGTGAATAAATTAAATCGGTCCGTTCGTTAAGTAGATTAGTATTAATGTTCATATTTTGCTGGAAGATTAAGCATTTACTGATAAAATGTAAACGTATTAATAGGAATGGATGTTTATTTTTTAGCATATGTTTTGTGTATCTAAGACTATTTGTTCTGTAGTGTTCATTCAATTTCCTACCTATTTGCCTTATATGTTTACTATAACATTCGGAAGATAAAATTTGGTATACTACTGATCTTTTAATGTTAATGTTGTCTTTAGGATTAAATATTAAAGTTGTAAATTTACTCGGTGGCCTAAAAGCAATCTAATGATTTTGTTTACTACAAATATAATATTTTATCTGTTATTTGTCTAAAATATGTTCAAGGTTCAAATTTCAAATTTTATTTGTCTGATCTTTAATCGTATGGTAAATAAAACCCTAGTTGATTTATAAAAAAATGTTAATAATATTTTGAATTAAAGTATAACATGAATGAAATAATTTTAATCATAAGAATGGTGGGGGTCGTTATATCATGAAAAATTTTGTTTAGTTCTATTTCACTAGCTAATTCTAAAAATAAAATTATAAAATAATTAATTTCTGAGGTAAAGGATGATTTTAATTATTAGGAATTGTGGAGTTGACGCTGGTAGGTTTTCTAAATATCTCGAAATAGATTTCATTATTTTATTAATTGAACGTAAAATTTAAAAAAAGAAAATAATTTTGTTATCGTTTTTTTTTTCTCTACAATGAACGTGAATAATTACTTTGCTGGCAACATATGTTACATAACTTATCTGAAAACCCAGATACAGCATGTTATATTACATGGAAAAGGACAATTCTCATGTTCAATTTAAAGTTACGAAGAGTTTCCCTATAATATATGAAAGTAAGTTTTGCCTCGACTCGGAGATAAATTACTTTTCGAAATATAAGTTTGCTTAAACAAATAATTACATGACGTTCGTAATTTTTGTTATGGTATTAATATTATAATGCAAATTTGATTTTTATTTTTTTATTTTGGTCGTAGATAAAAGCGTATAAGTTATCCAAATCAAGTATGTATTATTCTCAACATGATTACCAATCGGCTCACACCGATTATATAGCAAGTAAGCGAAATAAACCGGTTTTTCAAGATTGTTGTATTGTTGTCCCAGCTTATGTGATTAACATATTTATGGAAAACAATACTTGTTTCACAGAAAAATGCATACAAATACAAAACAATAAAGTGTTTAAATAATAGTATATTACACTACAAGTGGAGAAAGTACGCGTTTCGCTCACGCGTGTACCAATTTGCACACGAGGCGACAGCCGAGTGTGCGAAGGTACACAAGTGAGCGAATTCGTAACTCCACGAGTGGTGTATTACGTTTTGTTCAATCCTGCCGAAAATTCATTTTAAAACGTAGGTTCAAATAAAAGAAATGTATTGCGGCTTTGCGCGATGTGCCGTGCCCGGCCCGCTTTAAAATCTAATGTACGGCGGTCGGCGTTGCTCGATGCGCCGTGCACGGCCCGCACTAAAATAATCTAGTGTCCCGCTGTGAGCGACGACAAAAAAAGACAAGCGGCAATATAACACGATCGTCTACGTCATATAAACAACACAATCGGCGACGCTAAGTAACTTGTACCACGTTTGTCTGTAATAATAGTTGATATTCAATAATATATATGTATAAAGTTTCGGCAAACATCCGTAACAAAATATAATATTATTTTACAATGAGCGAAGTAGAATGGCTTAAGATTCACAATTTAAATATCATTACGGGTGAAGTTTTAATTGCCTATTTTAATGGCCTTTTTAATAACTTTGCCCAATATTCTATTTCGAAGTGACAATTTTCATTTACAAGTGTATAAGCAAGTAAGTAATAATAATAATAATAATAATAATGTGTATTTATAAAAGCGTGAGCGAAAGTGACATAAGAGTGGGCGAAAGTGACACAAGAGTGGGCGAAACTAAATCTCCATAGCAACCATTTTGCGTGATGTAAACAGTAACTTTCTAACAACAAAACAACGTATGAAAGTTCTATTTTCTACTGCAGGATTGAACAAAATATTTATTATTATTATTGTATAGGTTTCCAATTTAATCTCTTTTTCCATTGTTTTCTGTTTTTTCAGAAAATTATGCTTGAACGATAATACATAAAAATATTAAGAATAGAGGACTTACTCAAATTTTTTGTAGCCAATAATGATTATATGTTTTGACAGCTAATATAGAATAGCTTGTTTGTAAAAGAAATCTAAATGAATGTATGCAGTAGTTTTTGGTTCATATAAGAAATGTAAGAAGAAGCAGCAGTTTCGACAATATTTTACGTTTTACTAGAGAAATGGTAAAAATACAGCTCAAGGAAGAAAATAATGATAGTAAAATGTATTGAAAACATTAACACTTTCTTCTCAAAATTTGTTTTTATTTACTATATGTACATTTCGAACACAAAGTATTCCTTATCAATAGTTAACTATTGATGTAACACGTGGGGCAAAAGTCCCGTTACCATTTGATTGATTCTTGGTTCTGTGACGTTTAGCTCAGTTTCGCTTTAACCATTGTGTTGTGTAGACGTCCAAATTTTATTATGGATAAATATACGCCATAAGAACGAGCAGAAATAGTGACAATATTTATTGAAAATAGTCGTTCCATTATTGCCACTCAGCGGAAATTGCGTCAAAAATATCCTAATCGTTCAGTGCCTCACAAAACCACAATTTATCGTTTACATGCGAATTTACGACAGTACGGTACGACAGTAGACAGGCCTCGTTCTGTAAGACAACGGACGTCTTGCAACGCTGAAAATGTGGTTCTGGTGCGCGATAGTGTTGCAGAGTCTCCAGAAACATCAATTTGGAGACGTGGTTACACATTTCTGCACGCAGTTTAAGGCGAATTTTGAAAACTGATTCGAAAATGTTCCCGCACAAAATTCAATTAGTCCAAAAATGGCTACTAAGAGATCATGATCAACGAGTTGAGTACAATAATGCAATCCTAAGGATGTCTGGTGAAATAGAAGATTTTTCGTCTAAATTGATAATGAGCGATGAAGCCCCTTTTCTTCTCAGTGGTCACGTCAATAAACAGAACAGTCGGTTTTGGGGAACACACAATCCTCAATGAATTCATGAAACATCATTGCATCCACTAAAAACTGTATTGTGTGGTATTCATGCTGGAAAGGTGTTGGAGTTACTGTTAATGCGGTACCAAGACATGGTTCGAAATTTTCTTGTGCCTGAAATGGAAGAGCAAGGACTAGATGACACGTGGTTTCAGCAAGATGGGGCCGCAGCACACACAGCTCGTCCAACAATTCAATTATTGAATGACGTTTTTTCACGAAGACTAATTTCGCGAGGTGGCGATTAAGCATGGCCAGCCAGATCTCCGGATTTAACAACAGCAGACTTTTTCTTATGGGGTTTTTTAAAATCAAAAGTTTATGTGAATAAGCTCCAAACGATTCAACATCTTAAAGGCAATATCCGTCACGAAATTGAAGAAATTCAGTACGATATGTTGAAGGATGTCATTAAAAATGCCCTAAAAAGAGCCGAAAGTTTCATAGCGAATTGCGGTCACCATTTAGCCGATATAATTGGAAAATGGAATTTGATGGACGGTCAAGATTAAAACAATACCTTTCTCTAAAACCAATAAAAGAAGGATTAAAATTTAGCAAAGGTATTATTCATTGTATAGATATGTATACAACTTTAACAAAGACGATATTCATCAATGCTACCTATATGGTGGGATTTCAAAGGAATCGATAACACAACGTTCAATTTTGAATTGTACTGTAAACACTGGACAAATTGAATGATTGAATTAAACATTAAAAGTATTAATCAATAAAAAAGTTGAGTGTTCCACCAAGATTATACGAGACCTTATAGAAGTTTGGAAACTCAACAAAAGCTTTTTTGGAATATATTTCAATACGCATCTTATTCTTCAGACCTGGCACCTTCTGATTACTGTTTATTCTGACCTCTGCAACTTTTCAGACAGCTAAACCTTTGCTTCGAATGAAGAGGTCAAAAATTATATGGTCCAGTTTTCTTTTACCAACAAATAACAATAATCATGCTATTAATTGTGATACACAATAATTTGTTTGTCAGAATACTTCGAAAAATAAGACGAAAATCAACCATCGAGACGAAGACGTGTGAATGTGAACTCTCAGCTGAAAGAAGATATTTTTTGCCAAATGAAAAAGTCATATTAATGGGTCATCCGCCATACAGCTACTTCTTTCTATTCTCGCAAATTAAAAATAAATTACAAGGTCAACGATTTTCGACGTTTGAAGTAGTGGTTGATGGGTACAAAATGCATGTTTTAGAAGTACCTCAATCGGAGTGGAAAAAGTGCTCCGAAAATTGGTTCAAGCGCATGAAAAGTGTATTGATCTTCAGGAAGAATATTTTGAACAACAAAAAAAACCTATGTAAGAATATTAATTGCTTTTCCTTTTTGTTCTCTATTTACAAAATAAAAAAGGGGACCCTCGTATAAGTACACCGGTTACAAAAGAAGTAGAGTTCATCTATACGTTAGGGAATCACTATGCAATGCTTGGTTGGGAATACTAAACATACAGCAAAAAGGGAAAGATAATATAAAGATACATCAACAAATTGCTGATGCGTATGTACTGTCATCTGCTGTCCCATTTTATGTAATGACCAGTAATGCATTTTTTGACAGGCATTAATTACTATGGTCTAGGTGTACTCTAAATCTCCTAATAGTTTGTAAACGTTTTGATAAAATACCCTAGATATTTCTTCAATAATTTTCTCACTTATCTCTTGGTGAAAGATATGAAATAATAAGTAACGAATACTTAAACCCTTGGTTTCTTTTGCTGATTTAATGAAACAAACGAAGTATTTAACATAATCGATACTTGTTCTGCTACTCTCTTGATGGAACCAAATTTTCAAATTGGGAGATATAAAACTCTTGTTATGTTCCATTTCTTTATTTTCAGATAACTAACACGTGTTTTAACTTTGATAATGATCCTTAAGGACCGAAACACGTGTCAGTTATCTGTAAATAAAGAAATGGAACATAAGAAGAGTTTTACTTCTCCCAATTTGAAGTATTTAATAATTCTTCACCTATTACACCATAGAGATATTTATTTAAAACCTACAGTAAAACACAGTTTTTTATTGGAATAATTCCTGCGTATTGAAATATACAGGTAAGTATTAAACAAACCACTACTTTTTTTAGAAAAAACATTGCTCGATAATTATGCATAACCTCGCGTGGCGTCATGTGTCATTTCTCAAGCAAGCAATAATATAAAGCTGTATGATGTGAATAGTAATTTCGATTACAAGGCCAATTTTGGGGCCATTTTAACACGAAAACTATAGAGACAATTATAATAGACTTGTTTTTTTAAAAATAAAATAACCTGTTAAGACAACGGACATGCTGTCGCCGCTCTTATCTATCTTGGTCCAAATGTACGACGTTATCTTTGATAAGGTGCTCATGACCCCGCATACTTAGATGACCTTGATGTCGGCTTGAAGTTTGATAGTAACGGTGATGACCTCGATACGGATAACCTTTATTTTTATACCGTTTTTATACATTATACATTGATTGCTTAAAGAAATTATGATTACGATTATAATTTTTATAACTATATTTATTCATATTTTTAAGTGGTTAATAAGTAGTGTTTATATTATATTTCCCTATTATTAGATCTAAAATCTGCTGGGAAGTAAAGTATTATTATTAATATATTTTAACTTTTGTGGATTAAAACTCCTACAATTAAGATTTATTAAAAGTTAGAAAAAACAAGAAATCTACAATCGTGTTTTTTACTAATTATTAGTTAATTTTATACAACTTATTTTATTAGTTATAGTTTGATAATGATCATTGTTGCAATCACTAATAAAATAAATAGTATGATGTTAACTAAGCAATCGAATTTTTATTTAATTAAATGGCAGTTTTAAAGGGTAACGTTATTAATTAACGTGATTGATGCTTGAGGTTATTACATTGTGATACATTTTAAATAACAAAACATACTTGGTTGTTATCACACATCATTATTAATTATTATTTTATTTGTACACGTTTTGTATGTATCTGCTTCGTTTGCTTTCCAAGCATTTCCATTCATACTATTAATAATTAAAACATAAATGCATACAAATCAGAACTCTGCAATTATTATTACGCACTATACATTTATTGATAGACTGCTGAACTCATCATTAGGAAAATTTACTTCAATTACTATGCACACCATTGTTATATGTCTAGGTTGCTATTAAATGAATAGATGTTACTTTTCAAAGTCTTAATAAAACAGAGTTTATTCATAACAATAAAATAATTACACAATTGATAAAGAATTGATAAGAGCTACATATAAATACGTATGTATTGGATAATATTAGGGGGACCGGAAAGTAATGTGGTTTGTGCGCATGTCGATATTTTATTGTAATTTGTCAGGTCATTGTGTATCTCGAAGGCGTGCCAAAGCCACTTTAAGGTTATTGTGACTTGTTCACTACTAAATAATTCAATATTAAACTCTTTTTGCAATTTGGGGTGAAATGGCCAGCCAATTACCAGGAGAGCATATCCAGCATTGTATGCTTTTCACAAGGATAGTAAAGCAACAGTTCCGGTCAAAAACATTTGCGATGTTTATCCACATGCATTAGAACGTTCGTAAATAAGAAATATGGTTTTCCAAGTTCAGATTCGACAATTTTGATCTATTTGTCTCCCATAAAATGAAAACACTTGGTAACTTTGCTTGTATATAACTGGATTTTATTTTCGTTGACTATAGTTTCGGCTACTCACTTGCCCTTATCAAAACATAAGTCACCAAGTGTTTTCATTTTGTACTCCAAAATGTATAATGAAGTAGAGCTTCAAGATCAAGAATTAACGATATCTCTGACTCCTATCAATCAGGAAGACCAACAACATTAGGTAACGACTTGCTAAGGACAGAAGTGAAAGCGAATCCATGTCAAACACCCTTAATCAACCTTGGTCGACCATTCAAGAACATTTAAAGCAGATTGGAAAAATAAGCAGAGCAGGTGTTTAGGTCCCCCATAATCTGTCCAAAGAGATCAAAGCCAACCGATCCATCACATGCAACGTATTGCTTCAACGGTACCATACAGAACCGTTTTTTGATCGTTTGATTACTGGAGACAAAAATGGTCCTATATGATAATCCAAAACGCAAAAGGCAGCATCTCTCTCCAAATGAATCACCACGAAGTAATGCGAAGCCGGGTTTACATCCCAAAAATGCGCTTCTGGGTTTTTAGTGGAGCATTCGCGGAATTGTTCGTTTTGAATTGCTGAAACCTGGACAAACTGTTAATGGAGACCTTTATTGTAAGCAATTGGATCCAGTGAACCAATCTTTAATCGAAAAATTCATTCTGCAACATGACACTGCAAGACGAACACTGGAAAAATATTAATTCATTAGGGTGGGAGGTATCGCCCGATATCGCACCCTCAGATATCTATTTATTCCGATCCCCACAACATTTTCTTAGTGGAAAATTTTGATAATGTCCAAAATGCCCTCTCGAGATATTTTACTCATTTTTTTTATCGTTTCGGAATTTAAAATCTGCCCACTAGATGGCAAAAGACGGGTGATTATATTATTGAATAAAAATAAAAACTTGTTTAACATTTATTCATTTGGATTAAATGTAAGAAATTACTGTCCGGTCACCCTAATATTATTACATTAGTAATTTGATTAAAACATTATGAATATTACATGTTTTCTACATACAAAGATTAGATAAAAACATTTAGAAAAAAAGTTGAGGATTATTTGTTACTACGTATCTTATTTGTTACTAATTTTGTAACAACTTTTTGGTGCTAATCATTGTTTTTTACGTCCTGAAAGTTATCCAAATTCTATTTTTTGTAAAAATGATTTTCTCTTAAATAAAATTATTATTAGATTTTTTTAATCGTCTCCAAAATCCAAAAAAAGACACTACAACTCTTGCCTGTACAACTGATTGTCACTAACTCGCATTTTAATTTTGCTTGTCTTTATAACAATAACAGTACTATCTATCACTAGAGGTCAGTTGAAGCAATTTATAAATACTTGTAAATTGTTTTTGTTTAATTTTCCAAGATGTATGACGAAGTTAACGCCTCAACCGTTAATCAATTAATTGTTTTTGAGTTTGTGTAAATACGATGTAAGTACCGTTTAAAAAAATAATAAAACTAGGGAACTTTTTGTAACAATTTTACTTTTAAATGAAAGCCTGCACTTTAACCAACTTTTTCACACAACTGCCGCCATTATTGAGGACTTTATCATATCGAACAACAAGTTTTTGTATTCCATTGTCATAAAATTTTGCCGGCTGATTTAACAGCTACTGATTCCGGTAATTTTGAGGCTATCGTCATCATGGAGCTTACCTCCGAGATGTTTTTATAAATTCAGAAACAGGTAGTTATTAAGCGCTAGATCTGCGCTGCATGACAGATGATCAAGTTATTTCTAGCCAAACCATGCGATGAGACCTTGAGTTCGATTGGCTGTGTCCGGCCGAGCATTGTCGCGAAGGATTCCTCTACTCAGCATTCCGCGCCTTTTATTTTGGATTGCTCGACGCAGTTTTCTTAACGTCTCACCGTAATCTTTAGAAGTTATTGTTTCATCATGAGACAAAAAGTTGACAAACAACACACCTTTCCTGTCCCAAATCAAGGTACACCTGATTTTTCTGGTTGAAATTGTCTGTTTAAATTCTCTTTCTTGGGTAATGTTAATTGCCACCATTCCATGGATTCCTGCTTTGGTTTAAACAATAGTAACGCTCAAGTAACGTGAAATTTGTAAAATTTGTACATTTCTCCTTGAGAATGGCCAATGGTCGAAACTTGTCGGAGAAATACAAAACACGGTGAAACAAAATCAAGTGTTTTAATTAATCTTCTAATTAACATAGAAATGTTTCACCACGGATTAAATGAGAATTTAATTTAATCGATACTTGTTCTGCTACTCTCTAGATGGAACCAAATTTTCAAATTGGGAGAAGTGAAACTTTCGGGAAAAAGGACTGAAATACTCACCTTTAATAATAAGTTCGAAGAGTTGGCATTAGAAACGGAAATCGCAATAAGCAGAAGAGGAATAACGGAGAAATTAGACTAAATTCCTTTGTCAAACATAATAATCAGACACCTAAAGGAATCATCAAAACTTAAACCAATCAGAAATAGTGAAAAGAAATATATTAAACAAATAAAACAAAAGTGCAAGGATCACAATCTCGTAATATCTAAAGCCGAAAAAGGAAACACAATTACAATACTCAACAGAAAGGAATGCGTAGAAAAGGTAGAAATGTTTATAACGAAAAACAATTTTCACAAAGTTAAAAAAGATCCTACGACGAAATTCCAAAAACAAATCATAAAACAAGCTTCAAGTATTCCAAATCAAGAAAAATTCAAACTTAAGGAAAACATGAAAGCACCAATACTATATGGAATGCCAAAGATCCACAAGGAAGGCATACATCAATAACAAACTACCACAGTTAATACCACACAAATCAGAATATTCTATAAAAAAACTCAATAGATTTCGTCAATAGATCAAAACATTTAACGTTAAACAAAACAGTAATTTTGGTATCATTCGACGTTCCAGTATTAAAAGGTATAATTAAGAACTTAATAGAACATTACTGGTCGGCCCGAAGAAACCTATTTATACAAAATTATCGATTGTTGTCTAGAACAAAATTATTTTCGTTTCAACGACAAATTCTACCTACCATAGAAAGATGGTCTTGCGCTTGCGCATAAAAAAACCACGAAGGCGCATAGATGTACCAAGGAGACCGCAATGCAGGAACGCTAAGCAACATAACCGCATCAGCAAAAAAAAAGATGGTCTTCCAATGGGATCCCGACGTCACCAATATTCTTCATGAAAAACTTAAAAGAAAACTTGCTGAACACCAATAACCAAATAAGAAATGAATATGGGAAGTTTCGGACCTACAACTGGACGTTTTTTTACAGTCACTAAACAGCATCAACCAATACATTCTGTTTACAATAGAGAAAGAAGAGAACGATAGAATCAATTTCCTGGATATTACAATAAATATCTACAATAACAAACTGCTGTATAAAATATATAGGAAACCAATCACAATAGATACCACAATACCAAATGATTGGTAGACCAAATCAAGAAGTCAGCGCTCAACTCATACATTCACCACCTTTTAGCTATTCCAATGCCAGAGCAAACTTACAAAGGTGAATTAAACACAATAATCCAAATCGCCAATTACAACGGATATGACCAGACCTAGTATCCAAGATAGTAAAAAGGCAGAAACGATTATTATTGAAAAAACTACTGCAGGGTGGGCCATCGCACCGAATCTTTTTAAAATCTTAATAAAACACAAACGGCTAGATGGAATTTCATGATCTTGCATTTATTTTGTAGCCAAGAATATCCGGTTATACATGGAATACGACATTAGTCAAATGGCTGCCATGGCTGGCCTTACAATAGTCCATTCTCTCGACCCAATTTTTCAGAACATTTTCCAATATCTGCGGCTCTATCTCAGCAATGGCATTTTGGATATTGACTTTAAGATCGTCAATCGTTGATGGATCGTTGGCATAACAACGTTCTTTAACGGCACCCCAGCGATAAAAGTCCATGGGCGTCAAATCGCAGCTCCTTGCTGGCCAATCCACATCTCCACGACGGCTGATTACTCGATTTTCGAACTTTTACCGCAATAAGTCGATAGTTTCGTTGCTAGTGTGGCATGTCGCCCCATCTTGTTGGAATCAGATGTTGCTCACATCCAAACCAGCAATTTGCTCCCAAAAAATTTGCTATCATGGTCCTATAGCGGTTTCCGTTAACCGTTTCGCCAGATTCAAAGAAAAATGGGCCGATGATGCCGTCGGCCCATAATCTGCACCATACAGTCACACGTTCGGGATGCATTGGCTGTTCAGCAATCACGTGTGGGTTTTCAGATGCCCAAATCTCGCAGTTTTGCTTGTGCCCCCGAGGTGAAAATGCGCTTCATCGGAAAAGATAACTGTTTGCCAAAATTCAACATCGGCTTCCAGCTGCTCTAAAGCAATTATGTCTTTATGCAAAATACGCCTCATGGTAGTGCGACTAATGTTCAATTGCTGAGACCGATGACGAGTCGATGTTCTCGGGTTGGCTTGCACACTACGGGCTACAGCAGCAATATTCTCGGGTGTACGAACCGGACGAGCGTGTGGATCTTTAGTACGGTCCACCAGCGTACCAATTTTGCGAACTTTGTGCACCAATTTCTTCAGAACACTTGAATTTGGTGCATATTCGCGACCGAATTTTGTACGCAATTTTCGCACTGATTCTGCAATACACCAATTACATTCAAAGTAAATTTTTAACATTTCCCAACGTTCATTAAGCGTATAGCGTGCCATTTCGTTAACCGGGTGTTGTATACTGAAGAACTGTCATACATCAGATATCATGACAGTAAAAATAAAGTGGTAGTTCAAAAAGATTCCAAGAGATGGTCCACCCTTTATATTGAAGGGATAAAAAATAGATAGCGAAAGAAGCATATTTGTAGCTATACCTTTTATGAACAACACCAGCACAAAAATCAAGAAACAGTTATTATCACACAACATAAAAGCAACAATAGTAAACAGATGAAATTTAGGACAGAAATTTATCAATAACGAAAAGGAAAATACAGACTCACTAAAATAATAAGGTGTATAACAAATTAAGTGTGTAATTGCGAAGGTTTTTACAAAGGGCAAACAGGAAGAATCTTTGAAAAAAAAGGAACGCGAACACAGAAAGGCAATTATCATTGCATAACCACAGGAAACCACATGGGGAAAATTACACCAATCCATATTTGCCAAAAAGGTCGGAAGCTTAACTTATTAGAGGGATCAGAGATTAAGCGAACCATCAGTAAGGGAGTAAACCTTCTTAATAATCAGCACAAATTTGTAAACGTTTGGTCTTGTGCTCCTCCGTCAACAGTTTTAATACCCATCTTGAACACAGTTTTAGAGAATGCAAGCATCGAGAAAAAGCCATATCATTTTATAGCTTCTTGGGAACGATCAGAAGTTTATCTGTGTAGTGATGCAAAATTTTTAAAACAACATAATAATAAAGCACAATTTTAAGGTGACATTCGATTAGTAAACTTGGAATAAAACACCAACACTTTCTTAACAAATAATTTTTGTTTGAGCTAGATGTACATTTCGGTACATCAATAGCAAACCAAACATATTGTAGATAACTTAGATATCCGATTATTACTTTAAACCAGATTTTTTTTTGTAAATTGTAAGTTGAGATTTATGCGCATATTAATTTAAGGTATATGTAAGCGCATACTATAAGTTGTAAATGTGACGGGGTGTGAACAAAAGATTTAAAAGCGGAGGCGTTTTATTTTATGGTACACCTTGAATGACAGGAAATTAAACTCGATAACGTTTTTACCACCATTTTCGTTTAATTTCCTGTTTTATAAAAGCTTTATTTTTTAAACACCGACATAATCAATACATATTGTATTTTTTACGTTAATAGAAAATAAGGATATTAAGTTAAGGTATGTATGTTAAATGTAAATGTTGTTTACAAATATAATTAATTAAGTTAAACGAATCTAAGGCGGCTAATAAGATAAACAAGACCCCCATGTCCAAATGCGGCGTTTACCAATCGAACTGCCAAGATATATAACGGACAAACTGGCAGAAATTCCACAATAGAATAAAAGAACATAAACAATCAATATTAAACAATTTACCTCACACTGAAATCGCAGATTATTGCAATAATACTAACCATCAATTAGGGGAGATTAAACTGTTCGACTACCAGCAGAAGGGATTTAATTTAATTAAACATATGAGAGGGCAAAGAGACAAACATGGCAATTAAGAACGGTAAATCCGTAGTTAATACTTGTCACGAAATTTCAACAGGGATCATCTAATTATGTTTACATTTCGTGATGAATATTTTGTTGGAAATGCGTCAGAGAAGTTGATCTATTGGCGTAAACTTTAGATTTGAGATAACCCCACATGAAAAAGTCCATAGGGATTAAATCAGGACTGCGTTGCCAATTGAAGTCACTTCTCCTGGAGATCAATTTGCCAGTTTAACCAGCATCCTGGAAATTAATTCTTGTATCAATTGAATTTTAAAGGAGTGCAGCTTTAGGTATGTACGATGTGTACGCCGATCTAGGCAATGTCAGATTAGAAAAACGCATCCCGAAATCAAAGGAAAAATCATTAGTATCCAATTCTTAATCTTTTGGAACAGCGGAGGAAAGGAGATATGGGTTTGAATGGAAGAACATTTAATGCAAATGAATTCCGCCCTTCAGTATGCTAATGAAATTTGTATTTTTATTATGTATGCACCTTTTTGTGCCATTTTTGTTAATAATCTTTTATACAGCTTGTATAATTAAGACAATACAATACAATTTAAAGCTCTTGTATGCAAATTAAAAGGTTCAGATCGTCGCAAACAGGCTGCTTAACACTATCCACGTTTTCTGATAATAAAGCTATATATAGTTAAAACTACATACTTACAAAACAAAAAACCGGCTTCGTTATTAAATAAAACTCGTTAGAGGTGTAATAAATAGCCGAGTCCTTGGTGAACTCACGGCGAGCTTGAAATATGTCCGTTACCATGGTTACAGAGTCATGTCTCTCTGTCATTGCACGCCCTCTCATTCTGCAGAATAATCATCCAGCTTGATTGCGTTATCTGGCGACTAACTAATAGGAGTAGATTATAATCTAAATTATTCTAATTAAGGGGGCACTACAATTTCCAATTTTGAATGGCAATTTCCTATACCAGACTAATTGTTACACTCTCTACAACACTTCGTACAGGAAATTATTGTAATCGTTTTTCAAACACACAACAGTTAAAGGTAATTAAAAAATGTACTAATTTTAAATTGTCAAAAAATAGCCATATTATGTTTAAATAAGGCTGCATTATTATCATTAATCGAACAACGTTAACTGTTAATTGATAACGAATTTTATGGGATAAGTTCTTTCATCAATGAGCAATCAGATAACGTCTAAACGCTATAGAATCTTAAAATGCAAATGTCACCGAGAACCGATGTTACCCCAGGGGCGATTTTTGATAATTATACTGTTGGCATTTATACCATATTCACTGATACCCTTGAGTAAAAAATACAATCGATCTGTTAATGTATAAACGTTTGAATCACGCTTCGGTGTGGAATGCGACGAAGCAATTAATAAGTTAATAGGAAAACGACACAAGAAAACACGGTTAAAAGTGAAAAAATACGTATGGAGGCTGTTCGAACACTTTTGTGAGGTTAGAAAATACCAATTGAATTACAATATAACGTTTGAAGAAACTGTCTCGATGCTAAAAAATGGACGGTAAATATAAAGCAGAACAATCTACTATTAAATCAATAATAACATAACTGCCAAATTAGTACAAGAAAACGTAAGATAAGTCATTGGCACTTACACGTTTAATCACTGTTCTTTCGAAAATTGTATATTCAATAAATAGCTTTCTATATTTTGTACGTAATTCAAGAAATTATCTTGTGGGCAATGATAAATTCACGATCATTTTAAGTAGTTTTAAGTAGTTTAAGTGTGTTGCTTTAAGTAATTGCTAAGCAACACACTTTCGGGGTTAAGTCAAAATTATCGCCAATTACACAGGCCTACATTTTTTTTAATGAAAAAGTGTTTCATGTTTAATAGGTGTCCTATAGTAAATGTGGTGTGCTTAGTTTTTTTCAGCACGTTTTCAGGAAAAGTAAGTTTGAAAACTGCGTTTTGTAGTTTTCTTTTTGTGGTTCTTTTTTTGTCCTTCTTTAAGGTCCAGCAGAAATCAGCCATCATTCTAATATCCCATCTTCCCTGGCAACGTCTGTCAATCTCCTTTATGTCTTGATGGAACCTCTCTCCCTGTTCATCGCTGACAGCTCCAAGATTTTCGGGAAAAGAGTCAACGTGGGAATTCAGAAAATGAAGTTTGACGCTCATATTGCATCCCAGTTTTTTTATAATGTTTGACAGTGTTGGCTACAATTTCTTGTTGTTTCCAAGGAAACCGTCTATGACTTCTACGAAAGAACTCCATGCTTCAGATTCATCCTGAGTCATTGTATTCTGTCCGATTTTAAGGTTCAAATTTCAGGGCCTACAAGAATTCCTTCTTTAAGTTTAGCTTCAGAAAGTGCAGGAAATTTGTCGCACAAGCAGTCACCTTGTTTATTTAAAGCTTTGACAAACTGTTTCATCAATCATAACTTTATGTGAAGGGGAGGCATAAGAACTAATTTTGGGTAAATGAAAAATTTACAAGATTTAGTATTTACAGCAGTGTCGTTAATGAATATTAAAAATAACAAAAGGCCGCAATGCGAGCCTTGAGGCACACCTGAAGTGACACTGATACCGTTTGAGATGTAGTTGTCGATTTTGACAAAGTGCATCATGTTGCTGAGATAACTCCTAATTAAATTCGTTGAGACGATGTCTAATCCAAGGTTGGATAATTTAGATACCAAAATTTCATCATGAACACGATAGAAAGCCTTGCTGAAATCTATGTACATAAAGTCCACTTGCATCCCTTTTTTCATGGCAGTAAGAATAAACAATTTTAATAGCAGTAGATGGGACCCAGTAAGAATCAACGAAAAAAAATGGTTACTTTGTGAATCTAGACTACTGACCAAAAGCATAGATATTATTTCTCTCCACAGAGTCATTGAAATGAAATAAACATAATATTATAGTAGTACTAAAATATTTTCTATTGATGTATCAAGTATTCTAAAGAAATAATTTTAATACAATTTAGGAAATATCATAAAGGTACTTCTTTGCTCTAGTACAAAATATCTGACAAGGTGGTAATTTTGTGAAAAATCTTGACGTGATGGGCTCAAACCAAATTCACGTACCCGTATTAACTAAGGACACTTATGAAATTCAAAACACCAAAAATCATGTCGGCCTATGTTATCGTTGCCATTGGGACATTACATCTGATTATTGCCCCATTTTCCTTTGATTCGTGAAAATTATTTCCATTTTCTAAATTTCTTTGCTCTCTCAATTCTCTTTATTCTCTCTCTTTGCTCTCTTAACTCTGTTCATTCTCTATATTCCTATTCTCAATGAATTACCTTACTTTTCTCTCTCTCTTTTAATTATTTTCTTCACTCATTCAATTATTTTTCTTTCCATTCGTTTTTTCCCTTAACTATCTCCATTACCTTTCTCTTTGCTCTCTCCACTATATCCATTATCCCTCTTTACACTCTCACTCAACTTTATTAATTCCCTCTTTCTCCATTTCTACACATTCTGTTAATTTATATCTGTCTTCTTCTTCGTCCATCCATTCAACCTCTTCAATTGGTTGTCTTTAATTAAATAAATAAGAGAGAAATAGAGCAAATATAGATATATTTGCTCTATTTCTCTCTTCTTTAATATTTGCTCTTTATGAATGAAGAGTTTATAAAGAAACACGTTATCACATCCGTTTGTTTCTCTATTCCTTTTAATCTCTGTACCCCAACATTCTTTTTAATCTTCCTCTACTCATTTATTTCATTTCCATTTCTTTGCTCTTTCAATTCTTAGTATTTTTATACTTCTTTACTCTCCCACTCTCCTGATTCTCTCTATTCCACTTCTGCTTCAATTATCTTCATCACCTCTCTTAACTCTATTTACTTTCTAAACGCGGTTAATTCTATTTTTGAAATTTTTCAATTCTTTTTTTCATCTTCTTCCTTAACTACCTCCATTACCCCTCACTCGGCTCTCTCCACTATATCAATTCTCCCTTTCTACACTCTCAACTTTATTAATTCCCCCTTTCTTCCTTCCTACTATTTCTGTTCATTTTATCTGTGTTTTTTTGCATTAATTCTTTCTATCTCTCTAAATTATTATCTCTAATTTTTTATGTGTATTTGCTCTCTGCCTTGTTCTTTTTCTCTCACTCTCTCTTTATTATCTGTTTCTTCTCTATTTCTCTGATATCTATAAAGTTCTCTCCCCTTTTTTCTGAGGATATTTTTGTAGACACTTTCTTTATTCCTCTTCTTTTTTCTGCGTTATTTTCTCATTATGAATAAATGATTTTTAAAATAATCATGTGTTTCTCTGTCCTATCTTAGTTTTCTGTCCCCTAACTTTCTTTAACCAGTTAACTGTGTTTGACGTATATATCCGTCATCGAGCGATTTTCATGACTGACAGAAACTCGCACTTTCAAAACGGAGCGACACAGTTAACTGGTTAATTTCCCTCTGCTCTCTTAATTATTCCCATTATCTCTATGTTTCTACTGTTTCAATTCCCAGTATTTTGTATCGTTCTTTACTCTCCCAACTCTCTTAATTCTCTCTAATTTCTCTTCTTCTTCAATTATCTTTATTATCTCTCTCAACTTATTTTATAAAATGAGTAAGAATATGCTTCTTTAATTCATTTTGATGCATTTTTTAAACGACGGGATTTTATGTGTCAGTCACAGATGACTGACAAAGTTCCAATGGCAAAAATTATGCGTTTCGCCCCGTCAGGCAATGTGTCTGTCACGAGTCTCACTCTCACAAACATTTTCCCTAACAAATTCAACGGCCAATCAAACAATCAAAGGATGCTACAGTGAGAATTCAAAGAATTATGTGGCAGAAAATATGCCAAAAGTAAAACTATACAAGTTACAACTTATTGTCATGTATGTCCAAATCAGCCGCATGCACTATTGTATAGAATATTTTAATAAGAACCATCGCTAATTTTTATTTATTAAATATACGGGTTTTATTTCAATATAGTACATTGTTTCCGAGATTATATCTATAGCTATTTGAAGGAATATTCGGTGGCCAAGTTGTAGTAACGTACAGAAGGGTCGTATCAGGCAATCCTAGTAACAATTAACACGGAACTCGTGACTGACAGCGCTAAATAGTAAGTTTAAAGTAGGTACTCACTGTCAGCCATCGGTGACTGACGTGGCCCCATTAGAATACTTCAGCGTTACCGATGACTGACAAAGCGGTCAACGTGTTAAATTCTGAACGCTTTTAATTCTCTTTCTCCACTTTTTCAATGTCTTTTCTCTCTTTTCTTGTTGTTCCTCAACTACCTCTATTACCCTTCTCTCTGCTCTCTCTACTATAGTCATTTTCCCTTTCTACACTCTCCATTATCGCTCTTTCTACTATTTCGGTTCATTTTTATCTGTCTTTTCTTTCAATCATTCAATTGAGTAGAAGGTAGAAACTTCTACTCAATTGGTCGTCTCTAATTTTTGTATGTCTATTTGCTCTTTGACCGCCCCCTCTCTATTGTCTGTTTGTCTCTATTCCTCATATCTCTATGATGTTCTTCTATTTCTGTTCTTTTCTCTGAGGATATTGTAGTATACTCTCTTTATTTTTATTCTTTTTCCATTATTATCATGTCTCTATGAATAAATTATAAACACGTTTATTCCTCTACTCTTTTTATTTTCTCTCCCCAAACTTTATTTAATCTCCCTATACTCTCTCAACTATTTTATTCTCTCTATATCTCTGCTCTTTCAATTATCAGTATTCTTTCTTCATTCTCTATGTTCCTCTTCTCCTTCAATTATCTTCATTATGCCCATCAACTTTCTTTAACCTCTGAACAATTTTTTTTTATTATCTTTCTCTACTCTCTCAATTCTTTTTTTTTCTTTATTACTCTGGCTTTAGTCCTATTTCACTGTTAAAATAAAATATATAATTCAGCTTGCACTTTCTTTTCAGCAAGGCCCATCTATATAATTCCTATAACTATTCATTTCTTTATATTCTAACTATTTTATTATTTTCTCTTGCTTCAATATACTATACTCTTTTTATATTCGCTACTTGTTCTGCTAGTTTCATGATGGAACAATTTTTTTTTTAATTGGAAGAAGTAATGCACTTGTTATGTACCATTTCTATATTTTCTTTCAAATCTCTGTCTCTAAATTCTTTCTCTCTCTTTTATTTTAAGCTTTTAGAGATATTTTTCGAAACGGAAATTTGAAGACTAACATTTTATAATTTCATACTTTATTGCATTAATTGTACTTAAAAAATATACTTGAGTAATGCTCAATTATTTAGTTTTATTAAATCAACCATTAAATGGAAAATTAAGTTTCTAACAATTTTTCTGTATAAATTATTGTTTTTATATCCGAAATGTTATTATATATACAGGGTGAGGCGCTTATCTTGGCAAAGTGGAATATTTTCGGAACAAGAACAGGGCAAAAAAGTGTTTTTTGATATGAGGGGGCAAATTTTATGTCACTCTGTATGATTTTGAAACTTAGTTCTTTCAATGTCATTTGAAGGTCAACTTTGTTTTTTTAATGGAAACATTTATTTTTCTATTTCTATGCATAAAAAGAAAATTAAATTATCTAAATCATTTTTCTCTAGGCCGTACCATTTCTATTTTAAATTGCGATTGCAGTGGTGACTATAAATAATAATTGACATCTTAGATGACTTCTGTCATAAAGTTTAAATTATCATGGAAGTGTTATCTCTACAAGAGAAAATTGAAATAGTTCTTATTTATGGAGAAACAGAAAGAAATGTATTACGGGCTATTCGTTTGTATGCGGAGAAATATCCAGAATCAAGAATTCCGTCGCAAGGTTCGTTTTACCGCATCATAAAATAATTTGAAACAGATGAAAATCAGTAACCAATGAAGCTAATGAAGTAAATATTTTAACTGCAATACATTACAATCCACACGTAAGTACCCGTGAATTAGAAAAGGATTCAGGAGTTTCACGGAGAAGTGTTTTAAAGACTTTAAAAAATAAATTTCATCCCTATCATTTATCACTGCATCAAGAGTTAAATGATATTGATTTCATTCTTCAGTTGGTATTTTGTATGTGGGAAAATAATCAAATTATGATGAATAATAACTTTTTTCTTAAAGTTTTATTTTCTGATGAATGTTCATTTACCAATTATGGTGAAGTAAATCGTCACAACATGCATTACTGGTCAACAGAAAATCCGCATTGGATTAGAGAAATTGAAAACCAGAGACGATGGTCTATTAATGTATGGTGTGAAATTATGGGATGCAAAGTAATTGGACCATTAACAGGGCAAAAATACGCCGATTTTCTAGAAATGTTCTACCAATTCTACTGGAAGATGTAGTTCTAGACCAAAGGCTAATGATGTGGTATTAGCATGATGGTTGTCCTGCACATTATTCCCAAGTTGCTAGAAATGTATTGGACTTAAATTTTCAAGGGCGATGGATAGACCACGGGGGACCAGTATACTGACTTGCGAGATCTCCGGATTTGACATCACCAGATTTTTTCCTATAAGGCTATATCAAAAACAAAGTTTATCGGGACGTACCCACAACCACTGAAAACATGCAAGAACGCATACGTAGTATATGCCAGTCCATTTCAGTAGATACCCTTATGCGTACACAAAATTCCTTTAAGAGAAGAATTGAAAAATGTATTGAAATGGAAGGACATCACGTTGAACATTTATTACATTAATTAGAATAAGCAGAATAAAGTATTCTGTGTTGCTATTTTAAGATTGTGTTTTGTTTAATTTTGAGTTTTATGCCTATATCAATATCAATCGCAATTTAAACTAGAAATAGTACATCTTAGAGAAAGATGATTTAGATAATTTAAATTTCTTTTAACACGTAGAAATAGAAATAAATACAAAAAATATGTTTCCATTAAAAAAAAAAAAAAAGTTGACCTTCAAATGACCTTGAAAGACCTAAGTTGCAAAACCATGCGTAGTGACATTAAATTTGCCCCTCGTATCAAAAAACATTTTTTCATATTCCGCTCTATATCTAAAATATTCCACTTTGCCAAGATAAATGCCCCACCCTGTATATATATATTATAAAGAATATAACAATATAACAATCTATTTTATTTCTACCCACGCATGAAGTTTGTGAGCATTATAGTTATTGTTATGGTTACGGTTATCGTTATTTTTATGGTAACGGTTATCGTTATTGTTATGATAATTGTTACCGTAATGGTAAGTGTTATTGTTATTATTATTATTACTATTGCTATTCCTATTTTTGGGCATGCTGTAATCTTTTTTTTCTAGATCGTTTGTGTCTTCTTTCTTCTCTGCCTGTTTGGTGTAATATGTTTCTATCCGTCCAACTAATACTAATTTTATATGTTAGATATCCCTTTCTTCACTATATTAAATACAGTAAAGATATCTAACTTATAATATTAATTATTAAGTCTCTTCGCGTAAGTCGGAAATGCGAACAGAAATAATAATACTTGTTTGTTTATTATAATTGTTATTGCCAACGTTATTGTTATCGTTATATTAATGGTTATTGTGATTGCATTTATTATTGTCATTGTTTTTGTTATCGTAATCGCTATGGTTTTGGTTATTCAATTTATTTCGGACCAAAAACAATCAAAAGTTTAAATTTATATTCTCAAAAAATAAATAAAAATGAAACAAAACTCCACAGAGCCAAACCAATCATTACAAAAGACATTTTATGGTAACACATGGATCAATAAGTCCCGGGACTAACAATGAAAACAACATTTTTTTTGCAAAATTTTTTTTATTCATCTACATAATCACCTTTTAGGGTGATACAATCGTTCCACCGCTTTTCCAATTTTTCAATACCATGTTTAAAAAAATTAATATCTTTCGCTTCAAAATAAGCTTCTGTTTTAGCGATGACCTCCTCATTTGAGCCAAATCTTTTTCCCTGGAGCATTTTTTTAAGGTCAGCAAAAAGCCAGTAGTCACTGGGGGCTAAATCTGGCGAGTATGGGGGGTGGGGAAGCAGATCAAAGCCCAATTCGTCCAAATTTGCCATTGTTTTCATTGACTTGTGGCAGGGTGCATTGTCTTGGTGAAAAAGGAATTTTTTTCTCTGCATGTGCGGTCGTTTTTTTGCTATTTCCTTCTTCAAACGCACCAGCAAGTCAATATAATAGTCGCTGTTGATCGATTTACCTTTTTCGAGGTAATCAATAAAAATCACGCCATGCGTATCCCAAAAAACTGACGCCATGACTTTTCCAGCTGACTGCTGCGTTTTCGCACGCTTCGGACGGCTTTCGTCAGCTGTACGCCACTCAGATGACTGCCGCTTCGACTCTGGAGTGTAGTGATGTATCCATGTTTCGTCCATGGTCACGTAACGACGCAAGAAATCTTTTTTGTTACGAGTCAATAGCGATAAACAGCTTTCTGAATCATCGACTCGTTGCTGTTTTTGTTCCATCGAAAGCAATCGCGGCACCCACTTGGAAAAAACCTTTTTCATGCTCAATTTTTGATGAACGTTAGAATAAAAAAATGTAAAGTTTTCCATATTTACAAAAAAAAATGGAAAAAAATCTCAGAAACTTGGGCACATAAACTCGAGCTAATATAAAAAAAATATTTCCAAAAATTGCTAGAATGATAAAATGGTATATCGGAACATTAAAAAAGATAATTTCCAAAAAAAATCACGATCTTCTAACAGAGAATTCGAATGTCTGCACTTACATTTAAAAGAAAACTTTTGAAAAATATTGATGCAAAATGCAGTGAAAATTCGTTAATTTGAAAATTTACGTTTTAGAAAATTCTATGCACATAAAATCGAATTTATAGAAATATTTTATGAAAAGGAAATTCCCTGAAAATTCTATTATTTTATGATTTTTTAACAGGTTTTATTTGGCACTTATTTTCTTTTTTTAGTATAATTTATGCAATTAAGTTTTTATGTAAATTTTCAACAATTTTATAAAAAGGAAACAAATAAGTAAAATATTTCTATCCATTAAAAATTAAATTAAAAAAAATATGCTTCGTAAATGCTTTTTTTACACTTCTTGCATAGGAAATTTAATTTTGAGACATTTCCAGTCATAGAAATTTAAACTCCTACAAACTCTTTATTTATCGAAAATTTAATTTCTGGAAAAATTCAAGCCAATTTAAGCCAATTTCATGTTCAACTTTTTTCATTACAAATAAAACATTAATATTTGTTAATACATACTAGTTTTTTTATATTCCCAATCGAGAATTACTTTTAAGATAGGCCTCGTAAATATACAGGGTGATTCATTAAGGGTGGCCACTGGCCGTATCTCGGAAACCGTATATCCTAGAATTTGGGGAAAAAAATTCTAATGACATATTTTTTTTCAAACACGTCCAACTACACGTGAGGATATGAAAGAAAGGATTCGGCAAGCAGTAAGAGGTATTTCTGGTGCTGAAATTGAGCCCAGTGTCAATTCCACTATAGAAAGACTGAATTTGTGCATAGCAAATGATGGGAAACATTTTGAGTACCTACAATAACTAAGTAATAGGTGCAGTTATCAATTTTAGTTTTTTGTATTTTTTTTCTCATTAATTATGTTAATAAATATTGTGCCATTCGATTTAACTTGATATTTTTTTGAAATGTAACTGTAGCAGTATGTTTTCACTTACAACTTACAGGGTGAACCAACACTTCGAAAACAACGAATAACTACAACGAAAATTTAAAAAATCTAAATATCTTTGGAATGACAAGAGATATCAGTTTGCAATTTTGACGAAACAATATGGAATTTCATTTTCTTTTTTGTAAGCTGCTTCAAGTTATATCATTCCATTTGATATTTCTGAGAAAAATACATAAATAGGGTTAAGTGTTACATAACGCCCTCTAGTTGCCAGCGCATAGATTAAATGCGTTAATGTTATTTATTTTTGTAATCAACTTCTAATACTCTTTCCATTGAGCCTAAGCTTGTGAAAATCGGTTAAGGTATACGGAAGTTACAGACCATTTTCTGTAAACAAAAGTATACTTCCCCCACCACTTAACTGTGTGTGATAGAAAAAAATGACTTAAGCAAAAATTGTAAACCAAGTACAGTAGTTTCTAATTTTGATAATTTTCAATAGCCTTAATGCGGTAATATTTTGTAAAAAACGCAAATTAATTATGCAAATGATAAAATGCGCCACCTAGCGGAAAGCTACGCATTTAAAAATATTTTAACGCATCTTCTTTTGGCCGATTATGTGATAAGAATTTTTTCCCCCAAATTCTAGGATATACGGTTTCCGAGATAAGGCCGGTGGCCACCCTTAATGAATCACCCTGTAAAAACTATTTAACAATTAAAATTTATAGCAGGGGACATGCGGGCGAATTTCATGTAGTGTTCTTCCACTCAGACCCATATTATTAGCAGATGGTATCCACGCCAGCAGTATATTTGAGCCATTTAGGCAATATTTCTCCATTACTGGCTTATTTATGCTCATTTTCGAACCTTAAAATCGGTCAGATTGTTCCAGAATACAATGATCCAGGATGAATCTGAAGCATGGAGTTCTTTCGTAGAAGTCATAGACATGGTTTCCTTGGAATAACAAGTCTCCAAACTATAAAGAAATTGTAGCAAACATGGTCGAAAATGATAAAAACTGGGATGCAATATGAGAGTCAAACTTCATTTTCTGAATTCCCACGTTAACTATTTTCCCGAAAATCTTGGAGATGTCAGCGAGGAACAGGGAGAGAGGTTACATCAAGACATAAAGGAGATGGAGAGACGTTACCAAGGAAGATGGGATATTAGAATGATGGCTGATTACTGCTGGACCTTGAAGAGGGACTCGCCCAGAAAAATCCACAAAACGAAAACTGCAAAACGCAGTTTTGAGGGAAAAGAGAATGATTTCATAAAAAAATACCAACAATTGTCTAACGTAGATTATACTGCATTGCTTTTTTTTAATGAACAACTCAATTTTCTATTAAATATAGTTTCAATAAATATTTTCTCAATATTTTTGGCAGCTTCTATGAAAAATTTCAAACACACTTTTCCTGAAAACCTGACGTGCTGGAAAAAAACTAAGCACAGATTTGTGACCAGCACACCCCATTTACTATAGGACACCTATTAAACTTGAAACACTTTTTCATGAAAAAAAAATGTAGGCCTGTGTAATTGACATATTTAAAAAAATCGATGCACATATTTCTGTGACTAATGTTTTAACTAAAGAAAATTCTATTTACAGGTATTTTATTTTCCAGAAAAACTTATTACGCGCAAATTTTATTTTAAAGGCTTCATTAATCGTAAAAAATATGATTTATTAATTTTGATAGTCGTGTTTATATAACCACTAATGTTCTATTTTTGACAGTGAAAATAGATCAAAATATGGCACAAAGACCTCAGGTCTATAGCCCAGACGGACTAACACCATTTATTTATTTATTTGTATGTTAAATGTTATTATGTATTGTAAATGTGTCCCAATAAAGATTATTGTATATATAGATCAAAATATTTTTGTTTTTTGGCTTTGGAAGAATTTGTCTTTTGGAGCAAAAAATATAATATTTAATGTAAAATAACTGGATAAAATACAAAAAATTATTGTTAAGAAACATCCAAAGAAGATAAGAAAGTGTTTACGTTATAACTCAAGACCTCTGCTTCGATAAATGTATTTTGAAAAAAAAAATACTTGTCTAATCTGACCTTCTGATTTGGAAGAAACAAAATGAAATGCTTATGATTAATCTTCAGTTAATCAAGTGATGACTAAGTTGAATTGAAAGTGTTCGTTTTGTTTGTTGCCACATGCGAAATGCCTTTCGTATCTGGATGAAATTGTACTATTCGCCCGAAACAGCGTGGTGCATTTGGCCAATAGTTCATAGTTCTCTTCTAAATGTTAAAATGTCTAAAAATGCGGCGTTTGTCTCCTGGTCTGATAGATTCCTTAAGGCGAACAGAACATTAAGTTTTTTTCATTGCCGGGATGCTAAGCTTCGTTTTCATATTCCAATTTCTACTCCCCACATGATTGGCCTTTGATTGAGAGCTGATATGAGGAATTAGTAGATGTCCAGACAGTAAAGACAAACTTTATTACTTAACTGATGAACTAAGTGCGATTTTATTAAAGATGCAGGGTTGTCATAAATTTCTGTTTTGGCGCTCTTTAAGGTAAGAGTTTCGGATGAACCGAAATGGCGATATCTTCAATCTGGAATTTCTTGATATGATGCAATGATTGATTAGTTTGACACTCTTGTTTGTATAGGATCTGCATGTTTAATTATTAACATTCTGGACACTTTTTGATGTAGCCCATATTCCAGCATGATAAGAGGTTGATATAAAATGTGACCAAGGTTTAAAAATATGTTTGTGTGGTGATATGATTAGTTGGACTTTTGTGTCTACTAAATAGGTTTGGTATGCTATAGAACTCATTGCTCTAAATGGTGAACTATTTTTTGACATAACTAAATTTTCGATTCCGGGATTAATCTTAAGGCTAATAATGATTTTCTTAAATTTCTATCTATTGATCAGCTCGCAGACCTGCGATGTTAACAGACTTATGAAGCAATTAGTCATGCCAAACCTGAGAAGACTCTGGTAGCAATTGAATTCAGATGCGATGGCACATTGCACTATGCTAATGTGATGAAAATTCTTATAATATGGGAAAATTTATAAAGCCCATCTGGATATGCAGCAAGTTGGCTATTGTAAGATTGCTTTTTATCAACCATTTGAGTGGTTGATTATCCATATAAAATCTTTGGAATATATTTTTGAGGTATCTCCTGAATTTGATAGGAAAGTGCTTCTCTCTTGTTTGTTAAATAATTTCGCTTACTGAAATGTACTCTGTCTTTGATTAATATAACCCTTAAAGAATCCTCACGTGACAGAATGAAGCAAAAAAATATTAAACATAGCAGAAATATCACCTTAGACAATGTTATTGCCATTGCAAGACAAATGAGATCACGTTCTATGGCCAGGACTCTGTTCGGTACTTTTAAGGAAGTCCTGGGAACATTCCAATCTGTAGGGTACACCATTGATGGCAGACCCCCACATAATATCATCGATAATATCTATGAACAAACTATAGAAATTCAGAAGGAATTAAATTAATATTTCATTTATTTTTCTTTTGATAATCGAATTTTTTTGAAATTAGAATTTACTACATTCCTCTTTCATTACTTCAAGTCAAGTAAAGGAGGGTCGACCTGTGATGGTGCTATTGCTTTTACTGAATTTTTAAGATGTAATGTATTCCATTTTAAATCTCAGCAAAGCATTTGTCTGCTTTTAGCATCATGTTCTCTTGCGAAAACCTTACTAGTACAACTTTATATCTACCAGTTGCAGACCTTCCAAATGTCTACAATGATACATCAGTTATACTATATGCTGATGATACTACTATCAAAACAACCGCAAGTAAATAACAGATAACAATGGACTAGGATGTACAGGCAAACAAAATTGAGGCTAACGTTAAATAAAATTAAAACGGTGAATGTCACGTTTTCTCTTAAGACATGTTCCCCATTTAAAGCAACTCATTTATTTATAAGAAACTTTTCGAAGCTTAATTTGAATGTAAATGTGAGGCCAAAATCTTTCGTATAGTCGTACCAACTGGTAATTATATTCGAAGCTGATACAGTCCCTTTGACAAAAAGAAATATGAAGACATTCATTAATACAACAGTGTTTAAACTTTTAGGACAAGGTTTCGTTTGATTTATTGATTTTCATATTTCTTCAGGGCTTCACTGTAGTAGAATTTCTTTCTATTTTCGAAGTTCGCAAGTTTCACTTTGATGTGTGAAGACTTCTTTATGAAATACCTTCTTAGCCAACCAACCAGTAGATTTGCCATGTTGTTAATTGACTATTATACGAAGACATAAATTTATCAGAAATTAGTCTAGCTGCTTAAATATGACAGGCAGCATGGATATTTTGCTGAAGTTCTCAACATTTGCTCTACAACCGCTATCCTATCAAACAATAATAAATATCAAGAAGTTAACCAAAAAGAAAATATTGTATTAATAAGTTTACTCACCCTCTACACATACCTCTCTAAGTAGTACACCAGGCTGCGATAGGGGCTCTTACTAAAACCTACTGGAATTTTTTATGTAAATTTCTGGCGCATATTATCCCAGCGTGACCCTAACCTACCTCAATAAAGTATGTTTTAAGCTAGCGTAGCAATTTCTCCATTATTACTAGCATACTCTTGACCTAGGTTAATGCGTAGTTTATTAGGATATGTCAGGAGTACGAGAGGTCATTGTATTGTTTATTATGGTAGGTCAGGAGTACGCTAGATTAATCAATAGTAATAGTTTATTATGCTTAGATTTAAAGTAGTCTTGCAGTATGATTGCAGTATTTTAAAATCAAATTAATTATAAATCAATTTAACGTGCCCTAAAAAATTATACTTTTTTTTTTTAATAAATTTTACATTGACCTAGCGCACCTTACATATAATTCATTGAAGTTTTTTTAGCCTGTCCTAATAATTTATTTATTATCCCTGCTTGAACATTTCCTATTTCCTTTTGGTGTTAAATATATTTAGTACGAACAAATTTGTATGTAATTTTATTGAGTATATAAACATTTAGGTGTTTACTTATAGAATGGATTTAAGTAGAAAATTTTTCTTTGCATAGAAAGTTGGTTTCTGGTTCCTGGTATTAATTATTACCTAATTGAAAAGAAACAGCATTTTCATTTATGACTACCGTGATGTGATTATCTGATAAAATGCATGATCTAAAATTATGATATTTTATTATTTCCATGTAAGTTATCAACAACACTAATTAATTAAAAAGATCTTCCATTTCAATAATTTTGTTTTTTCTTTAAAACTACGTAGACATAATATGTTCTCGTTATGAAAAATGTCCAATCGTAATTACATCAATTGAGAAACTGGGAAGGAAGCGTAATCAAAAAAAAAAAAAAATATTCTCATCCTCTTTGGAAAATTGGATGGGAAGACATCCACTGCGTCAATAACGTGGTGGCGAATCAGGAGCTGGAACAGGGAAGGACGGAGTAAATTGCTTCAGAACTTGCCAACAACTGGTGGAGGGGCAAAATTTTGCGCGCACACAGCAGCAGCAGAAAGTCTGGTGCTCGAAATTGTTAGGAAAATCGATATTGGGATATTTACACAAAATATAATTATTTTAATACTGAACGGCAAGAGAAAAAAAAAAGATTAATTTATTAATACATATCGTAATGTATTTTATTATCAAATATTATATTTTAGTATTGTATTAAAAAAACAAAAACAATCTTAATTATATTATTGAAACAGACTTTATGTTAAAATTATACTTTTAATCCTGCTGCAAATTTTTGCGCCTACTACCGGTATAAATAATTTGATTCACTTTTTATAAAAACTGAAATATCAAATGAAATGGTTTCCTGTTAACAACAGCTACGGACCGATTTCTGCCTATTCCGGTCCCGTCAGCGGCGTGCAGTTGTCACGGAAACGAAATGTTATCACGGAGTTTATCAACTTCCAGTTTTCTGATTATCTTTTACTGCGCTAAACGTCCCCGTTTGTAAAAGTTGTAAATAGCCCCCCACTCATACATTAAATTTTTTTGAGGGTATTGATTGTGACTATTCCATCTAGCAACGATTTAGGTCAGGTTTTATTGTGTTAGCCTAACGACTATGTTTCTTATCAATTAATGGACTTATTTAACACGCCATAAAAGCTTCATGTTTATTAGGAACCAATGATTAGAAACTTTAGATAAGTTATCAACAATGCACACAGACCAATATTTTCACCTCATTTAATCTTATCTTATGTTATCAGCATATGCGTATATTTTTCGAAGGTTACATTTATGAACATATTCCATATCATCTATCGTATAATAATATTACGCCATTGCTACCCACCACAATGTAGTATCATAACCAAAATGAAGTAAATATCAGGTGTACAAATGAATAATCTAAATTATTCCAGTAGTCAATTTGAAAATCAATTGATTTCTTGTTCTTTTGCGGTTATATAGTTGACATACAGCGATTAAAAATGACGGTTGGTATGCCGAAAAGCCTAAGATAACCTTTTAGAATATTCAGTTTGATACAGTCAAAAATGGCAACATATAAGATGCATATGCGTCACTGCGTTCTTTACGAATTTTGAAAAGGAAAAAATGATGTAGGAGGATGCGAATCAATTTGTTCCTTTCTCGGCGAAGGTGTTGTATCGTACGATGGGTGCGTATTTTGGTTTAAGCAGTCTGAACGCAAGCAACGCCTTGTAGGCTCTAGAAAGTGCGATGATTTGGGGAAAATGCTTGCTGAAAATTTGGCACAAACGCAGATAGAGCTTGCAAAACAGCAAGTAACACAGCAATTGATTTCCAAAAGCCTTTATGAGATGGGAAAGATGGGAAATTGGGTTCTGCATAAACTCACTTGTCAACAACAAAAATCAACGAGTCTTTCTCTGCTAAATAAATAGCGTCAAACGCTTTTCTTGTGAAAAATCTTTACGGGCGATGAGAAACGGATACTCTGACAATCAGAAAGTCATGGGTAAATCTCGGCGAATCATCACAATCGGTCGCAAAACCCAATCGCTTCGGAAAGAAGGTTCTGTCTTTGGTGGAATATGAAGGTCATTTATTATTCATAATACTAAAGACTTCAAAAGCTGCTTAAAAAGCAATTCGTTGTACCTTTTTCATCATTAGTGTGTTTTTGTATAAAATGGTAAGGACAAGACAAATACCCAAGTTTAACTAAGTCAAAAAACAAGAAATAAAATTAGTATATGCACTCACCTAATATCCGTTAACATCGAATGTATATTCTTCCTACAGTCCGAAGCGATCTCGTGCGTGAACTTATATTTATGGTCTCTGTGCTCCGTCAGTTGGCAGTCCCTACAAGTCAGTTTGTCACAATTCTCACAAAACAGCGACAGCTTCTCGTGCGGATGCATCAGGCAGAACAGCGGCGTCGGGCCGGCGTTCGCGAACGCCTGGCTCTCCTGCACGCCCTCCTCCTTCGCCTTTATCGTGTGGTCCTTGGTGATCTTCAGCCTTTGGTGGGCCTGCACGCAGATGTCGCAGATGAACTCCGAACACTCGACGCACCAACTCGTCGCCGGGGCGTCGTCGCTGCAGCTGCTGCATTTCAATTCCGCTAGTTTGTTCGACAGGTCCTCGCTGCTCGTCAGTTCTATCAGGAACTGGTTGTCCAGGATGAACGAGGCGTGCACGAAGTATCCGCATATTGTGCACTCGAAGCCTGAAAAGAGAAACAGAAAGGAATAGTTAAAATGCGAATTCATTCTGAAGGCTCGTTCACATATAATAAATAAGATGGATAGAAATCTTTAGAGGTTTAGTTTAGTATCATTGCAAAATAATTTTCTTATTATTAAGAACAGCAAACACTTTAGAATAAAACAATGCTTTGCTTTGTTCTTTAATTATTGGATTAGTCATTTGTACACCTAACATTTAGACAATCATTTGATGTTCTAGAGAAGGTAATAATCATTAGAACATCAAATGATTGGCTAAAATTTATTAGGCGTACAAATGAATAATCCAAATTATTTTAAGTAGTCAAAAAAATAATTTGAAAATCAATTGAATTTCCCGTTCTTTTGCGGTTATCTAGTATTGAGATATAAACGGTTGGTATGTCGGAAAGCCCAACATAACCTTTAAATGTATTCAGTTCAGACGAAAATAGCAACAAATGAGGTGCATCTTTACGAATTCCAACAAAGAAAAAAAGCTGCAAGAACGTGCGAAGCGATTTTTTCCTTTCTCGGCGAAGGTGTTGAATCATTGGATGTGTGCGTATATTGATTTAAGGGGTTTAAAGATGAAGTCTAATCTACAGGAAGTACTTATAATTCAATGTTTCTTTTATATGAATAGGATTTATTAAAAATACAGAAAGTTTATTTTTCTTGTCCTGGCAAATTGATCTCCAGGAAATGTGACATAAATTGGCCTCTTCGCAGTCCTGATTTAACCCCTACGGACTTTATCCTGTGAGGTTATGTCAAATCTAACGTTTACGCCAATAAACTTGAAATAAAATATCAATCACGAAATGGCAGCCATTACAGAGTCTACCTACAGAGCCGTCATAAGAAATTTTAGTGTTCAAATAAATGAGCGAAGGTTTGCATTTATAATACATATAATCCCTTGACTTAGCACATTTTGGACTTACCCCAATGGATAACTATTGACCTATTTAACAAATAATAGGATGAGGAATTCAATAAAATTTATAAAACTAATAATTTAAGAGAATAATAAAATGAGTAACATGTAAAAAATAAAATACGAGGAAAATATTATGATAGCCACATCACAGTTTTTACTTTCCCTATATAAAATATACAGGGTGTCCCACCGAAACCGCACATCAAAAGTTTATGGACTTCTAGTGAATGTATTTTTATGAAATTTTCATGGCTTATGTAATCAAGTGTGCTCTATTTAATTTAAATATTTTCAAGATTATACGACTTCCGGTTATACCGGATGTCAACACCAACTTCCTTATTTCAAATGGAATACTATATTTTTTAATACGTATTTAGATTCTACATAAAATTCTGTGAAAAAAATTATTAAGTAACATAACGTCCAAATTTAAGCGTTTTTGAGATAATTGATATTTTTTAAAAAAAAATTGCTTTTTCAGAGTTCACTTTAAAAATACATATCTTCGACTAAAATAAAATTGAAGGATTGTAATTTTGGCTACACATAATCAATATCTGACGGTATCCAATGATGAGTTATTTTTGAAAAAATAATATACAGGGTGTTCAAAATTTCAAACCACATTTGTTCAAATTTAAACCAATATATCTCGTTTTTCTTAAATGGAATATCCTGTATATTTTTACTTTTTCGGGCACAGAATTTAATTGTGCTTTTATCTATACTAGCGTTCTCTATACCTATCTTCTTTACTTTTAAAATTATTAAGATGTTTGTAAAGATATGTCAATATTTTGTGCAATAAGAAAACAATGGATACGTAATTTATTAAGGGAGCCAAGAAAACAAAAAACAACTCCTGTTTATTTAAACCGTTTAACTGTCTTTGTGACATTGATGGCCACATGACCATTTTTTTTTTATAAATCTCGCTCTTCACATTATTCCTTTCCATTCATAATGAATATAATTTTCACGTATTTTTGTAAGCATGTGTAATAATTTAACGAAACATACAACATTCTATATTATAATATTATGATACACTGAAAATACGTCGTTTTAGATTCTGTCAACCCCAACATTGACGCAGGTAGAATTACAGTGACGGGGTGGCGGCGAAATGTGGGAGAGAATTCTCGAGGCAATCTGAGTTTCCTCTTAACTTTCTCAACTATACCCTTGTCAAATATTCCCCTTAGGACTAAAAGTAAAGCCTTGGATTTTGTATCTTTGCAATCCTCGTAGAACTGAACTAAAATGAAATTACTAACAACAGTGTTTTCGATTATGCATTTTTGTAATCCTCTTGTAACTGAATTAGTCGTTTTCAGTTATCAATGGTGGTTTGTATTTATCAGTGAAGCGTATTTTAGTAAAAAAAAGTATGTGTAATGTAATACTATTTTGAATACCGCTAAAACTAATAGAGGTTTTAATTATTTCTTCTAATTCTAAACTTCAATCACAATCTAAACCTTAAACACGAAAAACCCCAAATTCAAAATTTCAACAACTTAACGTATGGTCAAATAAGTTATTACAAGTAGTAAAAGAAATGTTTTCCTTTTTTAAATCCTTACCACCAGCATAAAAAAGATAGAAATTCGTGTTTTATTTTATCTTACATTTGAAAATGAGATAGCACATAGTAACGGTCACCACCATTCTGTTTTTCAAGAAATTAGTTATTTATATTGGTATTTCAATTATGAATCTTATGTCCTTAAGTCTCCCCACATCAAAGTGCATCGTATTTATTGATCCGGCGCCATAAAGTGACTTTGCAACGTTAAACGACCAAAGGCCTGACGTTGACAGATACTGGGTAATTTACTGAGTGCCATGATCCATCTAGAGCTCAGGAAATCCAGACAGCGACATTTTTAATATGTTCATATTAAATTCACCCAAAGAGTGAAACAGAACCAAGTGCTTAATTAATCCTTTTGTTAACATAAAAATGTTTCACCACGGGTTAAGTGAGAAGTTAATTAATCGTTCACCGAACCCGTTCGGGTTTATTTTTGTATATATTCAATGTGAAAAAATACAAGCTGATATTTTTTTTTTTTAAATAACCAAATGCACAATTTATATATTCTCATTTCCCTGAAGTTACGTAACGTTTGCAATTAATTTCGTGTTAATTATGAAAGTTCGCAGTGAATTTAATTAAATACGAATTAAATAGAAGTCGGAATAATTTAACTAAATTATAAGCGAATATCATAGAGAGAATAATGTTTAGTCGTATACCTATTCGCGGAAATTAATATTTTAGTAATTTCCCGCTACGAATGTTGAATATTTAGTTATATTTCTCTGGGGTCTTAAGAACTTTATATCTTTATAATTTAATTTAAATAAAATAAAGTGTGTGTAAGATATCCAACTTGTTTTATTCATTTTGAAAGGTCTATCGACGCCACTATGTAACAGGTAGGCTGAAAAGTTCGTAGGCTAAGACATAGATGGTGGTATTAGAATTAAATCCATAAGGTTTATAGTAGAACTAACCTTCAAACGACACGTGTATAAATTTGACTGTTGTCGGACAATTAATTCGTGAGATATAGCAATGGGAGTTAAAAACTTTTGTTAGAGTGAAAAATATGGAAAAAAAAAATCGTGTCTTAATAAAGCATTGCTTTATTATGAAAAAAAATACCGTTGAAACCAAAACTTGGCTTGATGAACATTACTTGGACTCTGCACCAGGAAAATAAACCGTTGAGAAGTGGTTTGCTAAATTTAAACTGGACGAAATGAGCACTATTGACGGTGGACGCAGTGGACGCCCGAAAGAGGCTGTTACGGTCGAAAATGTGAAAAAAGTTCATAAAACAATAATGAATAGCCGTAAAGTGAAGCTGATCGAGATAGCTGAGACTCTGAAGATATCGAAAGAACGTGTTGGGCATATTGTGCATGAATATTTGGACATGCGAAAGCTGTGTGCAAAGTGAGTGCCGCGCGAGCTCACAATCGATCAAAAAAAGCAACGTGTCAATGATTCAGAGAAATGTTTAACGATATTCAACCGCAATAAAAACGAATTTTTCCGTCGATATGTGACAATGGATGAAACGTGGCTCCTTCACTACACTCCAGAGTACAATCGACAGTCAGCCGAGTGGACAGCACTGCAACTGAGGTTTATTTTGAGGCTAAGAAGAATTTGTATTTTAAAAATGGTATCAACAAATTACATGACCGCTATAATCGTTGTACAGCAATTGAAGGCAACTATGTTGACTAATAAAATAGAATTTTGCAAAAAAAAATTGTTTTACTGTGTTAGCCTACGAACTTTTCAGCCCACCGTATATAGACTATAACATCATGAAATGTCCGCCTCGGCTACGCTAGGTGGTCCAACTTTACGTGACCAAATCAGGCTGAATTTGACCGATGGCATGGATTATAACGGGATCAAAGCGCACGATCTCGGTGGCCAGTTCACATCACCTCCACGCGAAATGACCATGTCCTCAAATCGCTCATGCAGAATGTCCAATGTGGCATAAGCTTTGTGACACGTAGCGCCGTCCTGTTGAAACCACATGTCGTTGGTGTCCACATCATTCAATTCAGGCCAAGTTGTGGTCTGCGAACGGCTAAGTTCTAGTAATTGACTGCCTCTGATTCTCCTGCATACTCTTACGGACGATTATGGCGGCCGTAAAATAAGCGAAGAGCGGGGACACTGTTCCCCGCTCTTCGCCATTTTGATAGAAGAATTTTATCATTTGCACGTATTGTTGAACGCTATATACGTCCATCGTGATTTTGCAAAACAAACTGAATAAATTCGACAGATGTAGCTTCAACAATATGGCCACTATCAACTATCAATGTTCGGAAGTCCCTATTGGAAGGCCCTTTATTATTGTTTATAATGTAAGCCAGTGCATGGCTTTTTGTTAAAAGCATTTTTGTTCTTAAAAAGTCTCTTCAAACATAAAAAATAAAAATTAAAAACAAACTGGAAAACTACTTTCTAGATTGTTGGTATTAAGACACGTTATTATAATTTTAAAAATACTAATAGAAACATATAAAAAATAAACATTAAAAAGGAAACTAGGAAAAATACAGCCAACATTTTTTATGTTATGAGTAGTAGTGTTTGGCTTTCAGCCAAGTGGTTGTTTGGATCGTTAGTAATATAGCAAAAAAAATAAAAAATATATTACCATAAAAAAACCGTGCAATAACCAACTTTCTACAAATAATAGCTCAAGAAAGGAACAATTGGAAATTCAATAAAATTAAAAATATTTTACAACACCTGAAAACTTTAAAAACTTTCATAAATTAAAACCATTGGAAATACAAAAATAAACTTTTCAGAAAAGTTTAAAATTTGCTAAAAAACGGCTGAAAAAAGTTAAATTATTACAAAAAAAAACATTGAAGATAAACATTTTTCGAAAAAGAAACAGTTTCTTTCTAATAAACAGCAATATAAAACATGCCTAAAACCGTAATTTCATTTTATTCGAAACAATTGAAATTTATGTAAAAAAAATAATGTAAAGTATTCCAAAAATAATTGAACCAAGTTTTAAATTTGTCTAAATCGGTTTTTTTATTTGTTAAGATGTACTTTATATGTTTAAAACTTTCTAATAATCTAAAGCATTTGTTTTGTCAAAAAAATTAAATTGTAAATATAAAATACAAATAAAGCAAAACTCTAAACAGTCGTGCTTTTATTCAATAATTGCCTAACGGAGTTTCGCCAAGTATCAGCCTCATTAATCCAATAATTTAAATTGTTGCAAAAATTGAGAAAAACATTGATAAATTAAAATTGCTGGAAATACTGCTTTTTTAGTAATGTTCAAAATTTGCTTAGTAACAGTTGGAATTTATACAAATAAAAATATTTTGTTTAAGAAAAAAATGTGTGCTTAAAAAAGTTTAATTATTTAAGATAATATTATTGTTAGCCCTTAATGCATAGTGAATAGTTTTCTTCCGTGTATTCCTCAAATCCATTACCATATAGTGTGTATTATATTGCAGTTTTCAATTTTAATAGTTCATTAAATATCGATTTTATAACGGAATGTGAGATATTGCTAGCTGCAAAAAAGACATAGTAATAATTTTACTTCGGGTTCTGATGATATATCATCATTTTTGGTTCGGGATTGTATTCAAGCATTAGTCACACCACTTAGTCATATATTCAACTTAACACTTAGCTCAAAACAATTTCCAAGGAACTGGAAAGTTGCTTGCGTAACATCAGGATAAAAATGGCATCAAGAACTATCGCCCTATTTCTATAATTAACAACTTTACTTAAATATTTTTAAACCATAAAAGCGGACAAGATTTATTCTCATGTTGAACCAAAAATATCCAAAAAGCAACATAATTTCATGAAAGAAAGAACAACGGCGGAAAATTTGCTAGACTTTATTGAATTTGTTTCCTATTCACTCGACCAGCGATCACAAGTAGATGTTATACACACTGATTTTAGTCAAGCTTTTGATTTTCTCAATCATAATGTTCTTCTAACTACATTAGTAAATTGGAGTTTTAGTGATGACCTGATTGCTCTAATTAAATCATATTTAAGAAACAGATCGCAGTATGTTGAATATATGAACTATAAATCCGCAATGTTTTGTTTCTCGAGTGGTATCCCTCAAGGGTCAAACCTAGGGACCCTGTTGTTTCTTATGTTCGTTAACGATATAGTGTTTGAAATACGATCCCGTATGTCATACTATGCCCTGGATAATATTGTTTTAGGTGGAATTAGCACTATTAAAGACCTGGGAATATTTTTCGACAAAAATTTGTCGTTTATTCCCCATTATGATCATGTTAATAAGGAAGCTTTAAAAAGTTTTATTCGTCAGTACTCTATAAATCTGTCCAAAAAAGTCTTTATTCCGTTACTTAAATTACATATGAGTATTAGAAAAAAAAACATTTAAAACGAAGTAGCTTGCTGCCTCTGAATAATGAAACAAAAAAAGATTAGATTTAACAAGTAGACGAAACCATAAACGAGATAACGTTGTCTAGTAAGTATGTCACAAAATGAAATGCTTTAAAGTTCATCACTTGTGTGCTTATTGTGCATAATTTATAGGTAAAAATGCAAATCAAAACAATGAACTTGTTGACATGCTTTCGATTTTTGGGGAAACAAGGCGTAATGCACGAGAAGCGTGAAGAATTTATCAGAGAAGATACCCAAATAGTCACCAACCAAGTAGGCAGCTTTTCAGAAAAATTTGTAGACATTTGTCAGAGACTGGTGTTTTTAACTAAAAATTGGTGGGAATTCCAACAGATTACGTCGAACCATCGCATTCGAAGAGGCTGTACTTGATATTGTTGAAGATGACCCATCGACGAGCACGAGGGTAATAGCTAACAGAGCACATGCAAATCATGTGACAGATTGGCAAGTTCTGAAGGAGAGGCCATTTTGAAAATGTATTATAAATGTGTAGTGTAATTGTCAAATCTAATTTTCTTTTGTTTTATTATTCAATGACAGAAGCTACTTCGTTTAAATGTTTTTTTTGTTTGTTGATATTTATCTGTAATTCAAGTAACCGAATAAAGACTTTTTTTGATACATTGAATTTTTTTTGTAGAAGATAGCATAAGGATTTTATAAATGTTTTGCTTTCAAAAATCGATGGAGTGGTTTCAAAATATTTTGTTTTGAAATTTTTGATCGGTCGCAATTTTGTTATTTTTGAAACAATAAAAAATAGTAAATACAATGTTTTAGAGAGCCACAAGCTATATCATTGTCACTCAAATGTTTACTTTCATTCACCTATAAATAAGATGCTTCGAATTTAAACAGTATCTAGGGATCGGTTGATATTTTCAATTGTAACTTGTGTCTGTTTTAAAAACTATTATTAAATTTACTAGAGAATTCATTATTATTTTTCTTTACAAGTATATATTTTTGTAGTTTGTAATTGTAATTTTTTTGTAACTCATTTCTGAAATTGTGTACCATATTTATAATTTTTCCCTGTTTTAGATATGTAATCTGTTGAGAAATAAAGTTTACTATTATTATAATTATTATACTATTATTATAATTATTAAAAGACAGTTGAAAACGAACATTTTCGCAAAAGAAATAGTTATGTTCTAATTAACAGCAATAAACAATTGAAAACTTGATTTTAAAAAAGTGTTTTAAAAAATTGTTCGAAATATTTTCAATTTCAGTTTCTAAAAAAAAAATGCATAAAGTTTTAAATTAATAAATGATAGTAAATACCTTTTATTTATCACACACTTTTATCTTTAATGTGATTTTCTGTCATTTTCAAATCTGTCGAAACTATAGTCACATTAAAGATAAAAGTGTGTGATAAATAATAAAAGATATTTACATTATCATTTATTAATAAGAATGTATCACAAAGTAGAGGCCTCCACAATTACCTATTTAAGTTTTAAATTAGCCAAAATCAGTTTTAATTTGTTACAAAAAAAGTTGAAAACTTTTTAATAATTAATTTAAAACTGACATAAAACAGTTGTTTTGCTAAAAAAAAAAATGAAATTTTGGTAAAAGCATATGTAAACTTTAATAAATTAATTTTTTATCAGGTAAGAATGGAAAATCTTCTAAAAAAGAAAAAAGCTCCGACACCCGGAAGTGTATCCGGTTTCAAGCGCCACTTCCTGTTTCCGGTTACAACTTCCGGTTTCGTGTGCGGGCTTTTGGCGGTCACTTCCGGTTTCCGGTTTCGCGTGGGGTCACTTTCGGTTTCAACTTTAGACATTCCAAAATAGCTCGTGAATTATACATTTTTACGGTTTACGGATTCGGTGGGGCGCTTCTGGCGGCCACCCCCCGGTTTCAACATCCGACATTCCAACATAGTTTGTTTGGTATCATATTAATGGGCGTGATGCATAAAACGAATTATGCATTCTTACGGTTTCCGGATTCGGAAGGAAGATTCCGGCGGCAACCTCCAGTTTCGACTTTCAAAGATGGCTCGTGTAAATTAATGGATTCAACGTTAGAAACACTATTTTGTCATTTTATTGGCTGTTGGTCGAATTAACTAATACATATAAATATTGATCATAATTATTAACTTCACTGCATGTTAAGCTAAGGAAGATGCAAGATCTTAGGCATGTGATTAATATTCGCAAGTTTTTACGTGGAAGCCGAGGGCATACTTGAGTAAAATTCGCAAAATATGAGAGTCCGTCGAATAATTAAAACGAGAAATTAAATTAGGTGAAAAATAAACAGTGTTTGTGATGCAAATAGAAACTTTGATTATACACACCAGTGACTACTGTATCATCACATATCGCAATTATGGTGTAGACGTGGACGATAACGCCCCCTTCTGGGCGTTTGGGATTTTTGGGGGAGGCAGTAGAAGACCCAGAGAAAATTAGAGGGCATTGAGATGACGCAGAGGGGACAATAGCTGTTCTAAATTCGCGACAGATGGTAAGTAAAATTAAGATGGGGGGGGGGGCTCTAGAAAAAAAAAAACATATTCTCAACGTGGGTGGTGAGCAAAATGAAGTTGAGTAACAATTGTGTAGACGAACCCGGAGACCGCTAACTTGTTTGTTTTGATCCACAGGTATTGAATCGCGTTTAATGCAAAATTATTGCACTTGTATGCAATTCGTGCTTGTGTTGATCGACAGGTATTGTAATAATTTTACTGAGCATTTTTTCTGAAATATAATATTATGCGGTTTGGCTATCTTGGAATTTTACGCGGAAATCCATGATGAAGCTAAAATTTGCTGATTACAGCAACCATTGCATTTGGTGAAGATTGGCGAATGTAGCAATATAAAATAGATAGTTTTTAATTTGCCTCAGATTTTTCAAATTGTAAAAAAAAACTTTCTTAAATATACGTAAAAACTATTTAAAACAGTTATTTCTTTACACAATTAAACGAAATTGTTTTGTTTGGAAATCTTAAAGTCTCTCGACTGCTATATTTGTTTCTTCAATTTCTCTAATCTCTATCTAAAAGTAACAATTTACAAAATGTGAAAAGCCTATTATAAACCTGTTTTTAGTTGTTCTTTGTACAAATAAGTCTCAAAACATACTTAATCACATTACAAATACATAACTACATATTTCCATGTAGTATAGCTATATTGAAAAGAATTTTAATTTTAATATACCGTGTGTAGTAAAAAAAAGAAACTTGACGTAGCAATCAAGGTTTACAATTTAAAAAAATGGTAACTTTCAGGTTTGTTATATATTAAGGTGACAAAAGTAAGTTTAAGATGTACAAATTGATAAATTTTATTATTTGTTTACAATATTGCCATTACAATTGAATATTGGATTGAGTACTTTCTAAAGAATTGGTATTTAAATTAGCGAGTTTAATCATTTTACGAAGGTAAAGTATTTAATGATTTCCTGAAGTTTTCTAAAGGGTGGCTTAGAGATTAAATCAGTTTATCCATTAAGGAGATTAACAGGGGGAATTTCGGTCGCTTCTAGAAGACTCAGTTTTATCCCTTTGTGACAGTTGAGTAATATTTTAAGATTATCAATATCTGAAGGAGAAGAAATGTGATTATATTTTTATAAACCTATCAAGTATATCATAAAGATAAACCGAAAACTGATATTTTAATTAATAAATTAAAACTTAATTTATTCCTTTTTAAAATTAATTTGAATTTAGAATACTCTATCAAAATATCTGAGCGAGAAAATCTTCCTTGAATAATTTTCTCAGTTATCTCTCTTGGTGAAACATTATGAAATAATAGGTAAAGAATTTATTTTAAAAAAGTGGTTTGTTTCACTGATTTTAAAGAGAAAAAATATTTGAAGACCAATCAAAAAGTATTTTAAGTTAAGTAACAAACTTACAAGATAATAATCGTAAAATAATAACATACGAAAATATTGTTCCATTAAATAAATAATTGAGGCAATTCTAAAAAAAAGATCGACGCTATTATGCTTCGTTAATCTATATGCAGATGAGCGAGAGGCGGTTATTCGTTGATTTATGTATGGTATAATTCAACCCACATAACTATGGTATGATGCCATACATAAAACACAATACATCCTAAATTAAATTAACTTTACCACTCCTACGTATCAGGATGTTGGATATCCCCTCCCTTCCATAGAGGTCGGGCGGTCGAAAGAAAGTACTGCAATGCGCTATGTACCCAGTAGAGGGGGCGGTGTCTTTTGGAACAATTTCTAGCCTCCAGAACTAAAACCAGTCGTGGAACTTTTTATGCGGAAAGTTAAAACAAGACATCTGCCGTTCGCCATGTAAATTTTAAACACATAAAAAGATAAAAAGTTTCGTGCACAAATGACAGCTACATTAGAATATATTACAGATACCAATCTTTTAAATTATGTGTTTGTGTAAAAACTGAGTATGGTTTGTCCGTATAGGACAGAAGTCATGTTATTTGAATATTTGTGCATGTGTTACTTCAGAAAATTGCGATGTCACTCTATAGCGTCATATTTCAATGACGAACAATTTCTGCAACGTATTTATTGCAATCGACATTTTTGAAGGTGGTTATTTTGTATCATATTATTTAAACACTTTTTAATAAGACAAACAATAATTATACAATTTAAGGATTTTGAGTTAAATCAAGTGTGAATTAGATTTATCAAAATTAATCAATTAAATTTACTAATTGAGTAAGTTACATCACACCCTTGAACAGACGTTAACTGAAAATTCTAAAGGTATTATATTATGTAAAGTGGCGACAGACGGAATAATGTACACACAAATGAGCCGTATTGTTATGTAGTAATAATATACGAGGCCAAAATTTGAATCTCTGTAGGGCTTGATTTTGTAACGGTTGTTCCTCTAAAAGCAGCTTAATAAGCTTTTTCTAATTGGCGGATTACGCTAAACCCCAGAAAGGGGCTTTAATCCGTATAATTGAAAGCCCTCCAACATAACTAGGCTATAATCCGAATTGATTATTTTATCGAGCAAATAACATGTCATATAATTTAATAGCTAGAACTCACTAATGATGTGAGCTAAGCTATTTATAATTGACAGAAAAATAAATTTACGTACTTAAAATTTATATTTATTATAAAAAATGCTGCATGAAAATTAAAATTTTTGCACAACTTATAAATTTTTATTTTCCTGAAGTTACGTAACGTTTGAAATTAATTTCGAGTTAATTATGAAAGTTCGCAGTGAATTTAATTAAATATTAATTAGTTAGAAGTTCGGAATAATTAAACTAAATAATAAATGAATATCATAGAGAGAATAATGTACATACATAAAAGGCGTGATTCATTAAGTATCTCGGAAACCGTATATCCTAGAATTTGGGGAAAAAAATTCTAATGACATAATCGGCCAAAAGAAGATGCGTTAAAATATTTTTAAATGCGTAGCTTTCCGCTAGGTGGCGCATTTTATAATTTGCATAATTAATTTGCGTTTTTTACAAAATATTACCGCATTAAGGCTATTGAAAATTATCAAAATTAGAAACTACTGTACTTGGTTTACAGTTTTTGCTCAAGTCATTTTTTTCTATCACCTACAGTTAAGTGGTGGGGGAAGTATACTTTTGTTTACAGAAAATGGTCTCTAACTTCCGTATACCTTAATCGATTTTCACAAGCTTAGGCTCAATGGAAAGAGTATTAGAAGTTGATTACAAAAATAAACAACATTAACACATTTATTCTATGCGCTGGCAACTAGAGGGCGTTATGTAACACTTAACACTATTTATGTATTTTTCTCAGAAATATCAAATGGAATGATATAACTCGAAGCAGCTTACAAAAAAGAAAATGAAATTACATATTGTTTCGTCAAAACCGCAAACTGATATCTCTTGTCATTCCAAAGATATTTAGATTTTTTAAATTTTCGTTGTTGTTTTTCGTTGGTTTCGAAGTGTTGGTTCACTCTGTAAGTTGTAAGTGAAAACATACTGCTACAGTTACATTTCAAAAAAATATCAATTTAAATCGAATGGCACAATATTTATTAACATAATTAATGAAAAAAAAATTCAATTCTACCCCATAAAAAGAAATCTAAAACCGTAAGATCTGGTGACCTTGCTGGCCATGGAAAAATACTTCCCCTACCAATCCATTTATTTGAAAATACAATATCTAAATAATTTCGGACACCTGCGGCAAAATGTGCTGGGCAGCCATCTTGTTGATACCACATGTCTAATCTGTTACGAATTGGAACGTCTTCTAGGAGGATGGGCAAATCGTTAGTTAAAAAATCTAAGTACCTTTGGCCCGTTAATTTTTCTTCAAAGAAAAAAGGTCCTATTATCTTCCTATTTAAAATACCACACCACACATTTATGCTCCAGCGATTTTGGTAATTGACTTCCCTCTGCCAGTGTGGATTTGTTTCTGACCAGTAGTGACTGTTGTGCAAGTTAATTTTACCAGAGCTTGAAAATGTAGCCTCATCCGTCCATAATATTGCAGATAGAAATTGTTGATTATCATTTAACATTCCTTTTAACCAGTTGCAATAATCTAGTCGTCGATCAAAATCTATGTCTTTTAACTCTTGATTTAAAACAAGATGGTAAGGATGCATTTTACGTTCTTTTAGTATTCTATTCACCAAAGAATAATTTAATTCTAGATCTCTTGCAATTTCCCTAATACTTGCACGTGATTCAGCGTTAACGTATGCCAAGACGTTAATAACATTTTCTTCATTTTGTCTTCTACGTACCCTATTTCTTACCGAAACAGGTTGAACATTGCCAGTTTTTCGTAATCGTTTTGCCAGTCTTTTAAAAACTTTTCTTGAATGACGCCGTCTTTCAGGAAATCGTAACCCATATTCTCTTTCAGCAATTACTGCATTTTGCAGACTTTCAAAATACACTGCTAGCGTATCATATGCTTCTTCATTTGAAAAATAAAGCATTATAATAAAGTGATTTTTCAAACGTTCAAATTAACTTTAACAGCAACAACAAATTATAAATAAACAATCACAAAACATAAATGTCATTTCCAAAGGTGACTTGATTACTTTTACAACATCGCCCAGGAAAATAGTTTGACATACTCGTAATGTTACAGCTTATCCATATAAAACCATTGAAGAAATTTTAAGGAATCTAGGATAAAATTTCACGCTAGAAGAACTGAATTTGTGTAGGTACAGCAAATAAGGGGAAACATATTATGTTTCTAAAATAACTAGATAATGAGTGCTTTTAGAAATTTCAGCGTTTTGTAAATTTCTGTTATGGGTACACCTTACAAGGTGAACCAACACTTCGAAAACAACGAAAAACAACAACGAAAATTTAAAAAATCTAAATATCTTTGGAATGACAAGAGATATCAGTTTGCGGTTTTGACGAAACAATATGTAATTTCATATTCTTTTTTTTTAAGCTGCTTCGAGTTATATCATTCCATTTGATATTTCTGAGAAAAATACATAAATAGGGTTAAGTGTTACATAACGCCCTCTAGTTGCCAGCGCATAGAATAAATGTGTTAATGTTATTTATTTTTGTAATCAACTTCTAATACTCTTTCCATTGAGCCTAAGCTTCTGAAAATCGGTTAAGGTATACGGAAGTTACAGACCATTTTCTGTAAACAAAAGTATACTTCCCCCACCACTTAACTGTAGGTGATAGAAAAAAATGACTTAAGCAAAAATTGTAAACCAAGTACAGTAGTTTCTAATTTTGATAATTTTTTCTTAATGCGGTAATATTTTGTCAAAAAAAGCAAATTAATTATGTAAATCATAAAATGCGTCACCTAGCGGAAAGCTAAGCATTTAAAAATGTTTTTACGCATTTTCTTTTGGCCGATTATGTGATAAGAATTTTTTCCCCCAAATTCTAGGATATACGGTTTCCGAGATAAGGCCGGTGGCCACCCTTAATGAATCACCCTGTATATTAGTTTTTGAGTCGATCTTCCTTAAAAACCAAATTATTTGATTAGGTCAGGATTATGGTAGGATAAATAATAACATATTGGTGTAGGTCAAGTGTACGCTGGGGCAAGAAATAATGTATTGGGTTAGGTCAGGAGTACGCTAAGATTACAAAAACATAGTATAGGTCAAGATAAATCTGTGTGCGTGTGTGTGTGTGTGTGTGTACAATCGTCTGCCCTGGTATTATAATTATTTACCTCAGTATATTATCCCCTAACTATAGTTGAATAAATAGCTGCAGGTCTAGAGTATTAAAACAAAGGCAATATATTATTATTGGGGTAGGTCAAGATAACGCTATATTATAAGATTAAACCGTCAAAAATATAGTATTCTATCCATCTCAATATTAACTAACATAATCAATTAACTCTTTATTGTTTATATTTATATTATTATTTGAATAAACTTGTAAACCCATTTTTAGGGACTCCTTATTAATATATAAAGTTTGTTTACCTTCTAGTTGAATATACTCTAAACATAAATAGATTGATTATTGTGATTTATATCTATGAGTACTTTGAGAGGAATAATAAATTATCGTTGACGTTGTAGTTAATGATACAGCCAGTGGACTGGCTCCGCTGTTATCTCTGTCGTATAGAAGGAGAGCTCCGGTCGAAAGGATAGAGGGAGGACGAATTATTATTTATATAGAATCGTTGGGGCGATTCCTTTAAAACTGGTTTCAGGTACACTGGCCCGGAATAATCAGAACCCAAGGCTAACCGGTAATTGAAAGGGCTGGATGTTTCATAATTTTCATTTTAATTAATTTATTAATTGGTTTTAATTAAAATTGTTGATCTTTTCATTTTTTTCAACGCAATTTTATAATATGTAAAAAAAATACATTATCAAAACAAAGAGAATTAAAAGCATTGCTTTTGTGTAAACCTATTCAAAACTTCTTATTACTACTAACACACAATTTTTTGTCGCGGCTACAAAGTTAACCAAACAACATAATCTGATAAAATGTATTAAAGTCATATACTTTGTAGAAAATTAACTAATAATTAGAAGAAAAAAAAAACACGAAACATTTCGTAAATCTACAACAAATGAGTCTTATTAAGACTACAAAAACAAATCACTTTTGAAACAACTACTTCCCTGGCCAATACCTCGATTTGAACTGATTTGAATTGGGAAAAAGCACCATGAAATGAATACCTCCAAAATTGAAGATTTTAATGATCAGATTATTTATGCTAGCAAAGTAAACACTTGTTACAACAAGTTTATTTTTGAGATGGATTTTTGGATTTCCAAATATTGATCGTGAAACTCTTTATTTTTTAATATTATGGTTTTCTTACACCATTTATTTATTTCACAATGCTTACAAAACATTTTAAGCTCGCACATCAAATCCACAATAATTTTAATCGCATTTGAAACGAATTTCAATAATTATCTTCATAACACGTCTTCATAATAGCTAAATATTACAAATTATTTACGAAAAAATACTTAAATCTTTTACATAAGATATCAGGAGTGATTTCATTCATGCTGCAGATCCTACGCTTACTAAAAATCATTACTTAACGACTTAATATCGATGGATTACATTCTTTTAAATTTTAAACCTCCATTAACGATTGTTACTAAATAACGGGGATTCAGGCATTGGATAATTAAGAATTGCCAACGTCCTTGGTATATACCGGCTGGTAACCACACCTTCGAAATCCTTTTCGTATTCCCGATTTAGTACACCCCCAAAATCCCTTAATCACGCAATCTATTTTACAAACGAGGGCATCGTTATCAGGCCCGAGGAAATCCCTCGACGACCTTTGCCCGGGAACGAACCCTCCTCTCCTTCCTGCTGCAGCAGCGAACGAAACTCAGCTGGAAAGTCCTTGGACGAAGGGGCTGGCTGTCTAATGAAGTGGTTCTTCCTGTGCTAACGTTATGATTCAATAAGAAACGACGAAGGTTCAATAGTCGTCGGAAGAGTATTGAATTATAAATACATCGACGTCCTCGTGACTGCACACGCCGTTACCGAGTGTGAAATAAATTATTTCGGTCGGATGTGTCTGCTTCGGTAATTATGTGAATATGTAATGGCGAGGATTTTGTACATCGGTTAATGGCGGTCATATAAGGAACGATATTGTCAAAACCACATAAAATGTATTATTCTGGTACTACATATTGAGGTGATGCTCCATCTTGTTAAATGATACGTATAGATGCTGGATAGGATTTAATTTTGCTAGATAAAAAATGTCCTCTAAATTCGTAACGTTAATTCTTGGTGACTAAAAATCATTTTCTATCGTAGAAGGAATTTTGAACAAATTTTTTCACCTTCCCATAAAATTCTATTTGAAAAAAGGGTCATAATCTGGAGCGGAGAACTGAAATATGCTACTGTTTATAATGTAATCAAAAAGTTGAAAAATCGAATTAAATCCATAGTACTTAAACAGGCATTTCTGACAATTAGTAATGCTTTCACTAATCACAAACCAGTTAATTAGAAACTAGTCTACGTTTGGTCATGGTCATTTGCTGATGATATTTAAACTTAATATATAACTTATAAATGCAGGGTGGCCCAGAAAAAGTTTAATATTTAGTGGACCAATTAAAGTGTTTATTATTTATTAAACAATACGATTGGGGAATTTATTTCTTAGAAATAATATCGTAAATCTTTCCCATCCTAAGATTGAATTATTGTACCAATACGATGTGATGACGATCTAGGCACGTTTAAAGCGCTTGCTCGCTTCCAAATCGAATAGTTCGAATAACTCCTCACGAACAGACTGATTAACAATATCCAAGTCATGAAGTAATGATCTTGGTTGACTCTTTTTTGGTTTTTACAATATTATTAATTAATTTTAGTTCATTTTCCGTATTTATACATAAAAAGTTTGATAAACAAAAGAAGGACTTCGCTGCCCGAATATTGACCAAAAGCTTTTCACCTCTTTTGGCCATGAATAAAATCTTAAGATTAAAGTTTCAGCCTAAAAGCTTTAGTAGATTTTTAAGATAAAGCACCTAACAGTGTAATGTTATTCAAATGTAATTTATTTATTTAAAGTACAAAGATTCATTAATGATATATTGCTCGTTTTGTTCGATAACCTTTTGCCATTTTTCAGGGAGTTTCGTAATTCCTCGTTCATAGAAGGATCTGTCTTTATCCGCGAAAAACTGAATAAGGTGCTGATTTACAGCATCATCTGAAATAAATGTTAAACCACGCAAAGAGTTTTGAAGAGAGCGAAACAGGTGGAAATCTGATGGCGTAAGGTCAGGCGAAAACATCCCATCCAAGGTCCATCAATTTTTGGCAAGTAATCATACTCGTGTGTGGTTTCGCGTTGTCGTGATGGAACACAACTCCTTTACGATTAACGAGCTCTTGAAGTTTCTGGATGATTTATTCCTTCAAACTATCCAATTGCCGACAGTACACATCAGAATTGATTGTTTGGTTCCTTGGAAGGAGGAGCTCGAAATATACAACACATTTAAAATCCCACCACACTGAGAGCATCCTCTGATGAATGTCTGCCTTCGCTTTTGACGATTCACCACGTCCGACCAAGACGGTTTGCGCACCACATTGTTGAAAACAATCCACTTTTCATCACCAGTTATTATTCGCTTTAAAAAAGGATCGTTTTCCTCACGTTTAATGAGCATATCGCATACGATTATACGCGCTGTCAAATGAATTTCCTTAAGTTCACGAGAAACCCAAATATCGAGTTTGCTTGTGTATCCCAGTTTCTGTAGGTGATCGTGAACGCTTGAATGATGGATGTTTAATGTTTCTGCAATCTACCGAGTCGTGTAACGTGAGTTTGACTCGATCAGTGCCTTTATTTGGTCACTGACCGAGGAGCATCGTTGACATTAAAATCACCAGCACGGAATTTAGAGAACCACCGCTGGCATTGACGCTCTTGTAGAGCATCGTCCCCGTAAACATTACGCAACTGTTCACAGGTTTGTCGCGCGTTCTTCCCTTTACGGAAGAGTAAAATATGGCGAAAATGCACAGTTTTGTCTTCCATCTTTACCTTTTAATAAAATATAAAAAACTCAAAAAGAAAAACAGTTAAATTTTTTTGCAATGAAGCTACAACCCTCAGCTGTCGAATGGCATAACCAAAAAATGGATGCGATTTACTATAGTAGTTCAAATAATGTGCTAGCACCATCTGTTGCAATAATGCGTCACGACTTTTCCGACAACCCGATAAGATAATAATATTTTTAATATTATAATTATTACGCTTTTTTGTTCTCCAATTGTGCGATTTTTATATGTTTTTATGTATTTTAGGGAATTTATTAGAAAGCATACCCATGAATAAAAAAATAATAATCGGAGGGGACTTTAATTTAAAATTTAACAGTGATGACCCTCGGTCAGTTCAACTTTGTGATTTTCTAGCATCATATAGTCTACACAGTTTACATACTTTTGCGACTAGAAATAACAACTGCCTGGACAATGTTAAAAGTATACTAGATGTAATTATCTCTCAATTAACGGAATTAATAAATTTATGCATAAAGTCGGGAACTTTCCCCAGTGTACTTAAACTGGGCTGCGTAATTCCTATTTTCAGAAAGAGTGAGGACACTGTTATCAACAATTATAGACCGATATCCTTGCTTCCCGTCATCTCAAAGACAATTGAAACGATTTTATTTAAACAACTCACGGCATTTCTAGATGCACGGAACTTTATTGATAATCAACAATACGGTTTCCGGGTAAATTATATTTCTACAATCTTCACCCTCACAGCCGCCGCTTATTGTGCTCCTACTTAAAGGGCAGACGGTAGTTAGTCAATGATCTACTATCAGCTGAGGCTAATATTGTGCAGAGTGTCCCACAGGGATCAATCCTTGGACCCTTGCTATTCATATTATACCGGGTGTGGGACTTAAGACACCTCGGACCATAGCTCCCTTACGATAAAAGCTATCGAAAAAAATCTAAGAGCAAAGTGGAGCGTAATTACCGTCGCTATGTTTCAAAAATATTTCTAATCATCAGTGGCGTGCCGTGCTCCAGGGGCGTACCAAACTTGTTTTTTTAAATGGAATGCCCTATTTTTTATTGCAGATTTGGAAAGTGCTCGGAGAGTACTTATTTTTTTATCTAACATGTTATACCCTTCACTTTAGCGGTTTCGCTGTTATAACCCCTTCTTTCAAAATTGCGCCCCATTTTTGAGATTTTTTTGTAGAGAAACTAATTGACGCCGGCGCCTAAATTTTGAATTGAGGTACAGATTAAGACCTCGTATACCTTCACATAATTTTTTTTTCGGGTTATTTATGGAAAAAAAAATTTTTGATTGATCTTCGCATGTTGTCATTTTTTTTCGAAAATTTCAAATGGCACCCCCCTAAAAAAATTACGGCGTTGTACAGCCAAAACTCTAAATTTTTCATTGGTACAAAAAAAAAAACACTGCATAACAAAATTTCGGAGAAAAAAGGAATTTCATCGCAAATATCGGGAAACGTTTTCCGTTCCCAAGTGTGCCATGAGAAAACAAAAGATTGGTAATTGTCAAAGTAAATTATTAGACGCCAGTAGCAGCCGTAAGTCATTTTTGATAAACGTTCTAAAAATGTTCCGAACTCAAGAGGAAATGGTTGACATGATATTTATTCTTGGAGAATGTAACAAGAATTGTTTCTTGGCGTCACGAGTGTACGCTGCGAGATATCCGCACAGGGCACATCCAAATGAACGTGCGTTTCAAAAAGTGTTGGAGAGATTTATTACTACCGGAAGTGTGAAACGGCCAAGGAGAGTTAGAAAGAAGGCAGTTTTTACCGAAAATAATGAACTGCAGGTTCTGGAGGCAGTTATTGAAGATCCTCATACCAGTATCCGTGATATTAGTAGGAATCACGATATTTCAACGCGATCCGTACATCGTGTTCTTCAAAAGTACAAATTCCGTCCATTTAAGATTCAAATGTACCAAGAATTGCAACCTCGAGATTTTCATGCGAGGCAAGATTTCTGCATGTGGGCTATCAACAAAATTGTGCAGGAGGAATCATTTCTTATGCGCGTATTATTTTCTGATGAAGCGACGTTCCAAATAAATGGGCATGTCAATCGCCACAACTACCATTATTACGCCGATGAAAACCCACACGCCACGCGAATGATAAACCACCAGCAAAGATGGTCGCTGAATGTTTGGGGAGGCATACTTGGAGAACACCTTTGGGTCGTTATTTCATCGAGGGGCACCTAAACGGCAACAGTTATTTGAGGTTCCTTCGCGACGACTTGGATGATCTCTTGGAAAATGTCCCTCTAGCCGCTCTACGACAGATAGTTTTCCAGCACGATGGGGCTCCTGCACATAATAGCCGTGTCGTTCGGGAATTTCTCGATGAAACGTTTCCGGACTCCTGGATTGGTCGTGGGGGTCCTGTTAGGTGGCCGCCAAGATCACCAGACCTCACTCCCCTCGACTTCTTCCTTTGGGGCCATATCAAAGACCAGGTTTACAGGACGGTACCAATTACTGTCGAGGGTATGAGGGAGAGAATCCGCGCGGCTTTCCGCGGTATATCACCAGAAGTCCTTAGGGCAGTGTCTAGAGCCTGTGAGTCGAAGTTGCGGTTATGCCTCCAGCAGGAAGGTCGTCATTTCGAACATTTAGTTTAAGTTGTTAAATTTTCTTTATCTGCATTTTTCATATCATGTTGAATAAATAGGTACATACTATTATGTTGACCGTATTTGTGTTTTTGTTTTCTCATGGCACACTTGGGAACGGAAAACGTTTCTCGACATTTGCGATGAAATTCCTTTTTTCTCCGAAATTTTGTTATGCAATGTGTATTTTTTTGTACCAATGAAAAATTTAGAGTTTTGGCTGTACAACGCCGTATTTTTTTAGGGGAGTGCCATTTGAAATTTTCGAAAAAAATGACAACATGCGAAGATCAATCAAAAATTATTTTTTTTCCATAAATTACCCGAAAAAAAATTATGTGAAGGTATACGAGGTCTTAACCTGTACCTCAATTCAAAATTTAGGCGCCGGCGTCAATTAGTTTCTCTACAAAAAAATCTCAAAAATGGGGCGCAATTTTGAAAGAAGGGGTTATAACAGCGAAACCGCTAAAGTGAAGGGTATAACATGTTAGATAAAAAAATACGTACTCTGCGAGCACTTTCCAAATCTGCAATAAAAATAGGGCATTCCATTTAAAAAAACATAAGTTTGGTTCGCTACTGGAGTACGGCACGCCACTGATGATTAGAAATATTTTTGAAACATAGCGACGGTAATTATGCACCACTTTGCTCTTAGATTTTTTTCGATAGCTTTTATCGTAAGGGAGCTATAGTCCGAGGCGTCTTAAGTGCCACACCCGGTATATTAATGATCTCCCGTTACAAGTTAATATGTCAAACATTTTTTTGTGCGCAGATGACACTACTCTTATGCATCAATCTCTGGCTGTGCAGTCTGCAATAAAGAGAGATTGACCCTGTCACTTCGTAATGGAAACATAGATATTGTTTGTGTAAAATTCCTAGGAATAAACATTGGTAATAAACTAAATTGGAATTTACATGGCGTTGTAGTTTCCCCTAAATTAAATAGTATAGTATTTCTTTTAAGAAATCTTACTAATTCATTACCACAAACAGCACTATTAACAGTTTACTTTGGGTACTTCCAGTCGCATTTAATATATGGAATTTTAGTATGCGGTCATGCCCCTCTACTTATTAAGTTATTTCATATTCAACGAAGAGCAGTGAAGGAAATATCTTTTCTGGAATACAGGGATGATTGCAAAGTAGCATTTATTAAAATGAATATATTAACACTTCCATGCATCTATATGATGAATTGCATCTAACATGTTCGCATAAATATAGCGCAGTATACCACTCAAGATCAATTACATAAACACCTTACCAGATCTAGGAAACTGCTATATCCATCTTGTCTACGCTTCTACAAAACTAGAATCAGCTCAAATTTCTATGGGCCTAAATTATACAATTTACTACCGCAAAGCATAAAATCTCGCTCCGATGTTAAATTTTACTATGCAATCAAAAGATATTTCATTACGAAGACCTTTTGTAGCATAGAAGAATGTATATCCAATAGATTCCACGATTTTTATTAGCGTAACCATTGTATATTTACTATTTATTATGTCTTGTATTCAACTTATTCATCTAATTTTATGTTTTTAAATTATATATTAAGGTTATTTATATGTATATTTAAAGAATCTCTCTCGAATTGTGTAAACTTTGTTGTAGCACCAAGTAAATGATTTGATTTGATTTGATTTGATAAGAAAGTTAATCCACCTGCTGTGCCTTGAGATCCAAAAACAACGCGTGAAAGTTTTTTTTCGAAAGGGAACTTATGTACCTGAGTTCCGAGAGTAATATAACACCGGTACATAAATGGCGTCATCACGAGAGGCGAAACGGCGTAAATCCGAATTGAGCCATCTATCAGTCGCCAGCTGTCCGTCATCAACAGATGGTCTGCCTGCTGCCTGATCGGTCCACACCATTACCTTAATCGATGTCGATTTTATCCCAAGAAATCACAAAAATTTGAAATTTAACAAATCCGAAACAATCAATTTTTAGCACGATTTAACAATGATATCGCAATAATCTTACTACTTGTCAAGAATAAGTATCATCGAATTTGTATACGATAATAAATTACTATTTTTACGTCAATATTTTTTTCTTTTCATTATTTTTATTTTAGTAACTTAAATAACCTTCAGCAGCTAATTAGCGCAATGATACGAGAAAGTAGAACAAAAGGTCGTGGTCGTCGAGGCCTCTTCAAAATGGCGGCCGCGGTTGTACGTCCTCTATTATTAAATTTATATTATTTACATTCTACAGATGTTGTTAAAAAAACTTTACTTCCATAATAAGTAATTATTATTATTTTTAAAAAGATTCGACTTTTAAAATTTCACTATAATCGCCCGTGCATTTATTACAAGCTGTCTTTTGTTTGGTATCCATTGTGGAACGTGACATTTTCCTCAGGGACAACCATTTGTCACGCGACATTATAATTTCCAATTTTAAACATGTTAGAAATACGCCTTAACATACATTTAACCTTCGCGACTTCTTTAATAATTCAATTATATTATTTTTACCGGCAATCGATCGTACAAGGCAATGGATTGCTGTTTTCATTAAATTCCTATTTTATTCAAATCAGCTAAAATGAACATATAACATTGTTCAAACTTAGTTACATACAGTAGAGCAAGTCATAAAAAAAAACAACCGTCGTATCGATTTACGCTCCTTTTGTGTCATTAAAATTTTTATAATAATATAAAATTCAAAATTAAATACATAGTTACTTTGTAATCATTAATTAAAAAATTTTAAGTATTTAAAAATTCATAATGTATGTAATATTAATTTCTAAAAAAGTTATAAAAATAAAATTACGCAATAAAAGCAATTTAATATAACAATATAAGGTAAGGTAATATTAACTATGCAGCAAAATAAACATTATGTTTCCTAAAAACTCATAGTATAGTATGATATAGGAGCGGCTAAAAGAAGCACTCCCCTATAATTAGGACAATAAAAAACCCAACACATAATTACACGGATAGATACATTTTAAAAAACCTTTATGTAATTTTATTACAAGTAAATTCTAACAACAATTATAAATAATATACCAAACCATAGTTTATATACGTAATACACCTATATTGTATATAAACATATAGTTGAAATTTGGTGGATGCGCAAGGAACCACAAGCGTTAATTACATCGCCACTGTTATAATTAACACGCAAACGCCGATTATGAACAATAATCGCACGCACATTAAGTTTAAATATACCTATATTGCCAACACGCAACGAACCCTCGGAGAATTGCTGTTGCCTACGTGCATATTTTAGACAACAGGTAACCTATGATCCAAACCGGTTCTACGAATCCCGCTAGAGTTGCTACCCAAGGTTAAGTGGTCTGGAAAACAAGTGAATATTTACAGCGTTCCTCGCGTTAACCATTATTTTCTTCTATTCACAGTTTTTAATGATGTAGTTTATATACAGCGGGCAAAACTCGCCCCCTCTCAAAACTGATTACCATTTTAATGGGGAATAGTAAAAATCACGTTAATGTTATTAGACCTGGAATTGAATACAGTGTTTTTCCAAGAAAATAAAAATATACTGAAAGATAGACTTGTAGAGTTCAAAAAGAAATCCTTATGAAAAAAAATTTATTTGCTTACTTTCAATATTTTTTTTTCACAACGAAAAGGAAATTATTAGCTTTTACTTTTTTTTTATATAAACTGCTCAAAACAATTAGCCATAGAATTAAAGCGGGAAATCCCATGGAAATAAAATTAAGGACATCTGAAAGACGCTCTATTTAATTGTTTTAATTGACACATAGGGAATTATCAGCATCGTACACTTTTGGAGTATCCGTAATAATTAACACGAACTACCAAAACTAAAGTGAAATAATGTATCCCAAATTCAATAAACAGCCGAAAAATGTTTGACAGTTTGACTTAAGTGAAAATGAGGCATGTCAACGAAGTGGAACTTGATCGTGCTATAGCATTAATTGAAAATGGCGAAAGCTTTCGACAAGTTTCAAGAAACTTCAACGTAAGCCTGTTTGTTATTCAGCGATTGTGGAACAGGTACTTGGAAACAGGTGCGGTGGGCAAGGTCGCAAAAGAAAAACTACTCAAAATCAAGACCTATTTTTACTGATTTCTAGTTTCTACGGAAAAAGACCTCTTAATTTACTTCAGGACGACGCATGGGATCACTGTATCAGACCAGACAATTGGGAATAGGTCGAGGGAATCAAATTTAAGGACAAGACGACCAGTCCGAAAACCCTCTATGATAACACGCCACAGAATAGTAGGGATGAATTTTGCTCGTGAACATGTCGCATGGCAGCTTCGATGATGGAAGTCTGTGCTCTTCACGGATGAATCAAGGTTCCGTACTACTCGTTGCGATGGCCGAGTACGTGTTTACAAACGCCCAGGACAACGCTACGCAGCTGCTACTATCTAGGAAGTGGAAAGATTTGGAGGTGGTTCAGATATGGTTTGGGGTGGGATTAGTATCGACAGTAGAACCGACCTTGTCGTAATTCCAGGAAATCTTAACGCTAATCTTTATGTTGACATTGTGTTAGGAGGACATGTTGTCCCTGTGGCATGTGGAATAGGTCCAAATTTTTTGTTAATGCAGGGTAACGCAAGACCACATACTTCGCGAATCACTTTGGACTTCCTACAAAAACTCGAAATTTAAACAATAGCATGGCCTGTTTTAAGTCATGATTTAAATCCCGTAGAGCATATTTGGAGGTCGCCCGCATCCTCCCCAGACCAACCAGCAGCTAATTGAAGAATGGTACGCTGTACCACAAGAAGACCTTCTAGGATTTTGCGAAGCATGCACAGAGGGTGTAATGCCGTTATTCGTGTTATGGTAGCACATACTCGTTATTAAGTTACAAAAGTTTACATTAACAATTAATTTAAATTCTTTTTGCACTTTGGTTTTGATAGTTGTTAATTATTACCGTTACTTTAAAACTACGTGATGCTGACAGTTCCATATGTGCCAATTAAAACAATTAAATAGAGAGTTTTTCAGATATTCCTAATTTTATTTGCATGTAGTTTCCCGTTTGAATTTTATGGAGGCACAAATTAGTGACCCGCTAATTGTTTTGAGCAGTGTATATATATACTTTAATATTTGCAAATGTACCAGTGTGTGGAATCCTTCGAGATTTATGAACATATTATGTTTCAAACGATGAGATCTTTATTTTTGTTTCATCTAAAATTCAAAAAATTTTATTAATGGCAAGTCATTTCATAGAAATAATTTCAATCACTTAATAAAACACTGGAATAGCGTGAGGTTTCAAAAATTAATTTATTGTACTACGACAATTGTTTCGCCACACTGTGGCATCATCAGATGTATGATATATAACGGAGTGGGACTTTATGAGGGTGGGGATTTGGGGAGATTTGCGGTTGTTAAGGCCACTCTAGACTAGGAAAAAAAAGGTTATTTTCTAGATTTTTTTAAACAAAATCTAAAAGTCCTATTAAAAAACTGTTTTTATATCTTTATTGTATACACATTGAACTTTATTTTCATTTTTTTTTAAAAGAAAATTTTCAAAAATTACGTAACAAAATAAAGAAAATGGAGGTCCCTCCCGGAGCGTAGGGCAAAACGGGCGAAAAGATCCTGGAAGCAGCAATGGACCTGGTACAAAAAAGTAAATGTTTTCTGAATCTCTGATGGATACTCTAAAAAAATACGGGCCGGATTTTGAAAATTTTGATTCTAAACAAAATGGCGCACGTTTGAAAACAAAGTTCATTTTTCGGGCTTAAATTCTCGTATAAAAACGTTCATAAAAAAAGAATGAAGCACTTTAAAACAAAAAGCCCTCGTATTTTTGTAGTATTTTTTATGTAGATTAAGGAATAAACAGATTTAGACTGATTGGTTAATTCGTATTTGAGATTTCTTTTCGCCCGATTTTAAAAACATGGTTTCGAGAAAAACACGATTAAAGTTTTGACTCATAGTTTTTCATAGAAATAATGTATTTATCTCTAGTCTGCAATGTCTGTGCCATAAAATTGATCTTCCAGATTCATTTTCTCATCATCCTGATCCTTTCTTGTTGATTTCTGCGCCATTCGAGCCTCTTTTGTCGTAGCAGTTTTGTCCGATTATTATTCCCAGAACCTGCATAACTTTTATTATGCTAAATAAGCCGTCGTTGAATACACACATGGCCATATTAGCTGCAATATCCAACACCACTTATCCACTGGAAGTTGATTTTGGAGCCATCGACCACGCAACGGAATTGAAACCAACCGATAAGCATTACCAAGCCGAAGAATGACGAAAAACCTCATTTTCTCCACGATCCATCATCCGAGACAATAAATCCGTGATAATTTTTAGAAGATTGATTTTGCTCTTCTTTTTCTGCGCTTTTCATACATATTTTGCACAGAGTTTCAGTTGCTTCACCAATTGTTTTGGCAATTTTCACCTGTCAAATACTTCCGCGCGGCTTTAAAATAAATTTTCCCATATTCTTAAGACTCTAAACTATACTTTAAGCCAAAAAAAAATCTTTTTTTTCAAAATTCTAGAGTGGCCTAACCCATTAACAAACATTTTTACAGATTTTACAAAGAAACAATATTTATATGGAAATCAAAAAATATTTATTAATGGCAAATTGTTGGTCTCTGTTTGGTCGTTTAAAATGACTCCTCTCTTGTTAAATTTATTTATTTCCATGGATTCCAATAGATTGAGCTTCAGTTCAGAATAATTTTATTTTATATGATTTATACTTACAATTTTTGAAGAAGAATTGCTGAGAAATTCTAATAAATAAATAGCGAAAAATTCTTTAGAAACAGGAAAAGAAAATTCTACTTTATAGTTTTCTAATAAAATAAACTAAGGATGTTAAAAATTCGGCAATTTTCGAAGGAATTTCTTACAATTTGGAAAATAAATTGCCAAATAAAAAATTAAATTTGGAAGATAATTTTCTAGATAGTACTATAATCAAAAATGAGAGAGAGAGAGAAACATCTTAATTTATTATTTGTTACATAAGGTATTAACAAAAATAATCATAATTACTTTACGGCTATCGAACCATGACCAAAAGAGAAATTCTTGCAAATTTGATTTAAAAAAGAATTGTTGACAAATTCTAATAGAGTAATAATATTTTAAATTAAACAAAATAGAAAGACAGTTGTTAAAAATTTTAACAATTTATAAGATGAATTTTTGAAATAAAAAATAGTTGAAGTAAAAAATAGTTAGTTTTATAGCACAAACTGGAAGAGGAGTTACTGCTTCAGAATTCTGCGATAAAATAAGCCAGAGATGCTAGAAATTAAAAAATCCTCTTACAACTTTGAAGAGAAAATGTTGGAAAATTCTAAAAATCTTGAAGAAATTCTTTTGGATACTTCTAGAACCTAGAGAAAAAAATGTATATTACTGTTACACATAAAAAACAAATCATGTTTTGATTACTTCCCACGATCACTTGAATAAAAAAACAGATAAAAAAGACAAGTAAAAAATAATTAACAAGGAAATTTCAAATGTGTTAATTTTTGCAACCCTCCGCGTTTTTTTGCAATAGTGAAGTAAATCATTTTTACAGCGAACATACACTATTTTAAACCTGTTTGAATCACAAATGATTTTTTAGTGAATTATTCATTTTCCATCAAACAATTTCCTATTAATTTTGACGAATAAACTCAAGTAGAGAAGATAAGTCAGTTAGTTAGTTAGTATTAACATCCTGTATACCCCTAAATAACGGGTGTCCAACAATTATTGCAGTCCCGGGTGGCGTTGGAATCAAAAACGTAGGTCAATTCTTTCATGTTAATTGTCAAACATAACCTAAATGTGCATTAAAAATGTCAGTTTATTTATTTGCAACATTTAAGAATCGACCTACGTTTTTTATTCCAACGCCACCCGGGACTGCAATAATTGTTGGACACCCGTTAGAAATATGTAAACATTTATTTTGTGTTTTCTTAAAACAACTAAACAAATAAAATAAAATACAATAAAACAATAACTATTAAAAGTTTCACCGGTCTTTTTAGAATTTAACTATTTTCTGACTTCATTTATATTCAAAAAATCAAGTAATAATTATTTTTATTAAACTTTAAAATGAATTGTTAATTCAAAATTCAAAGCGTTAATTATTGTTCGCAATCAACAACAGCCACAGACCGGTTTCGATCTATTTTGCATCTCATCAGCGTAGCGTAGTTGAAAAGATGAAAACGTAAAGAGTAACTCTCCGGGCAAACCGTCAGTCAAGATATTACGAAAAGGTGCCATCTATTACCTTAGCGTTGTACTAGATCCTTGGTGGAGAACCAAAGAAAAAGAAAAGCAAGAAAAGTATAAACGGACTGTAACACAAAATGAAAAGATATAATCAGAGACTGATACTAATGTTAATGAGGATGATGGAACAGGTGAACAGATAACAAAAAAGAAAAAGAAAGAAACAAAGAAATAACAGAAATTGTGATGGCGATAAATAAATTCGTTCTTTTCTCTTCTTAAGAACCAAAAAAATTATAACGTTACGTTTTACATTACATTTTACATTTACTTCACAGAATCTTTTGTGCAAACATTTTTGAACCTCACAAGCACTGTAGTCGTACTAACGAAGTTATCCGCTATTTTTCAGCTTTTATATACTTTTCTGTAAATTTTCTCAAAATTCACGTAAAAAAACTGTTGTCTTATAACATTAATTTGACAGCACATTAATAGAATTTTCGCTCTAATTCTATCGATATCTATTGAGACAGGACATGAGTACGCTAGGTTCATGCGTAGACTATTGGGAAAGGTCAAGAGTACGCTGAGACCTTCAATGCTAATAATTAGATTGTGTTTCTGTTGTTTCTTAAGTAACATTGGATATTGTTTGTGTAGCTCGTGTAAATCTACACAAACAATATCTCAAAATCTTAACACACACAAGCCTTATGATGTTTATCGAATTTCAAGAATATCGTGGTTTAAGCGAATCATTAATTTCATAACAAATGTTACATTCTAAATTTCGATAAATCATCTTTTTGGAATTTGGCCTTTGATCTAACATGTCTTTCCGAATTCATCACCAATTACCATTGTCTATTTGAGCCAATACTGATTGTATAAATATCAAAATAATATGAAACGTCACAGAAAGTAGTCACATACAAAATGAGCAAAAATAAGCCAGTAATGGTAAAAATATTGCCTAAAATGGTAAAATATACTGCTGGTGAGGATACCATCATCCAGTAATATGAGTCTGAGTTGAAAAGTACTACATGAACTTCACCCGCATGTCCCCTGCTCTGAATTGTTAGATTTTTTTGAAGTGGACAGGTATAGCAAAATCAATAAATTTCCTCCACCATTTAACTTCATTAGCTTGATTACTGTGTAAGAAATATAAAACTAGTGACTTTAAACATCAGGAAACTTTCAAAGTTTTTCGATAAATTGTATTTTCGATGTTTCAGAAATATAAAACTAGACGTATTTATTTTGTGAAAGGTCAAGAGTACGACAGATTAATTCATAGTCTTGATAATGACATTAATCCGTCGAAACTTAAGTCGTGTGTTCTTGTAATATATGTATATGTACGATATAGTACATAATTTTTAGTGGTAAAAAAAACATAGTAAGTGCGTTAGTTTAGTATTAATCCATAGTCTATTGAGGATATTCAGATGTATGCTGATTTCATGCGTTTACTCTTATATGCATATTTTCCTGATAGTAACTTTATATTCGGCAAGCCTTCTGTTTATACATAGCTTTAATTGATTAATCCAAATTATTTTAATCAATCAAGGAATTAATTTAAAAACAGTTTTGCATTGTGCGATGTGAGCGTTTTAGCGATTTTCAATAGCGGTTATTTCTGCCTGAACGACAAATAACATCCTGGAGGTCCTAGAAAGTGCGACAACGATAAGTTTGAGAAAATACTTGCTGAAAATTAGGCACAAACGCAGAATAAGCTTGCAGAACAGCTTGAAATAACTCAGCAGTTGATTTCCAAACGCCTACACGAGATGGGAAAGTTCCAGAAAGAAGGGAAATGGATTCTGCAGATCCTCATTGAAACCAACAAAAATCAACGATTGGAAGCATGTCTTTCTCTGCTCAATAAACAATGTCGAAAATCGTTCTTGTTGAAAATCGTTACGGGCGATGAGAAATATATACTCTATGATAATCAGAAATGCAGAAAGTCATGTGTAAGTTCCGGCGAATCATAACAACCGGTCGCAAAACCCGGAAAGAAGGTTCTGCATTTGGTGGGATATGAACGCTCTAAATGTAGAAATATGAATCTACTTTTTGAAACGCACCTTATTATCATAGAAAGTGGTTTTGATAAAGTGCGGAGTTTAACCGACGCGCAAGTTCATTCGTGCCGGATGTGGATAGATAATTGTTGGGACTGACATTATTTTTGCCACCACATCCTGTGGCTTATCAACGGACAAATAACAAACAAAGAGATTTGAAATTGTGGTCACTGATTATTTAGTCGGTAAAATATTGCACAATCGTCAACAAAAGTAAGGTTAAACTATAAGAAAAAGCGTTTATGACTAAACAGACTCAATATTTACAGTTTTAAAAATAAGAACGATATACTATTAAATGTAAATAAGATATGTATTTTGTAAATAAATTATTAAGTAAAAAAAAACATTCTTTATAGTTGAAAGATTAAATCTTAATTTCCAGTGCAATTGAAATTATAATTTTGTGCAGTAAGTAAAATTGGATTTATTATATTTATTTACGATTATTTGTGCGGCAACCTTGCAATTTATAAAAAAAAAACATTTTTTACATCTCTGGGCTAATCTAAAGCCTAAATTTGCATTATAATTTCATATACAATTTCATAGAAATTATAACACTTCTGCATTACAAATCTGATACATTCGCAAAGTCTTTACTGCAAATATTAGATTTGGGAGAGTACAAATAATAAGGGGTTTATTGTAATGCTTTGGATTACCTGTTGACAAAATACATTAATATACACATACATAAAAAAATACACTAAATTTTGAGCACAGGAATCACAGGGTCACTTCTTTTTTTTTTTTTTTGGCAAGCATCCATTTGTTTTGGAAAAGACTTGATGTGGCCGTCCAGTATAATGAACGTTGCATGCGTTTGTTAACTTGTCAAAGCGGTTGCCAAGCTTGGTGGGGGAACATAATTGCTAGAGGAATAAATATCCCGATCGAACTGGCCGAAATACCTAGCCAACCGAAGCGTGAAACAAATATCCTCTCGCAGCTAAATTGACTGTGCTCAAAGTTACTAAGGGAATCGAGTTTGTCAATATACGCCTAATTTACAATCAAATTCCACTCCTTATGACTGAACATAATTGCAGAAGGGTCTCTATATCATAACGGAAAACTCTTAAAACATCCTTGTTTTATTAATTTAAATGCTGAATATAATCGTTTACCTTCAAGACGCCTCAACACTAAAATAATATACAAATTCAGCATTTGAGAATCATTTGTTTCAAAAATGGCTCGACGACTTTATCGTCCAGCAAGCATGTACTACAGTAATCCATAATGCGGATAAAGGCCATAAAATTGATTTACTGGAAGTATTTGAAATTCATAGCCAAAATTAATACCGATTTTTTATCCTTAATGACCATACAGATAGAATTTATTCTGGTTCTATAAATAACCCTTATCTGTATTTTAAGTTCTTAAGGTCTTCTCGAAAAGAGACACAATTTATCAAATAAACAGTGGAAAACAAAGTTTTTTTTTAATCCTCAACTTAAAATATGATGATTATGAATATCAATCGCAATTTAAACTAGAAATATAATATTATAGTACATCTTAGAGAAAGATGATTTAGATAATTTAACTTTTTTTTTACACATAGAAATAGAAAAAATATGTTTTCATTTTAAAAAACAAAGTTGACCTTCAAATGACCTTGAAAGAAATAAGTTGCAAAACCATGGATAGTGACATAAAAGTTGCCCCCTCAGATCAAAAACATTTATTTGAAACATTTTTTTCATATTTTGCCCTGTTCCAAAAATATTCCACTTTGCCCAGATAAATGCCCCACCCTGTATATAGAAGGGTCCAATAAAAATACGTGTGTTGTAAATTTTTAATGAAATCCATGAAAGGGGTAAAGCGAGTTATTATGCTGCTCTCCCTTTTATACACGTTATATCCTCTGCGCTAATAAGACATGTCAAGTCGAGTTAATTAAGGATATTGGACTTAATAGTACAGACAGAATAATTAAATTCCGGGACCCCATCGTGTTTAATAAAATTTTAATAAATAACTGCCGGCGAAGTTTTAGGCTTTGTTTAGGTATCCCATGAATAATATTCGAAATAGAAAGTTCCTGGTCACCAAAAAAAGTTGATGGTATATTACATAATAAATGATTAACTAATGGCCAGTACTTTTTCATTTTAAATTCGTTTAATACTTGCTTAATTTTAGATTTATAGGAATATGTTTAATTACCATGAATAACAAAAATTGAAGCAATCAACGTACAAATTACATATTTTTTTTATATGTTTATTGCCACAAACACGTGAATGCAGTAATTCACCTCTAATTTAAATCTAAAATGTATACAGGGTATCCTGTTAATGTAGGGAAATGGCTGAAACACAGATTCTCGGGGTCAAAATATGATGATTTAACCAAACATATAGATATTTTTTAGAACTTTGAAGACAAATACCTACTGAACCATAAACTTTTGAATATAGATATGTTGGGTTAAATCAAATTTTGGCCCCAGGAATCTATGGTCCAGCCATTTTCCCCTCATTAAGGGGACACCCTGTATACAGTGGTAACCAACATCCGGCAATGGAAAATCACATAGTAATGTTGGGAACGTTTTTGTGACGACACTAAACACAATAAAGAAAGGTCCCGAACAAGAAAAAACAAGTTTATTGTTCTTAATAGAGCAAAAAAAGAACACAAAGCAGCAATAAAACGCTTGTGCGCATGCATCATCTGATATGGTCGAGCCGCCGAAAGCTGACTGTGACTCATTAATTTTCGTACTAATAATTGTATAGCAATTAATATCCATCTCGTTCTATTATCTTGAAATTATTGGGGCAGAATGAAATAAAAAAAAGAAACGTTTCTCTGCATATAAAAGAATAGGGAACGTAAAACGTACGTCCTAGCTCACGCCTACGAATTATTTTCATTGTTTTGACATATAAACATAACCGTATTTATATTTTCTCTTTATTGTTTCTATCGAATTAATAAATAATTTAAATATTCATCATGCTGAAAAATAAATCACTAAAAAGTCAGTCCCAATATATGCCGATGAATGTGTTTAATTATTTTGAACGTAATTATCCAAATGAAATAGCAATGAATACTGAGGTAAGTTACAAATAGTAATATTGAGGTTATTAAACATTCTGAACTGGAACTAATTATATTTAGAGAACTGCAGAAGCTTGCGGTGTCAGTGTAAGTACAGTAATGCGTACTAGACATCGTTTTAGTGCTGCTGAAGCTGCGGGTACTTCAGTTATTCTAAAGCCACAAAAGAATCGACAACGCAAGAAAAGCCTCTCAGTTGATGTACCAAATTACATTAAAGATGCCGTAAAGCGTGAAATTTATGAAATGCATAGTAAATGTAAGTTTTAATATCTATTTATAAGAAATAATAATTATATGTGTCATTTTAATACTTGCGCTATAAAGTCGTGCCGTCAATGTTACCGCATGTTATATTGTAAAGCGCGGCACGACTATCGAAAGTTAAATCGTAGCGCAAGTGGTTAACATCAACACAGTTAATATGAAGTGCCATACAACTATAACATATTTTTAATATCATACATTTTAGTGTTACCAGTAACAATAAAAAGTGTTACAAATAAATTAAAAGAAGATATCTTCGAATTCAAAAAGACCAGTCTGCGTTCACTTATGACCTCAATTGGATTCAAATTTAAAATAGATGATGAGAGAAGAGGACTTTTTGAACAATCGCATGTTGCTGCAGCACGTGCCAAATTTTTACTTTCCCTATATAGTATATATAGGGGAAGTATTGTTTTCGTGCGAGAAAATGTCTGTGGGCGCTGTATCTCAAAAACGAATGATCCGATTGAGATGAAACTTTAAACTTAAGGTTTTATCGTTAAAAACTGGAACTGAAAAGCTTTTGGTGAATATTCAAAAACCGGAAGTGGATGTTTACTCGAGGCCGTTTTTGGTTTTTACGTGATATTTTTCTAAATATAAAAATTTTTTAAAAACGGTTCAAACAAAAGTTAAAGGGAATAAAAAACGGAATAAGTTTTATTAAAACATATTTTTTATGAAATTCTTAACTTTTGAGAAAAAAAATAAAAATTGAAAATTTTGACATTTTTTGCCAATTTTTAATAAACTATTGGAATTACATAAAATTTATATGACAAATAATTGTAGAGAATTTAAAAATGCACATATTATTAAGAATAACATTTTTGCGTAAACCTCATAGTTTTCGAGAAAAATATAGGGAAAGTACTATGATGGCCACATCACCATTTTTACGAGAGTATTTCACAAATAAAAAGGAACTGTTATTTGATCCACTTTTCTTAGACGAGACGTGGATTTTCAGCAGAGGTTCCACAAAACGAAGCTGGCACGATAATGATAAAAAATCCATAAGAAAAAAACCAATTGGTGAAGGAAAAAGGTAACTTTTATTTTGAAGTATCTACATAATTAATTTTAAGAAACCCTAATAGACTCAGAGCTGGTGAATAATTTGTGTGTTTCATACTAACTGAATTTTAAATAAAATGAATGTAATTATTCTGAGGGATGACTGTTACTCTCAAGTATTTTTAATTTAAAAAATAATGTAAATAAATAAAGTTAAAGTTGCTGAAACTATAGTCACAAAAAATTAAATGCAAGTTATACAAACTAAAAGTATTATTTGTTAAATAAAATATACAACGAAGTTGAAGCCTCTAGTAGTATAAAAGTACTTCATCACAAAATGTACAATTTAAGTGTTTCTCTCATAATATGGCTTTGTTACAGGTTCATTGTTCTAAGTACGGGTAACAGGGACAGTTTTGTGGAAGGTGCAACCTTAATATTTGCTTCTAAAAACATGGATTTGTTTCAGGTTCATTGTTCTAGGTGCAGGTAACAGGGACGGTTTTGTGAAAGATGCATCCTTAATATTTGCTTCTAAAAACAAAACACATGACTACGATGATAATATGGATGCTGATTTGTTTAAAAAGTGGTTTGCAGAAAAGCTACTCCCTAACCTTGAGCAACCGACCTTAATAATTTTAGACAACGCTTCATACCATTGCCGAATAGCAGAGAAATGCCAGCTGGAAAAAAAATATGTTAATAGAGTATTTATCCAATAAAAATATCACATTTTCGGCTGACATGCTGAAAGTAGAATTGTTGGCATTAGCAAAAAAGCATTCAATAACAAAAAGATTTGAAATTGATGAATTGGCACATCAAGCAGGACATAAAATTCTGCGCTTGCCACCTTATCACTGCCAGTTCAATGCAATTGAACTTGTTTGGGCAAATTGCAAAGAACATTATAATAAAAATATTGGCAGAGAAGGGTTTGGAGATGACAAGGTGCTAGCAATGTGGAATGAATCCCTAATAAGAGTTAACAAAGAAACATGGACAAAATGTATAGAACATGCTGAAAAACAAATGGAGGAATGGTGGAAGATCCTACAAAAATTTGAGGGTATTCAAGAACCTATAACCTTTACTCTAGGAGATGGCTCGAGCAGTGATGAAAATTATGATCTGTCATCATCTGATTAATATAATTCGCTTTTTTTAATCAAATACATATTGTACAATTGTACAGTTTACTGAATTAAAAATACGAAAATACGAAAACATTCCATAAATATACAACAATGAGTCTTACTAAGCCTACAAAACAAATCACTTATTAAAACAACTAATACGTCGACATTGAATTATGCAAAAGTAATTTGCAGGTTACAAATAGCACAGCTATCAAAGCAACACTAGTCTGAATGTATTTATTTCTGTTAAATAAACTAATAAATAATTAACCCTTTGCACTCGTATGTCCCCGTACGGGGGACATCACTCGTTTTACCGTTGCGCTCGTATGTCCCCTTACAGGGGACATCGAATCTCTACGCTCTTATATCGCTGTATCGGCAATAAATACTTCATATTTTATCTTTTTTAAGTATATATCTGTCATCAAGTGGATAAATTAGCGGCGGAAGGGTTTTTTCTGGTCTATATAAGCAAAATATTATGGTCGCTCGAGTTAATATAAAATAAATAAATTCAATTAAATGAATGCGTTATTGATGATCCGGATATGTTTATATTTTATTCACTTTTTCAAATATTTATAGACGTCCAGGTTTGTGTTACAAATTTAGTTTAGTGTCATAACGAACGCCACCCGAGACAGTTTTGTGTTATAGTTACATAGTACTATTACTTTATATTTTTTTATTTTTTATGTTCGCAATGCCTAAGCGATGTTTCTAAGGCAACATTGAAAATTAATTTGAGAGCAGTGATGATGAATTTTATATGGACTATTATGATAAAGAATTAGAGTGCCCTGAAAGTAGTAACGAAGGCTGCAGGGAAGAAGCTGCAGAAAATGATACTAGTGGTAGTGACATTGTAGTTACCCAAAGAAATCGGGCATTACCTTTGCCCAGTACAAGCAGCAGATTCCTCTGACTCTGGATCTGGATCTAAATTTGTACGATGGGAGGACAGAGAGTTCAGCTGTACGTAGGCCCCAGTGGGTCCTTTGTACGTTTTCCCATCTGAGTCCTCATTCCTTGCTATGGTCTAGCCAACCCAAGGCAGTGGCAAATGCCAGGATAGCAGCAAGAGGGACTCTTAGGATGCCTGACATCCCTTTCCCAGTGTGGATTCACGTAAGTTGGATAGAACCGGACAGTCCAGAAGCACATGCTCGGCGGTTTCCTCTTTCTCTTCGTACCTTCTGCAGATTGAAATAGAGTACAGTCACAATCTATTCAATCTTAGATTACAGTATCCTGTTAGAAGCCCTATAACTTTCCGTAGGTTTTCTCTGGACAGTTGCATACAGTATCTGGCTTTTAGATTTTGTGGTGTTCACCTCCTCCGTTGCTTACAAACCATCTCTTAGTTGCTCGTAGTCTTATAACAGCCGCTGCTGCCTGTTCGCTGATATGTATGTCCAAGGATGGCAGCTTGGTAGCATGAAATCTTTGATTTTCTTCCTTCTTGTGGCCAGTACCAGTTCCGTTTTTGTTGTATTTACAAATAGTCTTTGGTCTATGCACCATTTGTTTACTATATGAACAGTATCCGACATACGTTTAAATTAACATACTTTCCGAGTTGCCGGAAAGTAGGATCGTGATATTGTCGGCGTAACCCACTGTGTAGAAGCCCTGCCTATTCAGTGATTCGAGTAGTCCATCGACGACTAGGTTCCATAGTAAAGGGAACACTCCTCCCAGTGGACAACCTTTTGCGACCCTACATACAAGCCTCGTGTCACCTATTATAATATTAGCTGTTCCTTATTGCACCATATTAGAGATCCACTGGCTCCCTGTCAACTGTACAAAACTCATCGACTCTTTTAAACTTTTTTTCGGATGAATTGATGGAAAAAATTGTAGAAGAGACGAATAATTATGCTCACATTAAAATTAAACAAAAAAGCTTATCAAAGCGATCCACCTGAAATACATGGGTGGTCCTTACAGTGGCAGAATTTGAGGCCTTTTTAGGAGTTATTCTAAATATGAATACAATAACGGTTAGCCATCTGCAGGAATATTGGTCCCAAAAATTCAGTGCCAAAATTCCTTTCATTAGTGCCATATTTAGAAGGGACTGATTCATGCAAATCTTTTGGATGCTTCATTTGCATGAAACAGATCCAAATTATCAAAGTTTTTGGAGTCGGGTGCAAAAGGTCATTATTTAGATTTTTTTGAGAAAAGGTCGAAGGAAAATTTTGTCCCGTCAAGGAAAATTTCAGTGGAGGCTGTAGTTCGATTCAAAGTTTTTTGACTTATAACCCAAATAAGTGTGGAATCTGGATATATGTATTGGCAGATGCTAATACTGGAAACATATATATTCAATTTTGCCTTAATACGAAAGCTTGACATCAGAAAATTCTGACCTTCCTATAAGTTCATGAGTTGACAAATTAACCTGCAATTCGTGCCCAACTCTATAAAAAGATCGTAATTTTCCGAGGATGATACAATCTATAAATTATTAGCCTGGAAAGATAGGGGTCGTCACTGCGTAGTTGGAATGTTTCGGGTACTCAGCCAATAAACAGAAAAATACTTGGAGGAAATTTGCAGGAAGTGAACTAACCCAGGGTTGTTATTAAATACAACAAATATATGGAGGGTGTTGATACAGCTGACTCGTACACTGCACCATATTGCTTTTTGCGAAAATCGTTCAAATGGTCGCGAAAATTATTTTTTTGTGTGACTTGAGTCATGTATTTTAGCTGCATATTTGTTATACAAAATCGACTAACGTCGACAAAAAAGCGCCCCATAGCGCAAGCGTACCTAAAATTTGTCGGGCAATTGGTTGATGAACTCACAGGAAATTATAAACAAACCTCCAAACTTCCTAGTAGACCATCATCAACTGATAAGAATGAACGGTTAAACGGCAAATTGCACGTATTACACTAGTTATATGTGCAGTAACCTGTACTCAAAATCCTGCACTATATCCGGGGTCTGTTTCGAGCGTGATCGCACTCTGCAAAATTATAAAATGTAGTTGATTCTTTATGTTGTGCTTTATATTTTGTTTCTTGTTTTTATTGTCTTTTAGTTAGTTTTGTTACAGTTACTTACTTCTTACTAGTTATAGAAAACAGAAATTCTTTGGTTAACCTGTGATGATATAACAAAAACATTTCTGTTCAGAGTATTGTTATGGTGGAGGTGCCGGCATTACGTTACGCCCTTAAATATTGTTTATATAATTATATTTCCTAGATTTTTAATGTGATGTAGAATACTACAGTTAAGTATTCTTAGTAGTCTCAATAAATTATTTTTACACGTTAAAAATAAAATATTATGTCACCACATCCCCATCCAAAGTCAAGGGGTGTATTCAGGGGTTATATTTTAAAATTTCTTATTTAAGGATGGTGAACCTTCTAGTTAAATTTAAACACATTTTTATCAAAAAAATTCATCTTGATCGAACGTGAAAAAAAATTCCGAGTTACTGGCCAACTGTCTCAAGAATAATTACGAGTGCAAAGGGTTAAATGTACTTTTAGCAGTAGTAGTAGTAGTTTGTTAGGCTATCGACCACGTGGTCCTTCCGCCATGTGTCATTTGTGTATTTGTGTGTGTGTAAATGAGCTTGTTACTTTAAAGGATCGCCCCCGTCACTCTAAAGCACCATTAATTGTATCCCAATGGTGAATGATACCGGTCACCCATCCAACTGCTGACCAGAACTAGCGTATGTACTTTTATTTATTAGTTTATTTAACAAAAATAAATATATTCAAACTAGTGTTGAAAAAAATTTGCGAAAGAAAACGAAAAGGTTATTCTGACAATTTAGCTTAAACAAAGAATACACCATTAAATTGTCGAGGAACTATTCGCAGTCTTTCTTTCGCAATTAATTTTCCAAAATCAACTTTGTTTGATATATTTAAACAGCGATACTATTTTAAACGAATATCTTCTACAGTTAAACTTACTTTAACAGATAAAAATAAATTGGAAAGATTACAGTTTTATTTGTCAAAGGTAAATTTTACCAGTAACAGAGATTTTTTTGATGATTTGTATGACGAAAGATGCTTTTATCTTACTAAAATTAAATGCTCTTACTACCTAATGTAAGAAGAAGAACCTGAGAGAAACTGCAAAAGCAAAATATTTATCACTAAAGTGATGTTTATGGCTGCAGTAGCTCGATTATGCTATCATACACATCGAGCATTATTTTGATGGGAATATGGCTCAAAGAAATTCTAAGAACAGACCTGAAGGAACATAAATAACGACACATGTGGAATCTGTTACAGCAGTGCATTGTAAAAAAAAGATTATAGAAAATATTATTCCAGCGATTAAATCAAAATTTCTGCAACCCTATAAAAACAAAACAATTTACGTACACCAAGATAATGCAAAACCACATTTCTCTGATAATGATGAAGATATTGTTGCCGTAGGTTTTGCTGATGGTTGGAATATTAAATTTAAGTCACAACCTCTAAATAGTTCCGATTTAAACCTTCTTGATTTGAGTTTTGTCAACTCAATACAATCATATGGGTTCGTCAAACACAATTGATGAATTGATTTATTGTGTTCAATATTCATTTAATAGATTAGAAATAAATACTCTTGATAACGTTTTTACCACACTGCAAACATGCATGGAATCTATTATGTTGACGAGTGGAAGAAATTTCTATAAAATTCCTCACATAAATAAGGCAAAACTTTTCCAAGAAGCGTACAATAGGGCCAAGTTTTATTTTCATTAAATTTATGTTATAATAATTATTTGTACTCTATTTAATATATTTTGTTAAAAAATAAAAAAATATGTTAAATTTTCGTTTTATATAATTTTTTTTGCAAATATACACCATATTTCCGGACAGACGGAGTATGACATTCGTGAATTTTTAAATTTCCCGCCTCAGTGCTGAATCAAATTTCGTTATGGACATACGTTTACCTTAAACTTAATTCATACAATATAAAGCGATGAGTCACAGTCAGCTCTCGGCGGCCCGACTATACTTCAGTTTACTAGTACCCGTTTACTGTATGCTGGCGAATAAAGTAGCTTTTGGATGTGTACTAACATGTTCAATTGTGTTTCAGCAGTCTGTGCCCAAAGTTTCGTCTCGCTTCTATTGGTGCTGTTTATGTCGGTTCTTATAATGTTCGATAAAATAAAGACAATCAGTGGGTTAAATTAGGGCTGTGATTAGATTTTTGAACGAAAGTGCTATCTTGCGATATTTACCATGAATTGAAATTTGTAGTGGCTTTTCAGTAGACATATATTGCTTTTTGGAGTATTTGAATCCAGTATGGATTTAAACAAACACAGCAAAAGTTATGACATGAACATAAACAATAGAGCTGAAGTTAAAAAATATAAGCAGAATAAGTTTAAATATATTCTTACATAACGCAAAGAGTGACATTCTGTAACTTTAAATAGTATCCTCTTAATGTGTGCATTTACCCCGAACAATACAATAAAAAAAACAATAAAGCAATTTAAAGTACTTCTTAACTGCGAGGCATGACAGACGTCATCCTCACGTAGCGGTACCTTAAGCGCATTTTGCCTAAGAACATTATATACCGTAAGAGAAAGTTTTGTGAAGTACGTCGCGCACGAATAGTAGACGTTTCACCGTCAGCGATATGGGAAAACAAAAATTGCGATAATAATATACGTTCTAATTCATTCTCCTGCAGTGAGCATAAATTTAAAACACAAAGAAAAATCATTGAGAACAGCACCCCTTATAAAAATTGAATTACGCATAATCTATATTCATCATGATAAATGAAGCCAGTAATTGTTGAAAAAAACTGAATTAGTCTACCCAGTTAGGTTCTCGTGATTATAATTGAATTTGATGGTTCAATTGAGGGCGAGATTGTGAGCCCACCTGGTTTTCTATAAATATACAATAAACCTTTAAAATAAAAGGAGAAAGAGATAAGACCAACCTCGCGTGGGCCACACAAATGAGAAAGCTCGTATCATAACCGGTCCTGTCGACTGGTGGGATGGATATCACTCCCTCAATTTGTTGTGCCTAAACTAAATTCATATCAAAATAACATTCTTCCACTCGATTAAATACATTAGCTCAAGCCCAAAAAATTCGAAATTATTTTAGAATTGATACGAATTTTGGTAAGAAATTATTTCATAAATTTGTGAAGATATAATTCTAGCTGTTAATGACCTACATAACCTATTTTACATACAATTTAAAAAAAAGTAAAATCAATTAATAATTCATTCATCAAGTGCGCAACTCCCAACAGAATATTTAAGTATACCCCAACAATTCGTGTTTAATCAATTTTGTCATTAATAATGAAAAATATACATAATAATGATTCACATGGTTACTACGTCATGATATAAACACTAAATTAAAATTAAAACACTTACTATGTTCTAAAATTTAAGCCATATATATAAATATATCATAAAACGCGATTTTCAAAAGTCATCAAGTCATTTAACAAAAGTCAAATCTTAAGTTATATTTTTGTATATCATTAAATTTTAGTGGTATAAACATAGTAATAACAAAATTATTTAAAAAATTTCATTTTAAACATAGTATGTGTATTAACATAATTGCATTTTGGATAATGATTTAATTCGATAACCGATTATTTTTATTAAGACTTCAATATAACACTTCTAAATATAAACACAATGTAATATGTAGAAAGCAAAATAATTCTTCAATATTAATTTAACTTTACTAGTTAGTTTTGATTGTACGGTGAAGTTTTAGGTCCTGGCAATCCCCTATACGACTAAAACCCTTCCTTTTAATAAAAGTTTGAAACTGGATCCACTATTGATAAATCCTACGCGGAAATACACACTCAACTTTAACAAAACTCCGTTTTACATTGTGCCACCATCTAATGGGAGGATTTTGAACGCATCGCTGGTCGTCTATATCTATGGCAACCATGATTCCGTACAAATTTCCCCCCTAGTTTGCAATCAACCGGGAAAATCTCGTTGCCATCCCGTCGCCAGAAGTACGCAAAGGTGTTGCACTCACCAATTGCTATTTCCAACACACGCATTTAGTTCATGGCCACCATTTCTACGAAACATCGTCAGCGAGCCGATTAGACTCAAGGTGAGTGGTAAAAGGAGTGTGGCGGTTGGTTGTCGACTAACAGGAATTTATAGCACTTTCTTGATTCACTAGTATTTTATGGAAAAAATAGGCAAGCTTTATAAAAATTCTCCGGTTAATATATAAATACAGCGAAGACTTGATTAATAAAAATCTGGTTATGAAAACATCGCGGTTATGTAAACCAAAAAAATCTTAGTGTAGGATCAAATAAATGCTAACAAGCTTTTACCACCTACAATTCGATAATGTAAACAAATTAGGACACCCGATTTAAGATCGATATAATGTTTAAGTAAACTCAAATTTATATATTAGATTCTTGTAAACGCTAGCTTCCGTGCCTCTTGTGAAATAACGTAGTGTGCATTTGAAAGCACACCAGAACTAACAGGGCATTCCCGTCCAGAAAAGAACATTTTTTTTAATTAAGAGACAAAACGAAAATCATCTACGATCTAGGTGCGAGATTAACAGAAAGGGCGAAAAAATATGGAAAATCTAAGACCACAATTTGTAAAATTGAACGATTCACAAATTACAAATTTTAAAATGTATGTTTAATACATACAAAAAGAACTTTAAAAAATGCCTAAGCATCTGGAATGGAAAATCTATAAAAATAGTTGTTTTTTTTAACAAAGGGTAATAATGTTCTAATTAAAGTTATTGAATAAAAAAACTAAAGGATACCAGCAATTTTGTAGCCAGTGATTTAAGATCAAATTAGGTACAGAATTCGATTGCTGTCGATATCCGGTAAAAAACTATGGACAGCATTACAATCAGTTAAAGTTTTTAAAGAAAAATTAATAAAAAATGAAAGACATTTAAAAGAGAAACAAATATATAATGCAGATAAAAAAGACCTTTAATAGAAATTATAAATGGGTGAACAAATTAACTTCATTCTTTTTTATTGAACTAGCAAATTCAATTTACTCACATTTAATGAATTTCGCTGACATTTTACATTTTTTATTACTGATTCGCCGAGGAGACTGGGGAACACCCCGCATAAAGCAAAATACTACGAGCATGTGTTGAATTTGAGGGGGCTAAAGAGTTATCATTCACAGACACCCTCGGTCTCCAAACCACTACATTCAACTAATAATTAAGACTTTCTGCTTTTATTGCAACCCAACAATTATTAGATTATCAAAAAAATAAAATACTTGCGTTTTACATGTAACCGCAACTTGTATTTCTTTCATGGTCAGAAAATAAATGAACAAATAACTTACATGGGGGTCCAAATAAATAAAGCACGAACACTTACCTAAAACAGAAAAAAAACAAAATTATTCACTTGTTCTTTCCTACGCCCACATAAGAATAAATCGACACTTTCATCATTAATATCACAAAAATTTTTGTTTACGGACTATAATTTCGGGTGGTGATAAATATCAAACTAAAAGTAGTGTACATAACGAGTAGACATATGCATTTCTACAGAAAGGACATTGGAAAACATTCTAAATCAGTCTGTTCGTTAAGTAGGGAAAGTTCAGAATTACGTTTTGCTTTGTGTACTTCGAGAGATTCCAGTAAAAACATTTTGATCCACTTTTAGGCAAAATTGATTACCTTGACCATTGACAATTTTCGATTATGTGATTCGCTTAAGTTAAATTGTCACGTTTTAACCTAAAGAATTCCATGTGCTTTATTTGATTTGGTTTTAAAATTTCGTCTAGACTGGCCCATGTTTAATATAGAATATTAAAATGAGGACGTGTTAAATTATAGGCACTTGACCTGGCATTGTAAATAAATAAAAAATATCTCTGGCTTCTTCCCTTTATCTTCACCTCGAGATTAGCGGATGTTTGGTTCTATCTCGGGTATTAAGGGATAATGGGGTTTCTTGTTCATAGCAGTGTGCTGTCTGTTTTATATTTTTTTGTTTAGAATTATATTTTTAAGTTTTAGTTTGAAAGTGGCGTAATTGAGTGTTTTTATATATTCTTCTAAGTTGTTGTACTGTTTTATGGATTCTGTTGTTAAAGTTTGTAACAATTTAGATGTCTGGAATTTTTCTGTTCATAGGTAAAATTTTCTTCTTTTGCACATATAAATTGTGTTTGAGATTAGCACACTTTACATCTTAGCTGTCCAACATTATCTTTGCGCACTTCCAATGGCACTGCTACCGTTACAAATGATGGATCTTCCACTGTCAAGAGCCTTGTAACAATATGAGATCTAAAATCCAGTTGACTAATTTTTCTTCTGTTGGCTAATCGGTACAACTTCCAACTGCTGATTGTAGTAGTAAACAGCGGCCACCACCATTTCTTGCCGTGACACTTGATGCGGTAATTCGCCACTCCATTGTCGTGGAGATCCACGCCACCCATGAATTTGTTATATTCTGCAATCACTTTCGGCTGTGGGATATTGACTTCCTTTTTTTAGTATGTAGTTTGCGTAATAAGAATACAAATTACAATGAACAGTATGCAAAAATGTCGATCCTTATATATCAGGTATAATATAGCAGGTATACCTCCTTTGGCCAACGGTGCGTATATGCACCACGAATGATTAAGGGTCATTATCTTTTTCCAGCAAATCTTATATCTGCTTTAATCACTTCTACCATAATGCTTAATGTGTTTACATGGAATTAAGGCAATGAGCACTTTGAATCACATTATCTGCAAATTGTAAATAATACTTGCATAAACCCGAGTAAATCCTTCTTAAAATAACTTTTCAATAAAATATTTGTAATAGTAACTATTGGGAAAAATTTATTTTTTACATATTGAATAGAAATACCTTACATTTTCGCATCCTAAATCGTTGAGAAATAGTATATTGTATAATGAGCATACAATGATACTCATTGCCCACGAGTATGAAATTTGCTGCATGAGCCGAAAGAAAGATTGATTATTATTTTGTTTAATTGTTTATACGTTGTATGTTGGAGTTTCATATCCTTGATTTGTCTTGTTGTTGTTGTTTTTGATGTAGTTTTCCCTGTGTTTATCTGTTTTTCCGCTAGTTTTTTTTTTCGACGTTTTCGAAATATTAGTTTAATTCTTTGGCTATTTCTAGGATATTTTTTGTGATGTTCCCATTATCTTTGCGTATTGATCCGATGTCATTTTCCTTTTTATTCTGGTTATTTATTTCTTTGTTTATATTTTTTCATAATTTATATGAGTTATTGGTATTTTGTTGGAATATATTTTAGTAGTATTGTGTTTTGGTGTTTTATTAATTTTGTTCTTTTCAATTTTTGTATGCAGTATTCTTCTGTTATTATCTCATTTGTTGGATTTCGTATAAGTCTTTTTTGTAGTTTATTTCTTTGTTGCAGTTGTTCTAATATTTGGTTGTTAATCGATGGATTTTCCTTGGTTCTTTTGATTCTGATTTTTTTTATTGGTCTTTATTATATCTATTATCACAGTGCTATGGTCTGATATACTTAATAGTTCTATTTTAATGTCTTCTGCGATTTGTGTATTATTTGTAAAAACAAATAATACACATTTTGTTAAGAAGAAAGCTAAAGCATAATAAATAAATGAAATAAATAAATAAACAACATTGTCTAGAATTGAATTATTACCGATTGTATTTTATTTAGTCTTGTATATGTCTTTTTTGTTATTTTGTTTACAATTTTGTAATTTCGACGTGATTATTAAAAGTTTATTTAGAATCAAAAACAATACCCAAATCCTTGAATTCAACTACCTTGGCCAACGATTTATCATTTATTTCTTTCTTGTAAATGACATAACTATATATTTATCAGCATTTAACGAAAGTTTATTAGTAGTCCATCAGTTAAAAACTGAGTCAATGTTTTCTTGTAAATGAACATTAGAATAGATTGGCTTCATATTTTTTAGATCATCAACAAAAATAAAAACTTTTAATCTCGAACTCAGGTCATTAATGAAACAGTTAAAAAGCGCGGACTCAGATTAGAGCCTTGTGGTACACCGGAAGTAGCAATGAAAATTTTAGACTTATATTCTACATATAACGATCTTTTGTCAAGGTAACTTCGAATTAATTCGCAACGTGATGAGGAGAATCCAGTTGAATATAATCCAGATAATAACAGATTGTGATCAATTTTATCGAATGCGTTCGATATATCTGTATAGATAACAACGACTTGAACTTGGCGATCTAAATAGTTAGATAGAAATTGAGTCTAAATAAATAGATCCATGCTGATGGGACGATAAATTTGAGTTTATGAAGACATTAATAAGAGGTACATAATGAAATTTCAAAACATTTTGCTACGTTGGATAATATTGCTACAGACCGATAATTAGATATAAGATTCTTATCACCTGATTTAAATGGCGGAATAATGCGCGTTCGTTTCTTCAAAATCATCTTCGAAATGACTGGTCTACCATTTTATTGGTTTCCTTTGCAGCTTGTCTCCTGGTGAAGTAATGAGGATTGTAGGATATAATACTTATCGGACACCTACAATTTTTTACCAATAATTAACTAAGTATTTTAACATGGAGTACGAAAATTACAAAAAAAAATTGATATGTTGCTTTATTAAAAGCAACAGAAATTCTAATATTGCATTGGAAACATACTCAATATCTGGACAGAAGACAGCCGTAAAATCGACATTCCAGCGGTTGAAGACAAATTTCATCAACCACGGTTCTTTTATAATCCCGAGATCCAGAAAATATAATATCTTTGACGCAGAAGAAGCTGGATTTAGTTTTATTGGTGCTGCAATTGAAAATCCAGAAATTTGAAATTCTGAAGAAAAATAAATTCCGTCCTTACACAATTCGAAAATTAAAAGATTAGAAATTTGTAACTGGTACAAAGCTAGATGTTTCACAAATCCGAACTTTTACCTCGACATTATTTCCTCCACAGGAATGTTTAATAAGCACAATACCCATTATTGGGCCGATTCTAACCCTCATCGGACTGTTGATGTTAAGGCACAAGGTAGATTTGGTTTTAGTGTTTTTGGTGTGCTCTACTAGGAAACAGTATCTTTTGTTACGAAATTTACGAGGAAAATTTGAATGGACGGAAATCATCATACATTTTACAATAAAAATATTATTGAGAACAATTTTGACCATTCGCCGTTAGTTCAAGAGAAACAGTTGTATTTTCAACAAGACGGTGCGACTCCCCGTAATTGCAGCGAAGTGACAAATTTATTAAATATTAATTTTGGAGCAAAATGGTTAAGCATAAATGCACCGGTAAAATGGCCTCCGCGATCTCTGGATCTAACACCGCTGGACATCTTTTTTGGGGCTATATAAAGGACAATTTATATAAATTAAATATTAAGAATAATATTAATATTTTACGTCAAAATTATATACATTATATATTTTATATAAACTACTCAATGAATATACTATTGGTATATGGTTCTAAATTTGATTAACTTTTGGCATCAAAGTGGTGGAACCACTGCTAGGTCAAAGGTACTTTTCAGTAAAGTTTCACCGGTTTACTTACTCCACTAATAAACCATTATCAAGGTTGATACACACAGCCAATTGTCTATTGCCTTCTTCAAACTTTGGCCTGTTTACACATAACTTTAGATCTTTCCGTAAGGCAATTGCTGTTATGAATATGGATTTTAATTTTGTATAGTTGTTTATTTAGTTTTAGTACATTTTTCGTTTGTTGTTGTAACATTTATATTTTGTTAATTCTTATTAATTTTGTACAAAAGAATAAAAGAAGAAAAAAATTCTAATTTTAATATTCATATTCATAACGCATGTAGAATTGTCATAAATAGATGTAACTTATGCATTTTGTCAATCAATTTGAGCGTAAATTGTAATTTTTCTGCCAAACGTATTTTTTTTTATAAAGTAAGATAATTGTCACTTTTGCCTTCAAAATATATTTGAGGTTGTGTTTATAGATGGTTACCATATGCTTAATTGTCATAAAAATTAATTTTGTAGCGGAACAGGTTTCATTTATTATTCCCACTTTTTTGTCAAATAATTAATCAACATGGCATTTCATATATCAATATCATGACAAACTGTAGACTGAGTAGATACTGGAATAATCAAAGAACGAACGAAAATAAATCCGAAATCTGGTTGTTCAAGAAAAACAGAGTTTAGTAACCATTTTCATTTATTTGTTTTGTTTAAATAAGTGTATATTATCATATTCTAATATAATTCCATTCTGAATGTCAAAATAATAAGAATAATTGTAAAAATTACAATAAATTGTAAATATAACATCAACATGTTATATATCAATTTATTAATAGCACAGCCAACTATGACTCCCATTTAAAAATATATAATTTAATGCTGTATCTCTTTTATTAATGAAGAAAGAAACAATCTATAAATTGCATCCGATTCTCTTCGAAAAAGTACCTGAAGAACACGCAGTTCTTATCTTGACAAAATAATAAATGACTGAGATATTAATAAAAACTGAAAATGGAAAATAGTGAATTCTTGGCTATAACTTGAAAACAAAAGACAATTAAGTTTGTCTCGAAAAATGAGCTCGAGAATGCGCCATCGAATTGTTTCTATCTCTTCTAATAACCGAGATTCCCTATCGTAACATCCAATTTGGGCCACCCTGCACACCAAAACTCAGCTTCTTTAATCTAATGCTTTTCTGCAATTTCTTTTTTTGTCGAACTGGTTAATTGTCTGATTAAAATATATTTTTAAGCAATTTTATTTTCCCTAAGCATTAGTGCATCATAAACATTTATGTTATAAAAAAATGAAGTCATATATTCAACTTTACCGATAATGTAATGTAATGTACAGACACTAGTTTCGGTGTATTACTCCTCATCACTATAGCTTTTTCCTCAATCGCGCATAGTCTTTTATACTTGACGTTCCAGACAAATATAATTCATTTTAAACTCATTGCTGACGTTCCAGTCTCGAAGCGCTATTAAAAATATATCACCTTAAATAGAAAACCTCGCTCTTGGCAATTTAACGATTAAATTAAACGAAATATTAATTTATCAATATAAAATAAAAATATATCTACAATAATTAATCGCATCGCTAAATTATAACATTGTAGCATACTTTCATTTGTGCTGATATTTCATTTAAAAATACCAAGAGCAGACTTTTTATTTGTTTTTCGCAAATATATTAAAATTAAATACCTGTTTTGAAAATATATATTAAACTTAAAGATAGTAAAATTATCTGATAATTTTTAATAAACAACTGCGTGGGTCAGCAAATGGCCCTCAGTGCGTGTTTATTTTTTTTTACCCACGCGTACTCCAGTAACCACCAATCGTCACGAAATGCGGACATTCTGCGGATAACCGATCACAAACGCCAAACCTAACATGCGGAATGAACAATGTTATATACGGAAATGACTTGCTAAAATATCCTAACCATAATAATATATTAAGAATGTTCGGAATGCTTTACAAACTCCTTCAAAGGAAGACATCAAAGGCATCCCTATGGATGATGGGCGGGCGGAAATGATAATCCCGCAAGATTGCTGTACGATAAAAGAGTCGCAAACCTCGTTACGTGGCAATCTACAGGAGCAGACTTAATTTTTAAGTTCGATTAACTCGCGTATTAATGTTCTTTCATCTCCGAAATCGATATTACATCCCTGTGACTGAGATGTAAACGTTTCTATAATATTCGCCCATTTTCATCAAATATACGCAATATAATTATAATATGCTTTATCCTAATAAAAATTATCATTATTTTTAAAACACATAATATTTTCCCATAACTATAGAAAGATCATAATGGGCCTTAATCAGACTGGAAAATCGGGGTGGTGTAGAAAAACTATACACTAAAGACGTGTGTAGCATGCTTGGGTATACTGGGTGTGATAAATTTTATTATTATTATTATCAACAATTTTCGATTACTTGATTAATTCTTTATTAGCTTCGTTATTCCTTCTAACATATTTGAATAAATATATACATAAAACAAAACAAACATTTTCTCCGCAGGAATAAATAGGTGGAGTTCACTGCTTCTAAATAATCTTCCACTCGACCCATATCTTTCCACACACAGTCCTTTACGTTGTTCATTTTACAGAAAGAAATACGTTCAAACTAGTGTTGCTTTGATAGCCTTGCTATTTTGTAACACGCAAATTACTTTTGTATCATTCAATGTCTGTCGAAGTATTAGCTAGAGAAGTAGTTGTTTTAAAAGTGGTTTGTTCTTGTAGTCTTAATAGGACTCATTTGTTGTAGATTTTACGAAATATGTTCGTGTTTTTTCAAATGATATACCTTGGTTGCTTCTCGATTCTTTGTTGATTTGATTTATTAATTCAGCAAATATACTATATTTTGTCCCTTTCTAAAGAAAATTTTAGACATTAATCTATATATGTCATCATGGCATGATTTAAAAAAGTAATTGGAATTTATACGATATTTTGTAAGCCTTCGTCAAAATCGATTCAATTATTATAATTACTTTTAATAAATGATAATTTAGAAACATCTAAAGCGAAATAACCATTTCTATATTATCGAGCGCGTAACGTTTGTTATTGGAATTAAACTGTACATGGTAGTGGGGATCGCCACAATTAATTGCTTCCACTGTTGTGTGCCTAGCCCTCTGAAGACCTATCACTTCAAAGTGACATTAATGGAATTCGCTTCCAGTGGAGGGAGTCGTGTAGGCTTCTTTCTAATTTATTTTAACTCTACTTCAATAATATTCTATTAGCACACGCGGTTGGGTATATGACCGTTATACGTGGAAAAGAAATGTTTACTAACAAAGGATCAAAATTAAACAATAAAATAACATAAAACATAAATTGCATTCGATTGATTTTAGACTAGACTATTTTGCAATAAACCTATCTCACTTTATAGTAGTAGTAGTGTTTGGCTATCGATCACCTTGTCCTTTTGTTGCATTCTTTGTATTTACGTGTGTGTAAATGAGCTTGTTACTTTAAATAATCGCTCCCGTCACTCTAATTGATGACTCGAACTAAAGATGCTGCATTCTCGCTATCGCTAGTTCGACCGCAACCATATACTGCTCCTCCCACCACCGGCGTTTTTACTTTTACGTTTTATATTATTCCGTATTTGTCTATTCTCTCTCTCTTGTCATTCCATGGCACAAGAGTAAGAACAAAGGTGTGCGGATGCGCCAAGTGTCTACCACCTGGCTGTTTTAGAACACTATGACGCTCGAGACGTGATGGAATGTAGCGGAAGGTTCTAGAAGCGTATGGAATCTCGAAAAACATGACCGCGCTATAATACTATCGTGTAAGAATTGTCTCGTTAGTTTTAATAGTTTTAAATAAAAAATAGCAATGTGGACATCATAATACATCCTCTGCATTTTTTCTAAAATGGAAATATTTGCTTAATATATAAATTTTCTAAAAAAAAAAACAGTTTATGAAAGTTTAGTAATTACTTAAAACCATTAAAACTATTATTATTATTATTTAGAAATTAAAATAATAAAAAGTATTTGTAGATTGGGCAACCGACCTTTGTACAACCTTTAAACTAAAAATGTAGCTGAGTTTTATTAACTATAGTCCATCCGTTGGATCTTCCGTCCTATGTCACAAAATATCGCTTCGAGAAACGACACAAAAACATTCAGTCTGATAAAGTAAACCAAATGCGTTAGAAAAAGAACGCACTGTAAAACTTTAGTCGTTTTTTGAAGCGATAGTTTGTCACGTACGACGGAAGATCCAACGGACAGACTATAAATATGTATTTTTTTGTAATTAATTTTTCTAAAAACTTGCTTGCTTTTACAATATTACAACAAATAAAGGGTGGGAGGGTGACCATCCGCGCGGCATAAATATATGTATATTCAGTGACATGGAAATTGCAGCACCAAGGAGTTAACACAAACGATAGCAATTGATTAAAATTTCATTAATATGGTTCAAGTGGTAATTATTGATTAAACAGGTCTTTCCTTTTTTTCTAACAATTTTATATTGTGCGATATTTTGTTCGGATCTTTGCCGTTTTTGCTTTTCATCGTTTGTTTTAAAAGTGTGATTATGCCAGGAATGAGCTGATGTGAGCAATCGTTGGTTTGCGCAAAAGTGGTTTTTCGATTAGAGAAATTGCTAATCGCCTTAACCGAAACAAATCCACGGTCAGTAACGTTTGGAGTGATTTATGTGGTTGCGACTGTATTGGCATCTAGGGTGGCATAGGGTGGTGTTTAGTGAATATTGATTCTATTTCGGGTCGCATAATGACCATATGAGGAAGATGCATTTTCTATTGAGAGGCATGTGCTTCAAACTGTAGGAATTATGGTATTATTCAGTTTCTTCCTCTGTTGGAAGACCTACTTTTCCAGCAAGACAATGCCCGTGTCTATATTGCAAGAGTTTCTATAGACCAATTTGCGAAGGATAATGTCAATATCTTGCAATGGCCATCAGAATCCCCTGATCTTTCGTCCATTGAGTATGGGACATTATGGGTAGAAGACTAAAGAACTTACAGCTTCCTCCGCAGACGCTGCAAGCTGTTCAGCACGAATTACATATTGCTTAGAATGATACAATTAAACAATTAAACGTTTGGGAGAGGTTTGGTCAAAAAATTCCTAATCCTTCCTGATGTTGCGATATTCTCCCAAAAAAAAAAACATTTCTTATAATAATTCAAGGTTGGTGTGACAATGGCCACTCACCCACCTTACATATACAAAATTTTAAAAAAAATACTAGAACAGTATGTGTTACTAACGCGGGTTCGCAATTTGGTTTTAAAATTACAAATACCAGTATATTGAATAAATGTATTTATTTCAACTACTCAATAACAAATAATAACAATTACAAAAAAGAGATAAAGACAAGACTTAATAATAATAATAAAGAATTGAAATGATATATCGCGGACACGACCGAATGGTAATATGTTTGTTTCACGATGGTTCAGACAACACTCACTTAGAAAAATGGTTAAAGATCGAGGTTTAAGGAAGAAGTGCGGGGATTGGTCAGATTAGAAGAAAGAGGGAGTTTACGGAAGGAAATAGATATAGTATTTTATTCAAGAAAGACAAGGATCGCAGATTGCGAGGTGGAAATTACCGAGGGTTTTCAGGTCTGGCGTTTGGGCGAAGAAAGGTCGTTTACAACTTAAGCCGTCGCGCGCGGATTAGCCCTTATAGCCCCCAATTGAGCACGAATTTAACACGATGAATAGAAATACAGAAAATTGTACACAATGGTTTATTACCCTTCGGTCATGTCCGTAATGCGTAAGAAAACACTAAAATCACGTTTTAAAATAATGTAAATTGTTCGAAATATAAATGTATAATTTCGCGTTAACAGTATGGTTGTATTCTTTAATACTTGAATACTTTTATTGTAAAAAAAAGTAATGACAGTGACGGAAATAAATATTTATAATCCCACCTTGCAGCTAATAAACATATGCGTAAATATATTGAAAGTAACAACGGACTTATAAAACAGAATATCTAGACAATATATAACATCTTAATAGTTAATTAAAAGAGACACAATATACGAGGGTAGATCAAATATAAACAGGAAACAGAGGATTTATCGGTCGCTAAGTGAAGTGTTATGCGCGGTACCGCTGAATGTGTTGAAGGTGATTGTCAAGGGGAGGGGAGGACGCTGATTTGGGTTACTAATGCTTATTGCCGCCGATAGCACCATGTCTGAGCACGAGTTGAGCAACGCATCATTATTAAATTTTTGGCGCGGGAAGGCATAAAACCCGTACAGTTCGCTGATAAAACGCTTTCGAAAACTCAAGTCTACGAATGGATTAAAAAAAACCTTGAGTTATGTAGACTAGATTATTTAATTTTATAATTGACGTTCAACATCCACTTCAAATGTATAGGGTCCGCCAATAAGGGTGCGTGAACTTTAAAAATGAATAAAACAAGTTGTGTGTGAGGTAGAAACGAAATTTATTTTTCATTCGAAAGGGTATTCGACCCCATTAAGTATGGAAGATAACATCGTTCAAATGACCACCGCGGCTCCGTTTGGTAGCCCGGATCCGGGAGGTCCAATTTTCGATGACTCTGGAGCACATATCGGCCTCAATTTGAACGATGGCGTTGCGTATGTTGACTTTGAGGTCATCGGTGTTTAGAGGCTTGTTGGCGTAGACCAGCGACTTGAGATAGCCCCAGAGAAAAAAGTCTAAAGGCGTTAAATCGCACGATCTCGGTGGCCAGTTGATATCGCCTCCGCGCGAGATGACAATGTCCGGAAATCGCTCGTGCAGAATGTCCATTGTGGCATGGGCTGTGTGGCACGTGGCGCCGTCCTGCTGGAACCACATGTCGTCCGTGTCCATATCATCCAGTTTAGGCCAAAAGAAGTTGGTTATCATCGACCTGTAGCGCTCCCCATTGACGGTTATGGCCGCCCCAGCTTCATTCTCGAAAAAGTACGGACCGATGATGCCGCCGGCCCAAAATCCACACCAAACAGTGACTTTCTGGGGATGCATTGCCACTTGGTGGACCTCGTGTGGGTTGTTCTCACTCCAAATGCGGCAATTTTGCTTGTTCACATACCCGTTCATCCAGAAATGAGCCTCGTCGCTGAAGATGATTTTTCGGCCAAAATGGGGGTCTGCTTCCAACTGCTCCAGAGCCCAGTCAGCGAACGCCCGACGCTGTCTGTGGTCGTTTATCTTGAGCTCCTGGGTCAATTGGATTTTGTACGGGTGCAGACCCAAATCCAGATGCAAAATTCTGCGAGTTGATGTCTCCGAAAGGCCAAGTTCCTGTGCACGACAAAAAATGGACTGCCTCGGGTTCTCGCGCACACTCTCACGGACAGCAGCGATATTTTCGTTCGATCGGGCGTTTCGTCGACGTGTCAGTGTTGGCTGGTTGTTTACTGAACCAGTCGACTCGAATTTGCCCAACCAATCGACGGATAGTCGACTCTACAGGCCGATCATCGCGACCGTAAAATGGGCGAAGTGCGCGGAACGTTGCTCGAACTGATGACCCATTTTCGTAAAACAATTTAATAATTTGCACGTGCTGCTCGACACTCAAACTTGCCATGGTGATTTGGGGTTATATACTGAACAAATGACAGCAACTTTGACAGCTCTACCTCGAACAACATGGCCGCACCCTTCCGGCAAACTTCGCGCGTCCCTATTGGCGGACCCTTTATATTGTATTTTTTGTACATGGTGGCTTATGTGAATAAAATGAAATGAATTGAATTGAATGCACGCCGACCGCGAACAAGCATTACTGAGGCGAATATTCGTGCTAATCGGGAGCATACTGCTTGTTGATTTCCTTCATGAGCGACGTACAGTAAATGCTGAATATTATTGCAAGCTCCTTGATGAAACCAAACTGGCTTATCGACAGAAAAGACAAGGCATGCCCGTCCGAAGTGTGATTCTCCTTCATGACAACTCTCTGCCACACACAGCTGCTTTAGAAAAATTAGAGAAAATTCATTGGGAAATATTGGAACACCCGCCGCCCTATAGCCACGACTTGTCACCGTGTGACTTTCATATGTTTGTTCCACTCAAAGGCGAATTGGGAGGACGCCGTTTTCACAATAACCAAGATGTGGAATCGCTTATGAGCAATTGGAGACATGACCAACTACATTCTTCGATAAAGGCATCAATAAACGTCCGGTTCTCTGGGAAAAAATATGTACATAAAAACGGAGACTATGTTGAAAAATAAAATATATTATTATTTTTAATAATAATACATAAATACTTTTTTTAAACTTAATTCCGGTTTATATTTGATTCGCCCTCGTAATTTAGAGAGATAGATGATAAAAAAATGTAATCGACAGCTGTGGTTTCTCAGCTTCAATATATGAATTCAAAAAATAATTTTAAATTTATCAAAAAACAATAAATAAAAAATGTTTTTTTAAATAATTTAAATTTTTGCAAAAGAATTGATCTCTGCTATAACAATGCAAATTTAAAAAAAGCAAAAGCGTGGAAAAACTGAAAATTATTTAACAAATAATCAAGGAAGTAACATTTAAAATAATACAAAACATAAGCAATAGAAATTTGCGAAAGCAGTTGAAAAATATCCAGAAATGCAGTTTAATTCTTTTAACAATAGTTGGAAAGATACACAATATAATTTAGATCAAAAATAAGGTAGAATATATTTTTTTGAAAGTTGTTGTTAAAGCTAGAAAAAACAAAATTTCTCTATAAACTTTTAAATTTGTACTATTGAAAATTAAAAATTGCTGAAAATAATTAAAATTTTATCAAAGAAATTGTTAACATCTTTTACCAAAAATAAGCTAGAAAAAATATATTTTTAAAAATAAAACTTTAAATTTCCTATGAAATAAATCTATTGAAAATTTAAGAGAATTTCCTTAAAATGTTTTGAATTTTTCTGAAAAATGCTGTTTTTTATTTTGCTTAAAACCGTCAACATTTGGAACTTTATCAGACGATTCAAGATGTATCACAGAGTTATAGCTGCAAGCATCCAACACGTTAACATTTGATCAGAGAGATTGCTAAAAACTTTTAGCAAAAATAGAATTACGTCAAAAAATTTTAAATTTACTATTAAAAATAAACTTTCTTAAATTTTAGTTCTAAAATAGCTTTAAAATAATTTGAATTTTACTAAAAAATGTGTTTTTCTTCTTTAATTTGCCTAAAATAAAGTAAATATAAATAAAAATAAAATTGATTAATTTGAGAATTTCTTAAGCTAACTCTATTTGCTTAATAATTCTCAATTATAAATATGTTTTTAATGCAGTTTTAAATACTTGATTGTAGAGACTTGTACTACGTAATACATTGTTATTATTATTACTAATAATAAAATTGTAACTTTGTAAGTTACAATTTTATTGTAATTAAAAAGTTTTAAATAATTAAATTAAATTGGCTGAAGAAAAATTGTTTATTTTTTAAAAAATTTTAACAATATCCAAGAATAGCCGTTCAATCGAATAAAAACAATTGAAATTTGTTTAAAAATAAATTAACTTAAAATTTCAATTTTGACTTCATGTTCTTATGTTTTTAACTTTCACGAAAAGTTAAAGTAAGAAAATCGAACTTGTTAGTACACTGTGGTATTACATTTAAATAATAATAATTTCTAATACGAAAGCACTACAACGTAAAGTTATGCAAAATAAAACATTATATACGGGAACAGAAATATTATACTTGCAAATACGGAATTATACGCTTTATCACAAAATATGTAAATAACATACAGCCCTAGATTGTAGGGCTTCATTAAGAATTTAAGTTAATTCCCAATTAACTACAATAGGTCAAGAGTGTGATCTGCATGCGTAAAATTAAAAAAAATATATATGGCACCTTTCGGCTGCCACACAAGCTGTAAGCAGTAAGCGCATAAGTTATGAGAACGTTCTCGAATATTCGGAAACTAACCTATGTTTTAAATTCCATATGTCTATTTTTTATGTTTGTTTAAATAAAGTAGTTATTCTATCTTTTACCATATTATAAGTATTATCATTTAAATTACTATCACCTGAGTGGTTCATTTTCTCACCTACCTGACGCCACTGTGTGTTGAAGCATTGTCGTAGAAATAAAAACATTTTTAAAACCATATTTTGTGTCAATATTTTATTAGGTTAATGGTTCCTATATAAATTACTTTTATGTTTATTTCAATGTTATTGAAAAATATGTCATGAAAAGTCATTAGACGAGATTGGGCTAGCCCATTTATATTTATTTATGGTCAGTGATTCTCCAACACCGGGTCGATTCGATATGGATCGGGGTTAAATGAAACAACTACCCCCGTTTAACAAATGGAAGGGAATGCAAAAATATGTAAAATAAAACACCACACATGGAAGCAATACAGAATTATACTTGTAAATGTGAAATGATTGGACTTATCTCTTGAAAATGGAAATTGAAGTTTTAAATTTTAAATATATTCTGAGATTATATGTAAATCACTACGTTGATGCGACGCTAAGACGCTTAGTACCGTGCGCGGGTTTTGCTGCATGACCGGTTATTTTAAATTGGTAATTTTTCATTATCCTGTCATCAAATGTTGGAATATTGTAACGACAGTTGCGTAATGACTTTTCGCTAATGAGTTGTTCAATTATAAATTCGCATTAAGAGAAATGCCTCCATCTCAGTAATTATTTGTTTACCAGAAAGCACAATATGAAAAATAAAAATTTACATATAAGATATTCTTTCTATCAAAATTGAAATGGTGGTAAAGAAGCCCAAGGTATATTAAATCAATAAGTAAATTTCTTTAAGAAAATATGTCTACATTAGATTAACAAAAAGCATACTGACTAAGTTACCATGATATATGAGCCGAGACTTTAAAGACGTTTTAAACGATTCTAACTAGCCACTTCATTTTACATTTTATTCATTATCAATAGCTTGCAACTGTTATAAGCTAAACATAGTACTTGAAATGTACATCTAGTGAAATAAAAACTAAATTGTGAAGAAAGTGTTAGTGTTTGTTTTTCTTAGTGTATATTATATTATATACCTGTCATGCTGACATAAAAAGTCAAAAAGTTCCTCCTAAAATGTGTAATTAATTTGTTTTTATATGTATTTTTCAAGATAGAAGACCAAAGATCTAAATAAATAAATTAAATAAATTTTCACGTAACTCAAGAACAAATTTCTATATCATCTTCATTCTTTGCCAACATTGAATTTACGAATTAAAATAAGCATTAAGCAATTTTAAATTTAAAAAAAAACATTATTTTCAACAATATTGAGAACAACAGATAATTTAAAGCTGCAGACCAGACCTTCTACTGCTACGGATCGCAGATGTTTGAAGAAGTTAGTAAGTTGTATTGTGTTTTATATTCTCGACTCTGTTTTTGCATTTGATTTTCCAGTGACGACAAATACAGGTTCCAGCCTTTCATTAAAAAAAATGTTAATTATCAGAACCTCTACAATAAGTTTATCAAGAACCAAACGTATTTTCTCTCAAGGAAAATGTAATCACACGTTCTCAAAATATTTATTTTTAACCTAATTAATTTTAAAAACCTCTAGTAGGTGTAAAATCCATCCATTGTTAACTCACAATAAGATTATTATTAAAATATATAATCCTGTTAATCCATGACGAATAATATTATTTTAAAATACGTTGCCAAGGTGAGCAAGGATGAAGATAGAGAAAAATAATCGGGTCATTGAAATGAATGGTTGTTTCAACGAAATGATAAATTTCAGAAATGAACGCTATCTTTATTCATCTCCGGGCAACGTTGTTTTAGTCCTGTTTCTCCCCCGCGCACAGACCTGAAGATAAATGATATCTGAGCCAACGAGAAAATGGCGCCGTTTACCATCCACGTCGATCGATCTGCTCGTTTCCGGCGCCAAATGAGATTTTCTTTTCCATTATTTCACCCCCCGTTATCCCTACCTTTCTTGGGATTCTGAGATAAAATTGTTTTCATCACTATTTAAATGACAATAAAAACAATTGATAGACCGTATTTATAATATGTTTCAAGTAAAACTGTGTCTAGTAAATGTAATTAAGCAGTCGTATAAATAAGGTATTTAAAAGCTCTGCATCGTTATAACTTGAAGGTGAATGACTGGTGTCGCTTGATGCATGAAAATACCATCGGCCGTTCTTTTTTGTACAACAACCGTAACAGCATAAGTGAACAAGATATTATGTGGAAATTATTCATAAAAATGGGAAGAAATAAAAAATAGTCCTTTCATCCACGATGTCAAATACTATAAATCCATATGGGATTACGTAAAGTGTAAAAACATTCATTTCCCAGCGTTGATGAAATCGATTTGAGATTACGTAAACATTGTTCTCCCTGTGTTGATGGTGTAGATTTTTTCCATTTGATTTTCTAAATGAGATATCCAATTTAGGAGGTAAATCTATTATGGATCTAATTAACCACAATGGGAAATATAATTGCTAATAACCATTAAATATTTAAGTGCAAATTAAGAGTGTCCATAAACGAACTATTACAACTATTAATTCGAAAAGTTTGGAATTAATAAATAGCGGATAGAATAAGCCGGACGTACCCAATGCATTCTTAAGGATGGATCAGTACAGCGGTTGCAAAGGTTCAAGAGAGAAGATCCAAAATCATCTAGGAATATAAGATCGAAAAAGTATTTTTCTTAAGCAATGTTCATTTTGAATAGCCCTCTATTTGGACAGCTGTCATCTTTTGACATTTGACAAGTAAAAACTACGCCATTAGTAAACATGCAACGATACATGCTTCAACAACACATTGAAATTGTTAAAATTCACTACAGAAATCACAGTCACAGTCACAGTTCGCCAAACTAAAGCACTTTTGGGTCGTCGTGAAGCACCTTATCGGCCAGCAATAGTAAAACTGGTTAAAAAATTTGAGCTGTTGGGACAACTTAGTGATGTGAAGAATCGAAACCGTTTGCGTCGCTCAAGAACAATTGAGAATATTGCTGCTGTAGCCAATAGTGTTAACGAAAACCCAGGTTTGTCGATTCCTCGTCGATCTTTGGAATTAGACATTCCAAAAACGACATTACGCCGTATGTATTTTGCATTAAGACTTAGGTTTGAAGTCTTTTAAAGTTCAGTTAACACAAGAACTCAAGCCGGTCAATGTCGTATCTTTGCTGATTGGGTCCTTGAAATTTTCATCTCGGAGGCTACGTGAATAAGCAGAATTTCCGCATTTAGGGCTCGAAAAATCCAAAAATGCTTATTGAAAAGCCTCTCCATCCTCAACGTGTCACTATTTGGTGCGGTTTTTGGACTGGCGATGTGATTGGACCTTACTTATTCAAAAATGAGGCTGGTGCAACTGTTACGGTGAATGGATTGCGCTATCAAGCTATGATTAATGATTTCTTATGGCGGGAATTGGAAGATATTGATGTGTACGACGTTAACTTTCAACAAGACGGCGCTACGTGCCACACAAGCAACGAAACAATCGCAATTTTGCAAGAGAAGTTTCCTGATCGAGTTATTTCGCAAAGAGGTGATCACAATTGGCCCCCGAGATCTTGTTACTTAACACCTTTAGACTTTTTTCTTTCGGGCCACGTGAAAGATAAGGTCTGTGCCAATGCTCCACAATCGATTCAAGAACTTAAAGATGGAATTCGTGAATTTATCGAGGACATACAGCCGTAAATGTGCGAATTGGTCATGAAAAATGAAAAGGATATGGTGCTGCCGCCGTTGTCGTGGCGGCCATTTGTCTGATATCGTTTTCAGCGAAGAGCGAGTTTCAATTAATATCAAAGCCAAAGCAAAGGAGGGAGGGGGTGATATTTCAAGTGACTGCTGTTTTACTTCAGTTTGTAATAAATAATATTAAATAGCATGATGTAACAAAATGTCTAAAATTTAATCAATACAACAGTTTAATTTGTACATCTGAATATTCTCTGTGATAAACTTATCTTTTATCAGTGTGTAGCAAAACAATTGTCATATAACAATAAGAAAAACAAAGCCACTCACTATAACAATATTTGTTTAAAAGTGATTTTTTACAAGTAACTTTTATCGATACACCAATTCCTTAAATATTGGTTTAAAAAAAAAACTGATTACATATTTAGGATTCATCGTGGAGGAGAAAACATATTTTTGTGTTATATTTTTTTGTAATATTTGAAATATGGTTAGTATTCCAAAACAGAAAATTGTCTCCACCTCTAAAATAAGTTCAATCGATATATGGGAGAGTCGTGTTAAGATTCTAAGCAAAATTGCAGTTGAACTTCTAGTTCCGTTCTCTAGACACTAGATAGGCGACGGCCGCGAGGCAGTTCCGCATACTGTTCGTTGCCATGGCAACCAGACAGCTAGATGGCCGATTCTATCTATTTCGTAATTCAAGTAAGTTTTTAACAACTATCGTTATATTGATGTCATAATGAACTATTTATTTTTGAATTAGAGGAAAACAAATAAAATATAATTTCGATGAGTTATATTTATATTTGCTTTTATTTAGGTGGATATATTTATAAAATAACAGTTTGACACGGGAAAAATTTACTTCGTGATACATTTATAAATTAAAAATAATATAATAATACTTTTATTTGTTTATATCACAAAAATTTATTTTTAGAGACTCTATTAAATTTCGGCCACTCATCTGACCATTTTATATGAATAAAACTATATAAGTACTTTCAAAAATATATTGTAAGACGCTGCAAAGAAAAATTTCTTCGCCTGAAGAAGCCACAGTGTGGCGAAACAATTGTAACGTCTTACAATATATTTTTGAAAGTACTTATACAATTTTATTAATATGAAGTGAAGATGAACTTTCAACATCTGTCAGCCTCATCAATCAATCATCTGACCATTATTATCAAAATAAAACTAAAGTAAGCTGAGTTACCGTATTTTATAGACACAAGAAATAAAGTTATGACATAAATTAACTCTAAAATTTTACAACTCCTACACAGCCGTGTTTGACGAGTGAGACGTTGCTCCATTCTGCTGGAATCATTTTATTTGGTTACAGCTAAGAAATTTTTGCAAATCAGGCACCAAGAAGCTGTCTCCACGTAACGCTCCAAATAAACATAAACTTTCTTTTGGGACACCCTGTATATATAATTCTAAAATCTGCCTTAATAGTGTCTTCTTTTTCTAGTGTTCTTGCAGTGAAATATATTTCCTCGACATTTAAAACTTTTAACTGTAAGCAGATTTGTATTGCAGCAAAAACTGCACATTACTGAATGATATAAATATGTTAACAGGTCTAATGTATTGCAAAAGCAAACTCACATACTACAAGCAAACATAGATTGTTTTATTATCCGACGTTTCATTTCAACTAAAATTGTAAGCCAACTCGAAGTGAATGTCTTCAACCGCGTTACCACCACGCACAGCGGTATACTAACCATTCTAAAAATGTAATGTAAATAATTTTTTATTTTAATTGATATTCATCTACTTTGATATGTCCTTTAGACTTGGCAATAAATAAAGTATTAGTATAGGTCAGTGGGTACGCTAGGGCAATGAATGATTTATTAGCCTCGATCAAGAGTACGCTAGGGAAATAAATAATTTTATAGTTTAGGAGGAGGCGAAGGCAGTGAATAAATTATTGAGGTAGGGCAAGCTTGGTGAATTATTACACAAGTTTACAAATTCAGGTCAACTTGTGGACCCGAGCAAATGAGAACGATTCTTAACGTTATTTGATGCCCTGAGCTCAGATCGTCAATCCGTGCGTCAAGATTTGTTCTAGTTTTCGAATTCGCGAATATTGGCAGCACTGCGCTCTTGTAACGGCTGTCAATTGATAACGTTGCATTAAACTTCATTTGGAACTTGTTTTTGTGCAATGTTTTTGCTTCGGAACGTGTAAAAATGCAGAGACAACGTTGCAAAGTTGATTCAAAGTGTTTTTGTTACGTTTGTGGATGTTATATGCTCAGAAAACGTGAAAAAATCATGATAAATGCACTTAAATATGCATACAATACTTTAGTTTTACTGTAGTTAATACTGACAATCCATGGGCACCGAAATTGTTTTATTACCAGTGCAGAACAAAGCTGAACAAGTGATCACTTGGTGAAAATGTATACTTTTCATTTTCTGTGCCAACGTTATGGAGAGAACTTTTACTGGATTTATGCCGTCGGTATATATATGCAAAAATAAAAACTACTAACGTGTAAACCTTTTTTATTTATCGACTTAGTCTCCTTTTGGGCTTATACGCTTCGTCCAACGATGTTCTAGTTTGTTGATCCCTTCCGAATAATAGGATTTGTCCATGTCTGCAAAATATCCATTATTGTCTGCAATCACCTCCTCGTTTGAAAAAAATCCCGCCAGCCATTTCTTCAAATTGGGGAACAAATAGTAGTCCGAGGGAGCCAAGTCTGGAGAATAGGGGAGATTTGAAACGAATTGGAATCCTATTTCCATTAAATTTGCGACCAGAACTGCTGAGGTGTGTGCTGGTGCTTTGTCGTGAAGGAAAAGGACTTTCTTGTGGGCCAATCGCGGGCGTTTTTCTTGCAGCTCGGTTTTCAAACGGTCCAATAACGATAAATATTATTTACCTGTAATAGTTTTACCGTTTTCTAGAAAGTCGATGAGAATTATCTCTTGCGAATCCCAAAAGACAGTCGCCATAACCTTTCCGGCCGAAGGAACGGTCTACGCCTTTTTTGGTGCAGATTTCCCCTTGGTAACCCATTGTTTAGATTGTTGTTTGATCTCAGTATAGTAATGTATCCATGTTTCATCCACAGTGACGAAACGACACATAAGCCCTCCGGATTCTTCTGGAACAGCTGCAAACCATCCTTGCAGCACTTCACACGATTCCGTTTTTGGTCAAGCGTGAGCAATCGCAGCACCCATCTTGCGAATATTTTTTCCATGGCAAAATATTATGTACCCGTTCAGTCGAGATGCCCACAGCACTAGCAATCTCACGCACCTTAACTCTTCTGCCATACATCACCATATCATGGATTTGATCAATGATTTCTGGAGTCGTAACCTCTACAGGCCGTCCAGAACGTTCAGCGTCACTTGTGCCCATATGGCCAGTCCGAAAATTTTGAAACCACTTATAAACTGTTCTAATGTTTATCAAGCTTCTCTTTAGTCTCCTGAGGCGTTTGGCCTTTCATAAAGTAATGATTAAACACCACACGAAATTCTTTTTCGTCCATTTCTTGAAAATTACTCGACTTCTTTGATTCACACGAATGCCAAACACAAAGAAATAGACCAATATGGCTGAAACTTGGTGTGCCTTCATTCAAGGGATGCTACTAACTAAACATGACCTCGATACGCGTCGGTGGTGCCATCTCTCGTACTTTGCACGGACTTTTCAAAACACCCTCGTAAATGCAAAAAAACTAGCACAGTATAAATATCCTTGCGTATCATCACTGCCAAAGCCAATTCCATGTACGGACAGTGATCCATTGCAAATTTGTCCAGGTATAAGTGCAAAAAATGCCCTAAGAATTTCGTCTTCATCACTGGCAAACAATGAAAGCGATTTCGTTATGGAAGAAAAGCATTTAATATGGCAAAGTGAACTGAGTGATTTGATTTGTGATTTGAATTTATCGAAACAAAAAGCAGAGCTGCTTGCATCACGGTTGGACGAATGGAAACATCTTGACCCTAAAACACAAGCTACTACATACAGAAATAGAAATCACGTGACTTTACCGTTCTTCAAAAAAAGAAAATGACATGTGTTTCTGCAATGACATCAAAGGTTTATTTGATGTGATGAATACACCATATGATCGAAATGAATAGCGTTTGTTCATAGATGGTTCTAAGTACAGTTTGAAGGCTCTATTTCATATTGGAAATAAAATACCACCAATTTCGCTTGCTCACGCAGTACAAACTAAGGCGTGCTACGGGCAAGATCAAATACAATGAACATCAATGGAAAACTTGCGGCGATCTAAAGGTTGAGGAATAAATTAATTGTACTTAATTTCGAAATATATAATTAATTCATTTACATATTCATTACAGGTTCTTCGCTTATTGGTTCGGATGCAATCTGGATTCACGAAATTTTTGATTGATGTTGTATGTGTTTGTGGGACAGCTGTGCAATTGAACATCATTAGGTGAGAAAGGTGTGGCCGAATCGTACCCATTATGAGCCAGGACAACAAAACGTGTCCTCTGTACCACTAATGAACCCGAAAGGACGTGGACCCTAATGGACCCATTCGTGTTCGTTCCAGAGGAAATTATAAATAAAGCGCGTGTTTTGAATACAAGAAATTCTTGGCGACTTTCCAAAAATGTAAAGGGCGTTACCGACGATGTTTTTTATGCTACTTTAGTGAGAAAGCTAAGAGTTATATGAGCTTATCTCTTTGGAGTTTATACTCTATGTTAAAAACAACTTTGCGAATTCATGAAGGAATAGATATAAGTAAATTTCCTAAAGTTACAAATTATCATGTAGATCATAAAGTGAAATAAGCAAAGGTTTTTGAACGTGAGGAAGCACCAGATGATAAGTACTTGTTCCAAAAGGTATATATAATTGCAGTATTTCAAAAGTTTATATATTTACTATCTAATGTGCTTCGAAGGTTGTCGTGGTTGTTGCTGTTGCTGGTGGGTGCCGAGGAAATGAATTGTATGGATTGTTGGTTTCCGATTTTAAGACACGAAAACTCATAGTGATCGAATTTTCACTATTCTGATAATGTCTGTCTGACTGACTGGCAATCGATATTTTCCTAAAATATTAATTAAATTATTAAAAAAGTGCACAAAGCAGCGTGTTGGGATTCATAAATTGGAAGATGTTCCCAGATGTATTGCGTATTTCTAATTTCTTAAAGCTTCTTGATAGTCGCTTCTATACCGGCCATTCTTTCAGACATACATCTACCATTATGCTTGCCAATAATGGCGCAAACAAGTCTGTGCTCAAGAAACATAGTGGTTGGAAAACCGATTCAACAGTGGATCGGTATATTTATGATTCTGTTAGCAATAAAAGTACAATTGCCAAACAAATTCATGGCGTGGCTGCTATTGGATCCGCTTCAAATTCTGCACGTCCAATTTCCTCCATAGCGGAATATTCCTATGGCAATGACAATAGGTTCGGTTTGGCGAGTGTGCATTTACACAAAATGGAAAATTGTAATATAACAATCAATGTATCAGAAAAAACTAGCATTTAATAAAATCTTTACAAGCTTATAATATAACTTTACATCTCCGTTGTCAACGACGATAAAGCGATGCTTTATCTACTATAGTTAGTTATACAGGGTGATGTAGTAATTTCAACTTGATAGACAAACTGATTCATTGTTCCCCATAAAAATAGTCTAATGGATTTAAATCAGGGGACCGTGGTGGCCAATGTACGGGACCTCCACGGTCGATCCATCTATTTGGGAAATGTGTATTCAGCCAATTTCTAACCTGCTCTCCATAATGCGGTGGTGCACCATCGTGCTAAAACCACATTCCTCGGATGATATTAAACGGTCATTTATAATTTGTAATGGTAATAAATTGTCGTTAAAGATACTACCCTAAACATTTATACTAAAACGTTGCTGAAATCGGCGTGCTCTAATTGCATGTGGATTCTGAATAGTCCACAAATGGTCATTATGATAATTATTTATGCCATCTCTCGTGAAATTTGCTTCATCAGACCATAATACCATTGAAAGAAAATCCCAATTTTGCTCATGTTGTTGAAGAACCCAGTAGCAAAATGTTAAATGTTGTTGTGAATCTCCAGGCTGTAGCACTTGAACATTTTGACGATGATATGGATGTAACAATTCTCGATTCAACACTCGCCAGACAAAATTTTGAGACACTTGGAAATGTCTTGCTATACGGCGAGTACTAATTGATGGATCCTCCTTGAAGTCTGCGAAATGACGAACTAAATACTGTATGAGCAGGTTGGTGTCTGTTTGGATATCTGCGCTGGTATTCTCTTGCAACTTCTCTCGCTTTTCCATTCAAAATTCATATACAAATAATATCTGCATACTCTTCGGTGGAAAATGTATACATTTTTTAAATAACAACCAAAAGATCATGACAAACAATACAACAAACAACCATTTTCTTATTATGACAGGCAACTATTTGTTGTTTTATCATGACCATCGCTATTTTATTGGTGACATTACTGTTTTATTTAAATTATTTCATAGCAAACTCTGATTCCTTATATATCTTAACTCTTTCACCGCCAAGCAATCTTGTATGTATATTGAATTTAGGCGACTATGACCGCCGGCGGTACATGTGGCGGTTAACGTGTTTTTTTTGCTTAAAATAACGTCAGATTTCATCTGTCAAAGTTTGTCACCGAGCTAGTAGATCACCCTGTATAAACATGAGTTTAAAATACGAAATGAAATAAAAACTATTTTTCATACGCATTAATTTAATAGGGAGAGAAAACACTGTTGAAGCAAAGGCATAGTTTGATAACTGTTCCGGCACCTTTGCCCCACACCGAGCTATTATCATAGGCATCTCAGAGGAGCGTGTTGCTCATATCAATCATAAATATTTACACATGAAAAAGCTTCTCGTGCTTAGGGTACGTGTTTTTTGACAATTGGTCGAAAAGCGAAAGGTGTTCGGCTTTCAAAACAAAATCTGGCTCTGTTTAACCACAATAAGACGAAACACGGACCCATCACTACACATCTGAGTCCAATCGGCAGGCAGCAAAGTGGATATTACAATCAGTTGACAAGGTTTTGGTCAGTACTTTTTTGGGATGCCCATGACATATTATTCATCGGCTATCTTGAATTTGGCCAAACTATCAATAAAAAAGAATATTACTGTGCATTGCTGGATCGATTAGACGAAGAGGTCAAGGTCAAACTGCCACATTTGGCAACAAAATTATTTTCCCAAGACAATGCTCCTACTTACAGGACACGTGATACGACCGATAAATTAAAGCTATTGAAATATAAATCCGTCCAGCTTTCCCCGTAATTTCTAGACCTGTCCCCTAGACCTTTTCCTTTGTCCTCAACTGAAATAGTAAAAGATTTTACTCGAATGAAGAGGTCAAGTTGGAAACAGATACCCATTTAGAGGAACTTGATGCCGAGCGCCAAGACCGGCATTGAAATTTTAGTGAACATTTTCACTAAGTGCATTATTCTAAATTAAGTTTTTGTCAAGGAACAAAACACTTTTTTCATTTAAAATAATCGGCTTATTTCATTATCAAACCTCATTTAATATATTAAACAAACTTTAGCTGTAAAATGTACTTAGATTAAATCAAAATTCTATTAAGTAAATTTTGTCCCCTTGATTCTCCAAAATTCAGAAAGTTAAAATTTTACATAACAATAAAAAGACTAAAAGGTTAATTTTAATTGTTAATTTCCTGAATTTTAGAAAGTTAAAGTTATACATTACTGTACAAAAGGCATAATAATTAATCTTCTTGAATAGGCAGAAATTTTCAAACGAAGTAATTATCAGATATAATGTCCCAAGGGCAATGATAATCTGCGATAATTTTGACTACCCGAAAGTGTGTTGCTTAGTAATTACTTAAAGCAAAACACTAGTCAAAATTATCGTGTATTTATCATTGCCCGAGCTGCATTCGGTAAGATAAGTTTTTGAATAACTTACAAAATATTAAAAGTTTTTTCGTTTTTTCTATTAACTATTGGCTTCATCACATTCCATACCTCAGCGTGATTCGGGCGGACCTGATTATACATTGACAGATCGATTGTATTTTTAACTCAGGGGCAATTGCGAATATGGTATAAATGTAAACTTGACAACCGGGAGATTACCGATAATTTCCCTAGGGAGCTTATCAGTTCTCGGTGACATTGCCGCATCATTTCAGTAGCATGCGGCGTTTGTCAAAAATGGACGAATCTGATTGGTTGCTCATTAATGAAAGAACTTATCCCCAAGTGTACATCTCCCAGACGACTAGGTGCACGCGAAACTTTACAAAAACCTATTATCTCCTTAAGACCCTTAATCCTTTTACCTACTCACCGTAATTTAATTTGCTTAATTTACCACCCCACCTTTACATTTATACCTGTATAAATATAACATTTTCATTTGTATATTTTACTTGATATGACCTTCGAAAAATTATCATTGCTATGGTTCTATTCCTTCACTTTCAAATTAAGAGATAAATAATATTATACTTCTTTATACACATAGTATAATAATAATAATAGGGTCCTAATTGATCCAATTAAGTTTAATCAAAATTCATTATGCTTCTTTGAAATTAAAATGTATTAGCTCTAATTAAAATTGATTGAAATTGATTACATTTCAATACATGGATTATTAAAAGTATATTAAAATATGTAATTAGATTATACTTTTTTTGCAAATTGTAATAAAATGTTGCTGGTTTAATTAATTCTCACTTGGACAGAAACATTAAACCTTCGGTTATTCATGTAACAACGTATGGGCGTAAATTGTAGGTGAAGATTTATTCGTTCACCCACTTTACAGACATAAATTAATTGGACGAAAACAGACGTGGGAATCCACCTTCAGATATAGTTCATTAAATATAAGTATTATGTATAAAAGTAGTTATGCTTCGATAACATAAATAGTACTTTATTCACAAAAATCAAACTTAAACCTTACTATTTCTATACAGTGATGGGCAAAAGTGGAAACTAGTAAACTAGTAAATATCTTTAGAATTTTCAGAAATATCGAAATTCAATTTGGAAAGAAAGGTATATCAGTAAATGGCCTACATATTTGTTTTTAATTTTTTAACAAAAATAGTTTTTTCAATTTTAAAAATTGTAATGTTTTTTTTTCATAGTATAAAATGTTAGCGATAATATCATTTCAACTCAGATTAGAAAAAATCTATTGTAGTCAGTATCCTACAATAATGAATTAAAAAATCGATATTTTATTGAATTGAAAATTTATAGTCCGAATCAAATCCGTGCTTCTGTTTAATAATTCGGTAAGGGTTCGTCATAAAGTTCTCTAAAATTTCATTTATTCGCATGATCTATATTTCCGAATCGATTTGTTCCTTCTCAAAGAGAAAGGATCTTGTATCGTACGATACGTGCGCATTTTGCTTTAAACGCTTTAAAAGCAGTGATTTCTGTTTGAACGACAAACCATCCCCTCGAGGGCCTAGACAATGCGATGCTTGATAGAAGGTGTTCCCTGAAAATTAGACACAAACGCAGGAAGAACTTGTAGAACAGCTGGGAGTAAATCATTTCCAAACACTTATATGAGATGGGAAAGGTTCAGAAAGAAAATAATGAGATGGAATTCATCAGCCGCTTAGAGTTACAGAAAGCAACGAGAAATACTTTGATTAAAATTTGTTTTAGAATTAAAAATTTTGAATTATTCATTTGTACACCTAATATCACTGAATATATACACACAAATCGTAATACACTTTAAAATCTTATTAAATTAGGGTGAAGGCGCAATTCACGGATGAGAAATTTTTGATTCACTTGTCCTCGTTACATCGTACAGTGAAAATATAAGGGATGCAGTATGAATTATATTATGATTATTATTAAACAGGGGACGTTTTAAATCGCAACGTGCACCCCAATCATATTTACCTTGCCAACAAAGAGGATCGAAAATTAATCAAACATAAATTTCACATGACCACAAACATCAATGGGCTCACATTACATCTATTAAAGGCCGCAGGCAGCAATGTACAAATGAAATGGTAATCCGGTACATAATCAACTAGACGCTTTTGATTTTTACACCGCTCCCCAGTTCGAAAATGAATCATTAAATTAATATGCATTTTATAACCCTTCGCAATCCCAACACATGGAGATGTGTACATGCTAAAAATTTTGTTTACATGAAATTACACTGCTTTAAATTAATTCTAAAATTTATTACAATTATCAAAGTTGAAAGCCTTAAACGATAAGTATCACAAAAAAAGATACAAGAAAGACACAATTCCATAAAAAGCAACAAGAATTATAATTAGTAAGTAGCAAACCACGACACATATTGTCCATGTCTGTAAAAAATGTTATGACACTCGTCTAATTAAAGAAAAGAGAGTTAGTTTTTATTTCTTTTCTTCTTATTTTTTGAATGTGACTTTTAGGCTATAAACATGTTACTATATGTTTTTTTACAAAGTTTTCAACGCTTGTGATAAGACGTGACAATTAGTACCATATTTTTGAAGACTTTTTGTTTTTTTTGTAACACTTTCTGAAAAATTAAAAAAAGAGACGTCAAATTAATGCTATAGTATAAAAAACGCAAATAACAAACAAAATATGTTAAAAACAGCGTAGGAAAAACATTCGATAAAAAGATAAAAAAGCAGGAAACGAGAGGAATAACAAAAGTTTATTCATGAAATATAACGGAATATAAATGAGTTCGTGAACTTGATTTGATGTGAAAAGTTCGCGCTATGTGTTTTACAACTATGTTTAGGACATTGATGGAATAATTACAAAGTATAGACAAGATCGGTGAAATAACATTTCAGAAAACTTTCATGCCGTAATTTCTGTCTCTGATACGAAATGTTTATACTCTAAATGATATATATATTCTCTCTGCAATGATATATGTATATTGTTCATATACACTCAAAATACTTTCTCTAATAAATCGTACGAGAGTGGCGACTCTTTTCTTTTGGTAGCGTTTCAATTTATACTTTATTAGATGTAAAGATAAGTTTACAAACAATAATTACACAATTATATATTCAATTTTTTCAGATCGTTATCAATTGTTGTCTAAATAGAAATATAGAATGGTAACTAACAGTTTATAGGTGAGGGTGAACATTTTCGGTGATTATGATTAGATAATATGTTACAAATAGTTCTTGTAAATTAATAAAGATATTTTAAGGGATTAAGAGTAGGTGTTTTAAAAAAAGATATTACAGGCTGTCCCAAGAAGAAAGATTATATTTCTTTAACTTTCTGCGCGAATGCAACTAATCTGGGAGCGGAGGGTATGGCAATCGGTAGTCTAGTTGCTATGGAAACGAACCGCGCGTTGTGCGTGTTGTAAGTCGATGACTGCAGCGCGTAGAATATTCTGCAATATTCGAGGTTAAAAAGGGCGCCAATCATAACCCTAATTCGAAAATGAATGATGAAGCATAACATTTTAAAAACCTAAAGATTATTAAGAACGATATAGAACGTGGATAGTATTAATCAGTCTGTGAGGATACGAATCTTTCAATTCGGGAACTCGTTGTATTAAGCACAAAGACCTAAAGCTGCACCCTATAAAACTGAATTGGTACAATAATTAAAGCCCCAGGATGTCGACCAAAGTGAAATACTTCACGGCAAATTTATGTCCAGGAGAGGTGACACAAATTGGCCTCCACACAGTCGTGATTTAACCCCTGTGGCGATATCTCAAATCTGAAGATTACGATAATAGACCAACTTCTCTGGCGCATTTGAAAGAAAGCATTCATCACGAAATAGCAGCTCACATGTCAAGCCATAAAAATTATAGTGTTCAATTAAATGAGTGAAGGAGTTAGATTTGGATGATGTTATTTTAAAATAAACAAATTCCCAAATTGTGTAGTTTAATCGATAGATGTCTTACTTTTTATTAATTGGGCCACTAAATGCAACATCGCTCTCACACAGCCAATATCGCCAAACAGTTCCTCACAAAAAAAGAGGGGGGGGTGCAAATTGAATATCCACCATACTCGCCTAATTTTAATACTCCAGAGTTCTTCCTATTCCCACGACTCAAACTCGCTTTGAAAGAAAACAAATTTGGCGATATTCCTGACATCCAATGAAAACCTGTCGAGGGAACTCCATCCATCCCAAAAGAAGCCTTAAAAAGTTTCCAGGACATGTATAGCAGATCTCAACTGTGCATAGTTATGAGAGATAACTATTTCGAAAGACAGTAAGGTAACTTTTGTTAATATTTCATCTACGTCCATATTATAGGACTTATTCACCGAACTTTATTGTCAGAGGTTATATAAATTATCCTTTAGAACACCCTCTACTTTATAAACTTAAGTTTTAAATGATGATCAGCTACGTTTCCATGGAGACAAAGAAGTTTGTAAAGAAATTTGAGCTTTGGAATGGCCGTTGCAATTCTTTTTCCAAAATGAGTCGGTAACAAAAATTGCAGAAAAATTCAATTTACCTGTGGTTCATACTAAAACTGAGAAACCACCATCCTTTATCGAAAATGACTAATAAACAGTTTTTTGGTATACTAAAATATATTGAATTGGTAAATATGTCCACAATAAGAGGTCAATGCGGAGTGATAAACTCAGATTTGCATCAGTAGTTGATGTGATGTCAATCAACTAAAAAATCAAGATGATAAGAAGGTTCAAACACTTCATCAATAATAACTCATTTATACCCCATGATTAGCCAGGACACGATATGCTGCACAAAACTAGACCTATTGTTGATTTTATAAACAATAAATTTTCTTCGGTTGTTTTGAATCAAAATCTCATTATAGATGAGTAAATTTGCTCCACCAAAATTAGGGATTATATGAAGCAATATATGCCAATGAAGCCTCACAAATGGAAAAATGTGGGGCATTTGAGGATTTGCCTATAAATTTAAAATTTATGTTGGCCAAAAACAAAAAGATTTGTAGATTAGCACCAGACCTTGGAGTAACATCTAATTTGGTTTATCATTCGGGTAGAGTAATTCCACGCAAAATTACGGACTCTATCATGATAAATATTATACAACATTGTCTCTAATTGTACTTTCTCCAAAGGAGAGAATTTATTTCTTGGTTACTATACAAAGAATTAGGATAGGTAATTCTGAATTACCCACAAAATCATCTTTGAGAGATGATAATCATAGAATAAGTCATACATTTATTACAAAAATTGATAGTGTTGACCGTCAACTTTCAAAATTTCAGACTTCTACTGCCAATAGTTGTTGTTTAAGAGTATGTTTTGACAGCAAGTCTGGCGGTTACGCAAAAATGGATAAAATCGAATTTGGTGCAGTGATAAAACATTTCTGAAGAGCTGGAAAATTCTGCCACGGAAATTCGAAATATTTTGCTAGAGTTACACCACAAAATGTTGCATTGTGCTGAATATGTTTCAGACATGTAACGACGGTTAACAGTTATATAGTTCAATGCCTGGAGGAGTTTTAACTGTTAGCTGGTAACTGTTTACATTAATCATAATGTAAAAAATAGTGCAGAAATACACATTGAAAATAATATTTCATATTATTACTTTTATTATTTTGCTAGAGGTTCATGGCGAATCTACTCCATCATTTTCGACCATCTGGGTGAGTGAGTTTAAAGGTGGGCGCACAAGCACAAGTGACGAACCACGCAGTGAACGCCCAAAACCGCTACCAATGATGAAATGTGGTCAACAAGATTCACGATGTCGTGTTAGGCGATCACCGATTAAAGCTGAAAGAGATTGCAGAGACAACAGGCATCCTACAAGAAATTTTGGGAATTAAGAAGCCTTCGCCGCGATGCGTACCACGTTTGCTCACACAGGAGCAAAATAAAAAAAGGGGAAACAGTTTCTAGCCAGGATTCAACCCAATCCAAGAGATTTCTTATCACTATATACAGGAGACCAAGGAACAGTCGAAGCAGTGGACTTTTGCGGGCGAAGCAGCAGAAGGGAAGGACGGTCACGGGGCAATACTGCCGCTATTTATTGACCCGATTCGATGTAATATTGAAGAAGAAACGGTCTCATTTGCTTTTTCACCATGATAATGCACCGGATCAATTATCCGGCATCGTCGTGTCCAAATTGACTGAGTTGTCCCAGCGAATTTTTCCTATTTTCAAACATGAAAAATCGTTGTCAGGAAAGAGATTTGCCTCAAATGAGGAGATCATCGCAGGTAACAGATAGTTATTTTGCAGACCTAAAAACATCCTACTTTTCCGACGGCTTGAAGAGACTGGAATGTATTGATCTTCGAGGAGACTATATCGAAAAATAAAAATGAAAAAACACATCAAATCAATAGCGTATTTTTCTTGTCGATTCCGGAAACATTTGAGGGCGCCCTCGTATGATCGGAAGGAAAAGAAAATCATTAAAATTGATTGTTCTTATATTATTCCAGAATACAATATACATGTAGGATGTGTGGATGTATTGAATATCTTAATGGGAAGACACAAAATATACACGAAGAGCCGTAAATTGTACATGAGGATTTTCTACTATCTTTAGGAACAGGATGTTGGTGTTCATTTTTCGCAACTACTTAATTTTTGGTCACTTTGTAATAGGTTGTCCGGAAAGTTCGTCCCGATTTTCAGTAGGTAGCATGAGAGCAGACCTGAATATAGCACACTTATTGAAAACAAATGACATATGTACATATTCTAAAAGAGATAACTTCAGGTCATATTTGGAAAAAAAATTGTTTAAGATTCGTTAATTTTTATCAGTTTTATACGTCTTAGAATATGGCAGCAAATAAAGTGCATTATAGGCATTTAATGCTTTTCTTTTTCCGAATGAACAAAAATGCCACAGAAGCGGAAAATAAGATATGCGCTGTTTATGATGAAGGTGCTGTAGCCGAAAGAAAGGTGCGGAAGTGGTTGGCTTGGTTCAAAGCTGGAAATTTTGACCTTGAAGATCAAGAACGCGCGAATAGGCCTTACACCACAGAGGACGATATGATTAAAGCAAAAATCGAGAATAACCCACACTCAACATTAATCAAATAGTATGGAATGTTAAATAAATCAAAATCAACCATCCACGACCATATTGTGAAGCGTGGCTACGTAAACCGTCTTGATGTATGGGTTCCGTATGATTTAACGGAGAAAAATCTCCATTTGAGACATGCCTAACAAACGCAACGAGGAGACACCATTTCTGAAGCAATTAGTGCTGGGGGATAAAAAATTGATAATTTATAAAAACGTTTAGCGTAAAAGGTCTTGGGGAAAGCGTGATGAAACACCCTCAATCACCCCAAAAGCCGAAGAATGTAATGCTGTGTGTCTGGTGCGATTGGAAAGAAATCCTTTATTATAAGCTTTTACCAAATAATGAAACAATAAATTCGGAAAAGTATCGCTCTCATTTAGAGAAATTGAAGACAGTTATCAAACAAAAACGTCCAGAAACAGCGAATCGAAAGAGCGTCGTTTTTCGTCAGAACAATGCCCGGCCTCATGTTTCTTTGACAACTCAACAAAAATTGTTGGAGTTTGGTTGGGATGTTTTACTCTATCCACTGTAGTCTCTAGACCTCGCGCCTTCGGATTTCTACCCTTTCCAATCATTACAAAATTCCCTTAATAGGAACAATTTCAACTCTTTGGTTTAGATTAATTAACTTCTTTAGACATTTTTTTGCCGAAAAACCTAAGAGGTTTTGGAAGGTCGGAATTCTCAAGTTGCATAAAAGATGGAGAAAGGTTGTGGAACAGAATGGTACCTATATAATTTAATACTGACATTGACACAAAACGTCACGTCACATAAATATATTCTCATATAATATGAGCATAAAGAAGCCAGCAATGGCTAAAATATTGTCTGAATAGACAAAATATACCACTGGTGAGGATGCCTTCATATAGTATTATGGGTCTGAGTGGAAGAACACCCCGTGAACTCCGCCCGCATGTCTTCTGCTCCAAATTGCTAAGTGTTTATATTATAAATTTATATAAATTATTAGAACATTATTTTTAAGTAGACATGTAAAGCAAAATAAATAAATAAATAAATAAATAAATAAATCTATACCAAAATTTAAATGAGCTGCGTTTCAATTTCCTTAAAAATCGGCACGAACTTTCCGGACAACCCAATATAATTTAAATAGGCAACTTTAGTTATATATAATTTTGATTATATTTATTCTATTATCATTTTTTTTTGTTCGGTGCATTCCATTGTTAATTGTCCTGCGCATGAATTATTTCCGCTGCCTCGATCTTTTTCCTGTTTCGACTCTCGCAGCGAACGCGTGCAGAAATGAGAGAACGATACCTATTTGTAATTCAAAATTATGCCTAACTTGTAGAATATACGTAATTTAATTTGAGATCTTGGTTCGTGATTTTCCTTTTTGGTAGCTGCTTTACCACCCGTAATCACGTAGCCCTTTTCTTTATTGCGTATTTAAGTAGAACCCTCCCTTTTTCACTGGGTGAGTTTGGCTGAGCGGGAAGTTGAAAGGTAGCAAAAATATTGAGTCACAAACGGTCACCACCATCCTGTCCTTAAATCAGTATGTAAGGTACTACAGACTAAATTGTACCAGAAATTGATAAAGAAATACAGAATTACATCACAGAACATATGGTTCAACTCATAATGTCTCCAGCAGAAGATTATTCCATAATATGTAAATCTAAGAACGAGGTCCAAAACCCCAGCAGCGGAATTAGCTATCAAACACACAACATCGGAAAAGAGACGGAATACAACATTACTTAAAGGTTTTGCACTCTGAACTTTTGTTTAAATTACATCCAGTAGAGTTTAATATCTTTGATGATCTTGTTCGAAAAAACACTAGTAAAAACATTCTTAAAAATACCTACTCTAAAAACAAAATTTGTCTAAATGCCGAAAAAATCAAGATCCTACAACTCAAAATATTCAGCCCATTCTTAACAAATCCCAGTTTAAACCTATCCAAAGTATCTTTAGATATATCATATACTTGTTTCTCATTAATCACTTGGTGAAACATTATGTTAATATATAGGTTTTATAATTAACAACCAAACAACAACAACAACCAACCAAACAAACCAAGTGATTTTAATTATAAAACCTATGTATCTTTAGATGCTCGTGAAAAGGCCCTACTATCCTTAAACCCTAATTATTGCCCACACATCAACAACTAATCTCGGTGCGCTACCGAGCTCTCGAAGCGGAGCTACGGATTGGTTACCTCAGTGATGCGGGTTTTACCTGACCCACGCCGGACTTCCTTCACATCAACAACAAAAATTAAAAAAACGAATATCATAGAAGAACCGGAAATAGCCCTGGGAAAAATACCAGAATCTCTAATTCCTAGAGCACAAATAGCCAATATAATTAAAAGTAGCTTATACTTGTGCAAGATTCAGCTACTAGTAGCTACTTGGTCGCCTTAGAACGATGGAAAATCAGTATTAGGTCACAAAATGATGTGAGAAAACTGAAAATAGCAATTAGTTATTTAAAATGGCAACCGTACTCGAAGAGTGTACTGTGGAATAGCAGCATGCTATTGTGGACTTCCTACAAATCATATCAATAAGGAAATGTCTCTAATTTACGGTTAACAGTGTTTGTCGCGTAAAGCAGTGTACAACTGGCCCAAGAAATTCTCACAAGGGCTCTTAAAAATTGTTGATGAACATCGAACTGGCCGCCGAACGGGACGAAATGGTTCGAACTGACAATAAGAAGCATAAAAACATAAAACTCGTGGTTTGGTCTAATAAATTTTGCACGATAGTTTGAATGTACGGAAAGTTTACACACGGTGAGTACCTAGACAACTGACTCAGGAACACAAAAGGTATCGAATGGGCTTATCCTTGCAACACATCTCTCGCCAATGAAGGGGAGGGCATGCTTAACAGGAGATTAGGATTATTACTGGTGACGAATCATGGGTGCATCACTACCAACCCGAAACAAAGCGTGATTCAATGCAATGGAAACATCCTTCTTCACCGCCTACAAAGAAATTCAAGGTTGTGCTCTCAGCTGGTTAGATTATGTTTATCGTGTTCTGGGATTATCAACTTATTGATAACGGTTTTTGTTTATCAAAAAAAAAATACTCAGAATCATATCAAAAAATAATTCAAATTTTAAAAATCGATAGTTACATTTTCATATCTTCAGCTAAGCTACGAATGAAGAGGTCCAAATGAAACGAACCCGTACCGCGGCTTCGGTTGACGGGGAAACAATCATTCATATGTAATTAAATATCCTGTGGTATATTTGCAGGGGAAGTAATTATTAATATGAACGCTTGTTATGTATTAAGTTTGTAGATGATTAAATTCAATCATCTGCCTGATGAACCCACTATGAGGTAAAACATTGGTGCCAGTGTTCAATAATAAAAGTAAAAATCCCGTAATTGTTAATTAATTTACTACATATCTATTATGGAAATTAACCAAGTAACAACCTCATTAATCGAATATTTTGTAAGAGTTTTTATATCAACTAAAAAGTTTTTTTTTTAATCTCAGAGGACAAGATTGAATAATCCCTAGGCAAGGATGTAAGGGTCGTTTTATTGCGACTTTCGAAGTGTTTTATTACTGTTTGGGGAAAAGCGGTGATAAACCAGTCCTATAAACATATCGTGGCCGAAATTTCCCGTTTATGTCTTCTTTACAATGCGAAATTGTTGAACCGTGTTTGAATGGATTTTGAAAGTCTATTTTCTTACATACAAACTTGTGGCATACAAAACCTAAACTTGACACCATTTCATTGAACGTTTTCCAAGTACATATTCGCAATTTGCAATCTACCGAGGAGACTAAAAGGACACTTGATCATTACTTCTCGAGAAAAGGATTAGAATGTCTCAATCGTCCCTACTGATTATGTGTGTACATTGTTCTAGTATAAAGTATATAGGATTCAACACTGTTTACGCTACTTTCTTGATTGAACCATATTTTCAAATAGGGTAGAGTAAAACACTTGTTACGTTCAATATTTATTTATCTTTTCATTTTTTTTTAATTGCATTGACTACTTGGTACAATTGGTTAAATTCTTGACTCGTATTTTGATCTTTCATAATCACTATCAATGTAAAAACTAACATTGTAATTGACTGAGAAATATCTAAACACATGTTCGACAAAGGAAAATATAAATATGGAATAAAACAAATGTTTTACTTTACTTTCTAATGACTTGTTTTAAAAATACGTGTTTGGGAGTATTATGGTGAATGGAATAGCAATTGAACGTTAGAGAAAATTAGCATGCAATTTGCCATTTACGTTCAAACACAAAAAATCCGACAAGTCTAAAATTATTTTTTAATACGTTCTTAATGTAACATTTAAAGTAATTCCGTATTGAGTAATAAATATAAGTTGTTCTACAAAAAAATGCGTATAAAGTACGTAGCCTCTGATTAAGATAAGACCTATAAATAGATTTACTGCTTAAACATAAAAAATGCGGATGTGGCCATCACATTACTTTCTCTATGCTGATAATTTTATTATCTTTTTTTAAATTATTATTATATAACTTAAAAAATCTCAATCTTAATTGAGAAAAAGCAGAAAATGGAATTAATTTTATTGTATATATTTGAAAGCATCTTTTATATCTTGTATTTTTTAAAATGAGAAACATTTTTTAGTTGCATACAATAATAATTTTATTTATTATTTATTTATTCGCTACTTTTAATTCTGTGTTAACAAAAAATCTTATACATACAAAAATAATATAAATAATAAGGTAAATGAAAATAATTTTTAAGTTTTACTTAACTTAAAAATTATTTTCATTCAACTTTTTAAAATGAATTACCACATAGTAACCATCATTTTCAATATAAATAATATTCATTCATAATTTTGCACGAGAATTGGGCAGAATTAATTCTAGATGATCTTCCACTCGTACCCTGAAGTAGTAAGTTCTTCTGCTGTCGAACAGAAAGCAATGGACCTTATTTAGGTTTATTTTCCTATATATCCTTAATGTGGGATGGACGTTTTTTTATTAATGGGGCGATCCCCCTTCTTTCAAGCCTTAGATCTATAATGTTCATCTAGCACTGTCACTGCACCATACTGTTCATAAATCAAAGCGAAAACAAGATATAACTATCATTAATTTCCTTGGCAACTGACAGCTGACGTTCAGTGAAATATGTGCACAGACTTCGATTAAAATAGATGATTATTTTCTCCGCATTTTTGAGAACCTAAAAAGATGCGCACAAAAAAAAATGCACAGACACACACGTTTAAAAATTGATAAATTAGACAGAATAAACCCACCAAAAATTTGTTTTAGAATTTCGGTTTTAAAAAAAATACAATCATAATTTTTCACTTGTACTTCCTACGGGGGAAGTAATAAAGTTGTAAACGTGCAACTATCTTCCAACATTGTATTGTCCATAAAAAGCGTGAAGGTAAATATTGGACAAAGGTGCATAAAAGTATAATGTTATCATTTTGAGGTTTGTAATAACCTTAAAACCGCAAGCGATCGTGAATAAACAGCTCCGCACCTATAGACTTTAAACCATAGGAAAACCAAAGCTACAATTCTACAAAAATGATTAGTGTTGAAATAATATTTCTAAAAGTTTTATTACACAATTTTTTAACAATATGACTCAAAATTTTAGAAATGTGTATAAAGACAAAAAATAAATATTTTGCCTGTTTTTTGTTTTGATTATTATTTGTCGTTTGTTTAGTACTGGTTTATTTTTTACTGACCTACTGCAATAAATTACATTTTAAGTGGTCGTACTCGTGGTCTCCCAGAAAAAATACAATAATAACTTGTCTACTTATACGACCTATCATAGCGCTCCAATGTACACTGTCACAAAATCACTGCTTAAACTAGCGTACTCCTGACCTACCATAACAAATAATATGTTAACAAAGCGTAATCCTAACCTACCTTAATAAAGTACATTGACCTCACTCAAGGTTATACTAGCCAAACCAATAGTTTTATGCAGCAGGTCAAGGTAACTCCGTGTCAATATACAACAGAACATTGTGGTAGGTCAAGAATACGCTAGATCAATATAAAACTTATTAAGGTAGGTCAGTTTTATGCAGCAGGTCAAGGTTACGTCGTGTCAATATACAGCAGTACATTATGGTAGGTCAAGAGTACGCTAGTTCAATATATAACTTATTAAGGTAGGTCAGTAGTACGCTAGTTTCTACAATGGTTATAGCAAAAGTTTTATGCAGCAGGCCAAGTTACGCTGACCCAATAATTTAGAAGTTAAAATTCATTCAAGTTCTTGAAAAACATATTTGAAAAATTTTTGAAAAAAGAAAACAGTTCCATTATCATTTTAAGGTTATCAAATAAAGTTAAAAAAAATATTCAAATATATTGTAGTAGGTCAAAACAAATAGTTGAAGTAAAGGGTGTCCCAAAAAGAGCGCCGGATTTAAATTTGAAGTCATTTTGTTAATACAAGTTGTACCGTGATTTTTTTTGACAGTTGTCACGTACAGACCACGCGATTTAAGCATATGAAGAAATATTCAAACCAACAACGTTTAATTATTGTAAAAACACATTACAAAAATGAAAGTTTTGCGAAAATAGTTCGCCAATTACGTCAAATTTACGGTCGCAATAATGCGCCAAATGAATCGACAGCGAGGCGTTTAATAAAAAAATTCGAGACCAAATTTACGCTGATGCATCAGAAGACCATTGTTCGTCGTCGTCTTTGCCGGTCACTCGAACATATAGCCACAGTAAGGGAGTGTGTGGCCGATAATCCAGAAACTTCCATTCGGCATCGTGATCAAGGATTAAACATATTTAGAAGCACTATGCAAGGAATTTTGGTAATCTGCATTTGGGCGCGTACAAGGTTCAATTGGTGCAAGAAATCAAGCCAAGGGACCATGAGCAGCGCCATGGATTTGCTGATTGGGTGTTGGAACATCATCAAATCAATGCGGATTTTTCGAAGAAAATAATTTTTTCAGATGAGGCACATTTTCAAATCAACGGATACGTAAATAAGCAAAACTGTCGGATTTGGGGTGCTGAAAATCCTCATGTGGTACTCGAAAAATCAATGTATACACCGCAAGTAACTGGTGGGCATTTTGGACTAGCGGAGTGAGAAATGTTAACGGAGTTTTTGTGGCCCGAATTAGATGTAATTAATGTCGAAGACATGTTTTTTCCAACAAGACGGTGCGACTTGCCACACCACACGTGAAACAGTGGTGTTACTGTAGACCAAGTTTCCAGGCCGAGTCATTTCTCGATTTGGCGATTAACATCGGCCACCAAGATAACGACGATGAACTTTTTTCTTTAGGGCTATGTGAAGGAAAAAGAATATGCGAATAAGCCTGAAACAGTTGAACATCTTAAAGAGGAAATCCGACGTGTTATCGGTGAAATAAAGCCATATTTAAGCGAAAACGTTATTCAAAATTTCAACAAAAGAATAACCCTCTGCCAGAGGATTCATGGTGGCCATTTGCCTGAAGTTGTATTTCACGTTTGATCGGAACTATATTTATGTTTAAATCAAATCCGGCGTTCGTATACTAACAAGTAAAATTTTAATTTTTGAAGAAAACATCTTTCAAAAAATCAGTATTGTAAGATTTTAAAAGTAACACAATAAAGTTGATAAAGATTAATTTTAAAAAAAGATCTTTAATAATCCTAAATATACAATTCATTGATTTAATAGTTGTTTTTATACAGGGTCCGGCAGAGAAGTATGATGTTTTTGGAACGCGTATAACTGAGCGCAGGGGCAGCCTTACATTTTCGGAATGGTTGATATGTGACCACCCAACCTTGCCATTTTGTTTGGTTTAGTCGTTATGGAACCATAACGCATGTTTCGAACACAGTTCAATCTTGGAAGGCACGGTGATGTTCCTACGCGAAACAGCATCCTGAAGTGGGAGGCAAAACCTCCGTGCTATAGGATCGTTAAAGCCTGGAGTACCTCGAGGTGGAGAAAGAGGTGTCAGAACTCCTGAAAATGTGGCTCGAGTTAGGGAAGCTATGGGAGCAAGTCACCACGCTGCGTGATGTTTTCCTTCCAGAGTTGACAAGGCGTAATGTTGATATTAGAAGAGTCTTTTTTCATCGAGATGGGGCAACATACCACACCTCAAGGGAGTCTATGTCTAAATTTTTGAGAGACAATTTCCAGGACGACTCAATTCGTTACAAGGGGACCCCCACGATTGCCTGAACTTAAACCCTGAGATTTTTTTTCTAAGTAAAGATAATTTCACTGAAAGAAACACAAAATTTAGAGAAGAGAATTTCACAAACGCTTACCTTTATACGAACGAAATTTCTAAAGCTCTTCAGAATTATCAAATTTTGGCAAAGTTGTTTGTCAAAAAAAAATCATTTAACAAAGCGCATAAACGTCTGCAAGATGCTCTTGAAAAACAATGAAAACGATCTATTTCTCAAACGTATTGTCACCGGCGATGAGATTTCGAAAGCAACTGCTATCTTTAATTTCTTGATCAGTGATCTGTCATACCACTCAGTATTGTAAAAAAGAATATTTTACTTAAAAATTACTTTCCCTGAACTGAAATGCCACCAGTCGAATATTATTTATCATCTGTCAATTATCTGTCATATGGCAACTGGCAACTGATATTATTCAATATTGCTATAAGATTTTATAAATTTGAAGGAATAAGTTATTCTATACTATTATTGGAATTAAAATTCAAATGACAAATTGAATAACTACTATAGTAACTATTTTACTGCCAACACTGCTGTTGTTACCTATCATATATGTCATCTGGTAAGTACAATCACTTTACTGCTAACTGCTGATGTTATCTATCATATTTCAACAGCATATTGGAACTGCTTCTTATTTACTGTAATTTGTTAACTGTCATTTGTAATCGACAACATTAAAGTTAGAACAGTAACATCACCTGCCATCTTTCTACAGTTATCATCTAACATCATCCAGTAATTTAGCTTTAAAAAAAAACAGTTTTCCTGAACTAAACTGGTATCAGTCAAATCTTACTAATTAACTGTCAATTTCTGTTATCATCTGTCAATTGTCACTTCGCCTGCAATCTTTCAACTATTAACTGATACTAGTCAGTATTGTTATAAGAATTTATAAATTAGAAAAAATAGTTATTCTAAATTGGTATTGGTTTTAAAATTTATTATTTAATAATTACAATCACTCGACTAACGAAGTATTTTTGTCGATGGATTTAACGACTAAAGGGCATACCCTTGTTATAGATGCATGTATAATATCTGCCATAGTTGTCTGACGAGTGTCGTAATGATTAAATCAGATTGCTTAATAAAAACATTGGCTAGAGGATAATTATTTCCATGAATTTCGCCGCTTTAAAATTTAGTGTTAATCTTTTGTGACTGTTGTATAAAATTTTCAGGTTATTAACACTAGAATTAGTAACAGTTGTTATATACCTATTTCTACCAAACCGGTCATTTTGACCGGTGTGATATTTAGTTAGAAAAATATAAAAATTCAAAGAAAAGTTTTAAAGAAAATAATATGTATTTTCTTCTAATATTGTTTTTTATTATTTAGATTTAGTTATAATTTGAATCACCACAATTTTTACATAAAGCCAATTTTTTTAATGTACATTTACCACAAACATGTTTTTTTTACAGCCAGCACATATATTCACAGTTTTATTTTCATTACAAAAATTCTCGATATGTTTTCACCAGTTGTTTCTTAGTATATATAAAATCCATGCATTTATTGCCGCTAAGTCGAGAATATTAAGAAATACTTGAAGAGGCCACCTTCGACATCCTGACTTCACTGTATACTTTTTAGCCGTCATATCTGCCCCGAATTTAGTTTTATTATAAAACATGGTTTCGGGCTGTTTTTTTTGTCTCTATCAATACTCACTGAATTATGCTTCGTAATCAGTAGAAGTACCTACTTTTTTTGAGATGAAAATCGAGGTAAATTATCTTTTTTTTTTGTTTCGCCAGTTTCAGCAATTCTCTTTTATTAGCACGAATTCTTCCAACCAAAGTACGTCCGTTTTTCCATTAATTTTAATGCCAGTGATTTGCTGGTAAAAAATTATCAGTGGTTACATTTCATCCAGCACCGGTAAATGGTTCAATTAATTTCAGAACGACAAACTCACTCAAAAGAATTGATGACTGTCTTGTTTCGTCCTTTCCCAAATACGGGAACCCATTTATTATAAATTTACTTTTGGGATCAGATGCCAACCAAAATTTTATTCCGAACTTATCGGGTTTGTTCGGCATATACTGCATGAATCGGCATCTCGCTTTGCTTCGCCGATTGTAATATTTTGCCCAGGTACTGAACAATTCTGGCTATTTTCAATAATCGAATACCAAACATTTGAAATCAATGCAAATGTATCCATTTGCAATCGTACACTCCGTATCGAAGCAGATAAATCTTAAAATATCCGTAAACTCCTTTCTACTCATAGTTTTTGAGAGAAAAAAAACGCTGGTCCCCACTTTTTGGACCATAAATAAGATAATTTCAAATTCTTAGCTTCATAAGCACCACGTGCATATAAAATTGCAAGAAGAGCAAACGTTTTCTTGAGATAGATCCCATTTTTCACAGTTTCTGGTTTTGTGCATGTTCTAATATGATCCATCATTCGTCGATTGATTTTCAAAAACAAAGCACTTAAGGGCAAAGTTTCATAACTGGATAAAAATATTCTAATGCATTGCAAGCAGAATAACTGTAAATCGAAATAAATATATTCAACACAGAATAATTGTACTAATTTCAAGTGCACTTATTTCAACTTTATACAACTACCAATAAGAAAAAAAAACGTAATATTCCGCGAATTTTTATTTATTTATAAATTTAGAAAGTCATTATATTTTCAAAAATTATTAAATGAAGTTTAAAGAGAAAGTCTCGTGAACAATTCATGCAACTGATCATTTTGACCGGTCGGTACTTCTAGTGTTAATATAGATTTGTTGTTGTCTAAATGCAGAAAAATCTAAAAAATTGAAAAAAAAATATTCCTTCTGGTTTTTTAGACGTTATAGCCGTCTGAAATTTTACAAAAAAAAAATATAAAAAATAGGTGTATAGGAGGCCTTTTTTATGGATCACTTTGTCTTAAACAATATTATAGATAATTTTGTACTAAATTTTATAGAATTTTCCAGACATTGACCTTTAGAAGTTTTAGACTTTCAAATAAATAGAATTTTAAGAGATCGAGATTTTTTAACATTTTCTCCATGTTTCCAAAAAACTTGATATAGTTGATCTTCTGTTCCATGGCTTCTATTTCTATTTTCTTGCAAATTTATAGAATTTTTATCATTTCTTTTTTTAAAATTTTTTTCCACTAGTTTTATATTTTTTTTTTAAATAAGTATTTTCTCTTCCAAATTGTGAGAGTTTAAGAACAGTCCAGCATTATTTTCTTTTTAATTGTTAGTATTTTACTGCATTTTTTCTTCCGAATTTCTAAAATTTCCACTCTTCCTTACATTATTTTACACATGAATAACTACTTGAGTCAGTGAAAATTCTTTGCACTGAAATTGTAAACTCATTGTAGCGTTTTTGCCATTTTTCTTTTGTTAAACTTAAATTAAATTTATATAATTACAGTATTTTTACATAAATTTTCTTATAGATTTCGTAAAATATTTTTAAAAAATTTCTTGCACATTTAGAGAATTTTTGTTTTTGCAGTAATTTTTCTTCAGATTTTAAGAAATTATTTCATGCGTTTAAGTGCTTTAGAATTTTTCAGTATTCCTTTAGAATTGTTTTATTTTATTGGAAGTTTACAGCGTTTTTTTATATTTCAATCGGATTTTTTTAAATATAAAGTTTTAGTTTTGTTTTTTTGATTTTTTTTCAGTAAGATATTTTGTTTAATTTTTTTTTTCGATAATCCTGATATCTGGAATTCTTCAGTAATTTATATTCTATATTTTTACAGTTTTGCTTGTTTACACATTTTTGTCTTATTTGTATTAAAAAATATTATTATTTAATTAATTTCAAATGGTTTCTTTTTATATCGATTCGCAACTGTTAACAATATTTTATTGTTTTAAGAAATTAAAACTACTTTTTTTCTTTCAGCTAACGATTTTCAATTATTTGATTAAACGTATTATTAGCAGTTTTTAACTACCCTCATTTTAAAAGTATTCCGCTTGAATAAAACCAGTTTTAACTAGCGTTTCTCGCGCATCAACCTAGCGTACTCTTGACCTATCTCAATAAATTGCATCTTGACCTAGCGTAGCCCTGACCTGCGTAAATGCATAATCTATTGAGGTAGGTCAAGAGTACGCTGGGTAAACTTTAAATTTATTGCGACTGATGTAGAAGATACTAGAGGTTAATTTGTTATTTGTTGGAGTAGGTTATGCCTAAAAGTTACTTGAATATTTTGTTAATTCAAAATAAATAAAACAATTAACTAACTTAATTCACGCGAAAAAAGTGAAAACCTCCACAATTACTTATTTATTGGAAAATTTGATCCAGCAAATGCAATTTTATTGGTTGATTCGCCAATGTAAGTAAGCATTACAGAATGTTTTAATACATAATTTTATTTATAATAGTACAAATTTTTGTTGCAAATCTAAACAGTTGTATTAGATATTTGATTAGTTGAAAAAAACGTTTTAAATCACATACAAAAAATATATATGGAAAGCTTCATAAAATATTTCGAGGTGTCAATGTTTTTGTTGGATACTGTTGATTTTCATACCCATTTTAAATTACAAAGATTGATTCATAATAAAGAACTCCCAATATATTTATTTACAATCGAAGGTTATGCCTTAATTTGGTAGGATCACAAAGGCGTCGTGTATTTTCAGCTCCTACCACAGAATCAAACCATCAATACGGCTTTGTACTGTCACCAATTGGACAAATTGAATGAAACCATCAAGGAAAAGCGGCCAGAATTATCAAATTGTAAGGGTGTTGTGTTCCACTATGACAAAGAGAAACCACAAACAAATTTAATGACCATCCAGAAGTTGCTGGAACTTGGATGGGATTTGATAAGACCATCCACCATATTCACCAGACATTACGACTACAATTTGTTTCGATCTTTGCAAAACTCTTTGAATGGTAAACAATTCAATTAAGATAATAGTAATAAACAGCACTTGTTTCATTGCTTTTTAGTTGTTGAAAAAGGCCCAAAGTTCTTTAAGTGTGGCATCATAATGGTAACCAAAAGATGGCAAAATATCATCGAAACAAATGGCCAATACACAACAGAATAAACGTATTTCTTTCTATTGTTAATATAAGAAGCTTCTACTTCGTTATACATGTTTTAGTAAGTATTTATTTCTATAAAAAAACGTCTTGGATTATTATACTCAAATACCGAACTGACTTAAGACTAAACACTATACTTCCCTTTGATTTATGGCAGTTTGCCTACAATATGCTACAGTGAGAAGCTATTCAATTATTTTTTTCTGTAGAGATTATTACAAATGAATATGTAAATTATTCGGTTGGTTAGCTAATAAATAAAACAAAAAAATAATATACTACTAATAAAATATCTATTAATCCTTGAATCTTAGAGGCGTTCACTTCGTGGTACTTTTTCAATTATCGAAAAATTAATATATTTTTTTAAAGTTACTTGTTTATTTTAAATATTTATTACTTACACCACCGAAATTTAACATCAGAATCCATTCATCTGATAAACCTGTATTAATAGTTAAACATTAGAAAGTAAAGTAGAAAGTCCCGCCTAGCGCTTTCTACTTGAGAAAAATCAACTTTCTAAAATATCAAGGTACACCAGACTTGAAAGGTAAATTTCAAGTTATATATTGCTTAATTAAATTTTTATGGAGGAGACACGGTAACCTATTCATAATAATGTGAAAGGTTGCCACAATCATATTTCAGTGTCAATGTTTATAGTATCGTGTAATATTTTATTTCACACTATATTTCAAACAAAATTCCCTAAAGAATAATAATAATTATTAGTTAATTTTCTAGGACGTAAAGGACTTTAATACATTTTTAATAAAGAATAAGTTACTGAAAAAATAAATAATTCTAATTAAAAAAACAAAATTATTTCTTTCATAATCAAATGATTTATACTCCATTCATTTTCAAGATGCAATAAATATGGCGGCTATTGCATAAAACCAACAAGAAACATTCATTCAGCAGCAGGAAAAGTTAAATAACATATGTGAATCGATTTCAGGGCAAGAGCAGAAAATAGCTGAAAAAGTATTTACAGTTTAACCCTTCAACTCATAACATAAATAATCTATAGAGAATGGTGGAATTATAGAAAATTGTATGTTTCAGGACACAACGTGCAAGGGCATTGCTTCACATTTCGCGACGCTTGCTATTCTACATACAACGCGAATAGAAAATAGTTAAATCATGAAAACGTATGCATTTCTAGGTAGAAAATACAATGACACAATCGTTTGCAATTGTGCTCATAACGCTTTTTAAAAATAGTTTGTCAACATTGGCATTTCTGGGTACAAAGTACGAGGACATTTTTTATAACCTTTTTAAAAATAATTAATTTAATTATTTATGTAATATTCCTCTATTTGATCTCGTGGTTAAATATTACTTTATGTTTGTATTCCTTGTTGAATTTCTGAATTTTTCTCGAGATTGTATCACGACATCATTGACAGATGATATATCATTTTGGTAAAGCTTAATTCTAGAAGAAATACAAATTAAAAATTAGTGTTTCTGAAGACCTTTGGCTTTGAACTAAAACTATGATTTATTACCAATTTTGTGCTACAACATATGTAATTATCATTCCGAAAAGTTGGCCGGTAATGCTAATTTCGTGCTAAACCGGATAAAAATGTCCAAAAAACCTGGAAGGTCTTCTTTCAAACCTTAATCAGAATTAAGTGCTATTGTTAATAGTTCTATGCACTAAAATCCCTCATCCTTCTAAAACTATTTTTGACTTCCTTCTTGAAGTTACTAGTAGTATAGTAGTCCGTAAAAATCATTGTAGCAGTGACAGTAGTATCTTATTTATCAAAATAAGTAAGCAGTGTTTAAATTTGAACGTAAAATAGCCGAATTAAGTGAAAGAGAAAGGATAGAAATATTAATGGTAATTGGGTATGGGAACAGAAGAAGGATGCATATTGTTATATTTATTATGGTGTTGTTAATGTTTACAAGAATAGTTTAGTTGTAGACTTTATTGCTTTTTAACCCTTTAACCACGGATGTCGTCAATATACGACTGAACAATACAAAACAGAAATTACTTCTTATCTTTTTCTGCGTTTTTTTCTCAATTAAATTTAAGAAAAAGTATTGTTCACTACACGTATATAGTCTGTTCGTTGGATCTTACGTCGTACGTCATCAAAAAAAGACGAAAGTTTTACAGTGCGTTCTTTTTCTAACGCATTTGGTTTACTTTATCAGACTGAATGTTTTTGCGTCGTTTCTCGAAGCGATAGTTTGTGACGTACGACGGAAGATCCAACGAACAGACTATAGAAAAGGATTATCTCGTGTTTGCAAAAAAAACTTTCGGCGAATGTTCGGTTTTTTTTGCGTTTATACAGCCGGTTTTGAATATATTTCAGTAATATTATATTAATTTCTTTATTTTTGTTATAATTTTTATAATTTATAAATGTATCACAAAGTAGAAACCTCCACAATTACTTATTTATAATTTCAAAATGTATAGACGAAAATATTTTAAAATATTGCAAGTATAAGCGTAATAATGGATATTTTGATTTCGCAAACATAATTTCGGTCACTTCTTAACGTTCTTCTATCCACATGACCTCCTCCAGCTCGAGTAGCGGTATTTTTTATATTAAATTATTAAAACTTTCAAATTCCAAGCTTGATAATGGAAAGTGGTAATGGGCAAATACACGAGGTTTGCTAGACGAGGCGAAACAGCTAATAACCTATTTTTGTTAATAGGTCGAGGACGTGAGAAACAGTCAACTAGGGGGAGCCTCGAACGACCCCAACTTCGTTCACCTTCTCGAGACGGAAGGTCAATAAAAATGTAAATAAAATTATATACAGCAATAAACTAACTATCTATATACAATAAACGCTCAATTATGGTAATAGAAATCTGTAAATATTCGTACTATAGTTAGAGGTTAATTAAACTGTTGGTGTTGTTTTACATAAAAATGTTTCACCACGGGTTAAGTGAGAATTTAATTCATCGTTCTATAGGTTGAAATCAAACGCTCGGCAACGTAAACAAGCTTGCGCCACTTACAATTCGATAACAGTCGAGGGCATGTTATGGGGTTTTTTGGAGAGAATGTTTACTTCAAAGTTTTCATTGATGGCACCGATCAATATGGTATTCCTGATAGCGATTCCTGGTCCTTTTGAAATAAAGTAAGTGTGCAGTTAAAACCACACCAGAACCGACATAGTATCAACATCCAATAAAGGAAGTTAAAAATTGTTATTATTACATTATTCTAGTAAGATATCTGGTGCCACTAAAAGCAAGGTATTGTTTAAAGAAAATTACTAAGAATTTTTTGAACATACGCAGGAAGAGATAACTTCCAATGCAAAAATGTAATGTAATCAATGGTTAGCTCATGAAACAATACAATATGTGTAATATTTCAAGACGACATCTCGGTATATGTGCTACCATGCTCAATGCTACGGATTTGCTATCTCAATGGAGGGGGTTTTAAATAAACTACTTCGGATTCCCTCGGAATACAATATGTACACTAAAGTTAGTAGAAGATATACTAAATTTGCAAAATAAACAAAAATTTAAATGAAGCCATTAGCCATCACATCTCATAAACTATTGATAAGCTTGACCATAATGTCCAATTAATATGTAAAACCATTGTTGTTGACCTCACATTCCTGTCTATTTCAGGAATAATAATTTCTTTGTTCACATTAAATTAACTTAGTTATGATCTAGCAGTGAAAATTATATTTATTTGGAAGAGAGATTTTTAGAAAATCAATATGAAATACAGCAGAGAATAGTAGAAACTTATCAAAAATAGATTAAAAAATATGGAAAATTGTATTATTCTAAAAAAATGCTAGAAATTCCTGAAGCTTTGAAGAAAATTCTTGAATTTGTAAGAAAAATTACTAAGAAAATAATTATTATATATAAATAAGATTATTTAATAATAATGAAGTTCATTAGGATAGCTGAGAGGAGCACCATCTCCGGACAGCCCTAGAAAATTGTCAAGTTATCATTACCGAAAAACAAAAAAATCATTATTCCAATGAATCGGCCTTATTAAATGACACAACCTGAACAACAAACCGGGCCATTGTATCATTCATATTCGTGAGCGGCTTATATTAAAAGGGCCAGGCCCAGTAATTACGAAATTTAAACCTACTAAAGAGGTTACTTGCAGAATGGTTTATGGATTACGTAGAATCTATAATTGTTTAGTTAACTGTAACACTCCCCACTATATACAGGGTACCCGTTTTTGGAGCTCAAGCATCGGAACCTCGGTTTTTTGAAAAGATCTTGTATCGGTTAAATTAGGGCAAAGTTGCCCAATCTGGAGCATATACTTCAAAACAATTAACACTTCATCACTGCCACTTTGTACGCTCTAGAACGTGGCGATATCAATTTTTGGTAAACATATTCAACTTTGTTTTTCCTTATGGGCGCCATCTTGGATTTTTACATTTTCAAATAGATTTTTTTCTAATTACGTTGATGCGTCATGTGTTGGGGTTTGGACTAGCAGTTTGATCGAAATCCCAAAAATCCTGTTTTTGCAAAGAGTGCCTTAGAAATGACAGCTATACTTTTCGCTTAGCCTGACCTTCAGTTCCAAAACTAGTATACACTTATAACAAAATGCCATTGTGAAGAAAGACGCGATATCCTAGAACTTTATTACGCATCGCATCGAAATGTGCAAGTTGTTACTTCGGAAACACACCTTAAGCGGTACCCAGAAAGACAACGACCTGCTGAAAATTATTTTCTGATTCTTCATAGAAATTTAGCTAAGTTTGGTGCATTTTCAAAGCCTAGAATACGTAGGCCCAACGGGAATGAAATGGAAATTTTACAAGCAGTGAGTAAAATGTTAAAACCTTCTGAAAAATAATAAACGGTTATAAATTTAATCCTCCATTAGATTCAAAATAATCAGTCTACTTCGACAAGGGCTATAGCAGAAAAAATGAAATCATCAGGTAGTGTGGAGAGTCTTGAAAAAAACATAAGTATCGCCTCTTTAAAATTCATATCATCAACGTTTTGTAGGAACAGCATGACGCTGTTATTGCAAAATCCCCATTTTCTTTCCAACGTGAGATCCACGGAAGAGTGCAAGTATACCAACAGAGGCATGTTCAATTGTTACAATGTACATGTATGGTCCGTTGAAAATCCACACGAACACCAAGGACGACGACCACAAGCACGTTTTGGTCTTAAATGTATGGGTTAGTTTTTATTTGACGATAAGATCATTGGCCCGTACATTTACGAAGACAATTTGACTGCAGATGGGTATTTGCACCTTTTAATGACTTACCTGACCAATTACATCGATAACAACATTTGCCTCAACCGCCTAAATAGCCTTTGGTTCCAGCAAGATGGAGCTCCACCCCATAACGCTAGAAGAGTATCTGATTATTTCCCGACAGAATTATTTCAAATATTGGTTGGCCGGCACGTTCGCCTGATCTTTCTCCATTAGATTTTTATTTATTGGGAGCTATGAAAAACATAATTTATAACCGATATCAATGGATTGCGAAGAAAGATTATTACAACTTTAAGAACCAAAATAAGAAGAAAGGATGTTTTAAGATCAATACAAAATTTAAGAAGACGCATACAGCTATGCTTGGAGATGGAGGGTGAGCCATTCAAGTACCTCTTATATAAATATTTTTTAAATTTATTCATTTATCATGCTCTAATTTCATTCTATGTAATGAATTTGAATAATATTTTTCTATTTTTCATACCTTATAATGAAATAATAAATTACTTTATTAAACAAAAGTGTAGCTGTGATTTCCAAGGTACTCTTTGCAAAAACAGGATTTTTAGCATATCCATTAAACTGCTAGATCAAACCGCAACACACGACAAATCACCATAATCAGAAAAAAAATCTGTATATGAAAATGTAAAAAATCCAAGATGGCGCCCATAAGTAAAAACAAATTAATTAATAAAGCACTAAAAAACATTCTACACAATTTTATTTAAATTCACAGATATATATTTCGGACACAAAGTGACCATTATCGATGTTTTAATACTTCAGATAAAGTTTCAATTGTTTTGAAGTATCTTTTTAAATAGCCTCGGAAAAAAATTAAAAAATGTTTTGAAAAATAATTTTTTTTCGGATATCTTCGGAAGTAGTCGGAATATTTTATGTTTCAAAACGACTTTATGTTATACTCCAGTTGGGCAACTTGGGCCTAATTTAACCGACCTTGTATCTCTTTAAATAACCGAGATCCACATGCTTGAGCTCCAAAAACGGGCACCCTGTACATTGATAGTATTTTAGTCGGAATTGTAATACGTTAAAAGTATTACTCATCTACTTGACGAAACCACGGTGTAGTGAAACAATTGTAACAGTGTCTACATAATGAAGCAAAACTCTTTAAATGTCCGTTTTTATTAATTTAGTGCATAATGGAGTTTCACCCTCCCCCTCAAATTCCGTTAAATACCTAGGCATAACCATAGACCCCAAAATCAATTTCAAAAAACACACAGCTATAATTAAAAACAAAATAACAACTAGGGCAAAATATTTTAGATGTTTAACTTATAGAAATGATGGCATCACTAGTAAAACAGCAGTTAGAATATACAAAATGATTTGCCGCCCATTACTGGACTATGCCCTCTATCCCAATCCCAGCAACCCAACTTCCCGTAATATTCAAGTTAGCGAGCGAGCATCCCTCCGTACCCTAACAAAACTTCGGCATCCTCTAAATCCTTTACATAATCCTTCCAACCAACTCCTCTATGATACAACCTTAGTTATCCCCATTCAAGAACGCCTTCGATTCCTATCAGAAAAATTTTCCAAAAATCCTTTCAACTTTCATATATTATCCCGCTACTGTCTTCCTAGAAACCCTAACATAATCTCTAAATTTAAAAACCCACAATCTACCATTTTCGATTTCATTTCATCACTTGATGCAAAGACTGACGCCATATGACTAGACAAAACAAGGCAGAAAGACCTCTGGTCGATAGCCTTTTGACAGATTAACATAATAACACCTCATTCATCATTTATTTATTATTTAAATAATGTACATATTTGTCAATAAAGATGTATATATATGGAGTTTCACCATGCAGCAGGCTTATTAATCTAATATAGACAAGAATAACTGGAAACGTCTCGAAATATAAATAGCAAAATGATCTTCCCTCGCGTATTTTTGAACTCTTTTTCAAAGCTTCCAACTCTGTATTTTACACTTACCACTCATTCTCTAAACGTATTTATCAGAAATAAATAGAATAAAATAGATTTTTCTTCTCGCGATATTTATTATTTAAAAAAAAAATTGTTGGAAGCAAAATGGTTGTAGAATTCTCGAAGAAAATTCTTCTTATTTTGAATTTGGATGAGAAATTGTTGGAAAACTTAAAAAAAATAAAGAGTTGTTGGAAAATTACTCGAAGAAAAGTCTGAAAAAATTAGGCAAGAAAAATAGGGAACACTGACTCTGAAAGGAAATTTTCTGAATTTAGATTAGTACCCGTACCTGCTTGAAAATACCAAAATTTTCGAAGAGAAATCTGACAAAATTAGGCAAGAAATGCTGGAAATTTTTTGAAAAATGGATAACAAAATGATCTCCCCTCAGGGATGTTTTGACCACAATTGACTCATTTGCAAAGCTTTCATTCAACTCCGATAAAAAATATTGTTTAACTAACACATTTTATTATTTTTTTATTCAAATTCGATACATTTGGGCAGTTTCAATTACTTTTTAATTAATTGTAGTGTGTGTAAGTGTGTGGTGTTTTAATGATATCCATGAACTTGCCCAAATATAAATAAATTAAATAAATAACACTCAGTGTTATATTTCTGGAATAGTTCCATTAACGCTTTGTCCCTCAGGTAATAAGTAATAACTAATGTAATTAGTATAATAAATTTTTATGTGAAAGATTTCTTAACATAATAGAAATGATTCTAATCATGGTTAAATTTGAACAGCCGTTATAAAATGGAGAAAGTTCTATATATTTAATTAATTTCTCTTTCTCCTCCTACTCCTTGATAATGACTTATTGTCAAAACAACTCGGAGAACAAGTAAATAAAAAAAAGTATCTGTGAAACAAACCAAGCGTTTTTTAGTTCTAAGGTATGATAGGTTTGCTTGGGGGATTGTTGCAGTTGCTAAAACCTCTGCTGCAGTTGCCGAATCACCATTTTTGTGAAACTCTTGCGCACACAAGGCGCGGTTTGCTTCCGAAAAACGCTCCAAAACGACTAGATTCCCAAGAGGCAGACATACCCCTGTGGCCCCTCAGATTTCTTTTGGAACACATTGTACAATTATTTCTAAATGGGTTTTGTAAGTCTCTTAAACTATTAGCCAAAGCCTTGTGAAAAAAATTAATAATTTTTAAGCAAAGAGTTCAAAATTAAAACCACCCAAGAACTACGGATATTCCTATAGTAGAAGTTTAATTGAATGGGGTTAATTTTTTTATCGAAATTGATTGAGAGTGCTGCAAATATCCTGCTTGCGAAAAACAAAATACTAGGTATTTAAAAAATTAAGTTCAAGATAGAAAGTTCTTATCAACGAAAGTAATTCTACTTCTGCTATGTTAACAATAACCAATTAGAAAACGCTTAACGAGGGAAGCAAAGTCTAGTTTATCGACTGCACAATGTTTACTTTACGATCACATAGATTTAAACAGAATGATGTTTACTGAATGGTAGTAATTAGAATAATGTTTATTTTCAACTAATGGACTATTTCCTGTTTCAAAATGCAAATAAAATATAACAGTAATTTACAAACTGATAATATAATATGAAATGTATAACAAATAAATATATTGGGTCGAGTCTTTAGTCATTTATTTCGGTTGCGACAAATAAACGTCTACACTTGTACTTTTAATCAACTATCTTCAATTCAATCATCTAACCTAAATACCGTTTGACAGGGGATACTTCAATTGTCATTAATAAAAAAGTAAGTGAATCGATTTAACAGCCATCGTAAGAATTAGAGTATAAGGGGGAGGTCATAAAGAGTGAAATTGTTTCAAGTATCTGGGGTTTATATTTAAGCGGACGGGAGAATGTGAGGAGCATGCAAGATGAGTGCAAGGAAAGCGTGCGAGAAAAATGGGGAAGATGGATGGAGGGAAACGTGAGGGTGATGTGTGACTTGTGGGATGCATGCGTGAGATCTGTACTGTTATAGGGAACGGGGTGGAAGTATGGAGGGTAAGGAGATATGAAAGGTTAGAGAGTGAACAGCGGTGGTTCCTGAGGCAGATGTTAGGGGTAGAGAAATCGACACTGGGATACATACTATTGCAGGAAACGAAACAGAAAGAGTGTATGGATTGAGGCAATAAAGAGAGTGGCTGAGTATGAAATGAAAGTGAGTGTACTGGAAAGGGAAGGACTAGTGAGGGAGGTGTGGAAGGAAGGCGTGGGCGCAGTAGAGAGCAGATGGAGAACAGTGAGGAAGGGGATATATTACAAAGCGGGTTTGTTGGAGGTGATGGTAAATATTGGTATATAGGGTAAAGGTGGAGAGACAGGAACACATAAGGAAGAGTGAATAAAATGAAGGGTCTGAGAGGTGGTAATACGTGTTGTGCAAGGAAGAAAAGTATACGTGGATACACTTGGCAGAGGAATGTAAGGGAGAGAATGTGAATGGGTGGAAGAGTGTAGGAAGGTACTGGGATGGATGAGAGAAGATCGGGCCAGAGTAAGGATTCTGAGAAGGTTGCGGTGAGAAAGGGAGAAGAAGAGAAGAGGGATTAAAGAAGGAATAAAAAATGTTAAATATTTATTTAGTTTATGCCAATAAAGGTCGTCGTGAAGCAGTGATTCAGGAAAGGGAAAATGTTCATAAAAAATTACGTGCCGTGTAAGTTTGCTTAAGAGAACGCCAGTACCAGAATTGGTTTCCCAAATTAGGTTCCGGTAATTTCAATGGGTTTATAATTTTTTTGCCGAAAAAGGTCCGAAACTTGACCCTCCCTAGAAATTTATAATGCCAAGCGTAAGCCCTTTGTTAACGGCCAGACTGATTTAATATATTTATTCATTTCTAAGCTTTTGTGTAAATCACATTACTGTCACTATCTAACCCTTTTTATCCGACATGTATAAATATTGTCCTAGTTTATTTTGTATTTTGATGTAAGTTTGATAATGGCCTTGTAAAGATTGAAACTATAGCCGTTGAATCAATACAGTTCAGTTTTATTTATCATTTGATAAACTTTCTATTTTATTGAAAGATTAATGGTGATTTCTTTTTTGAGAATTTATTCCAATAAATTGTATTGCCTCTATTTATTTATGATTAAAAATTGGAAAAAATTTGATAATGAAAATAATAATACTTACATTTAGCAATAAAATATATAAGGGGAACATTTGAATTAAAACACTTGTTATTTTCCATATTAATATATTCAGTTTCCTGACACGTGTTTCGGTTAATTACAACCATTATCAAAGGATGATACAGTGAATACAGTATTTTAGTGTTTTAATTTAAATGTTTCTATTATACTTTTCCATCAAATGTGTAGCAGAGAAAGTGTGAACTTTATATAAGGGGACTTCAAACCCTTCTTCGGGGCATATAATGTTAATCCAGAACTGTCGAAGCATGTTCACAAGCAATAACGTCCATAAATTTTGCCAACAACTAATAGTTATCATTCAATGGCAGGTATACGCACTTTTGATTTTTTTAAATCATATTTTTTTTTATTTTTGTTGTAAAGGGTCTACCAACTTCCGAACTTTGACAGTTGATAACAGCCATATTGTTGAACATACATTAGTCGAATCGGCTGTTATTTATTTAGTTTGTTTGTTTGATCACCATGAACGGATATAGCGTTCAACAACACGTGCAAATGATAAAATTGTTTGTTCTCTTCGGGCAACGTTCTGAGGACTTTGGCCATTTGCTGTCGCCATAATCGCCCTACCGAAAGGACTATTCGCATTGAGGTGGATAAATTTGAGTCCACTGGTTCAATAAACAATGAACAATGACCGTGAGAGTGTGAAGGAGAATCAGAGAAGGTCAATTTCGCGTCGCCTTTCGAAGACCACAACTTGACGAATTTTGCATCGTGACTTGGATCTGCACTCCTACAAAATTTAACGACGTGTGTTCGCTGAATGGGACCGGAAGCAGTGGAAAACAGACTCTAAGATTCATCAAAAAATCATCTTCAGTCATTTCTGCATGAATACGAATCCACATGAGATCCAATGACGTCCAATGGATCCCAAAAGTCACTGTTTGGTGTAGATTTTGGACTGGCAGCGTTGCCGGTTATCCACATGAGATCCAATGGGATCCAATGGATCCCAAAAGTCACTGTTTGGTGTGGATATTTCTTTCTTGAGAACCACGTTGGCCAGATCATGGTCGTCAACTTCTTTTGATCTGAATTGGATGACATGGACACCAAGGACATGTGGTTTCAACAGAACGGCGCTACGTGCTACACAGTTCATGCCACATTGGACATTCTGCACGAGCGAATTGAGGTCATGGTCACCTCACGTGGAGGTAATGTGAAATGGCCACAAAGATCGTGCGATTTGACCCGTTAGACTTTTTCTTGTGGGAGTTTCTTAAGGTCTATGAAGCCACAAACTACAGCGGCCCTTAAAACCAACATAATCCATGCCATAAAATCAGCTTGATTTATGCGCCAGAGTCATGGGAAATTAGACATTTCGGATGCGCGCCACATACCAAGCCGCGGCGGAAACTTGCATGACGTTACATTCCATACATAATGGCATCGATGGGCCTTTCAAACGAATAAAATTTTTTTATGATATCTCAGCACACTTTCATATAAAAACTATATAAGTTACATAGAAAATATATAAGAAATAATTGTAGAGAATAATAAAATAAGCAATTTACAATTTATTATTGGGTAAGATGCAGAATTTTCGTGAAAATTGCGGTAAAAACAATATAAAAAATCCACATCCACGTCGCAGGACGTTAACTGTCAATTGTCAACGAAATCAATCGAAGGTTATCGATTTCTCTTTGATTTATGAACAGTTTGTGTTCATTATGGCCCAATGACAGTTCTGGTTTTGAAGCAAGGGGAGAGCAATGGGAAGCGCCATCCCTACCTACATTTTTCTTTCCGCAACATTTTATGGCAGGCATTCAATAATCGTGCAGGTTTGTGGCCTCACATATCTTCCAAATAAAAGAGGTTATTTAATCGAAAAAAATGATTTTAGATTTTATTGAATGTCCAAAAATCTTAAGAATTTGTTTACCAAAAGTGGTAATTTCGAATTTTTCTTTCTAAATATAGAAAGTGTATTATAATTTTTTTTTTTAAAGTTGAATAATTACAAATAAATAAGTTCAATTGAATTAAGGGACTTTGAACAGATTAGACAATAGATGTCACCTTGATGGTGTCTACTTAAAGGCATTTCTAATCTAATCATTAAAAGCTCATTGAATAGTAGTTAGACATGTTCATTAGCATGACAGATTAACAAATTAGCCATTATATCAAATTGGAAGCAATATATAATTAAATTTATTCATTAATGACAGTTTTCTTTGAATGTTTTCCATTTCTTACTTATTTTCAGATATGTTTCTTTTATTAGTCAGTACATATCGATTGATTAGTCCATTTAGAATAATTAACAATATATAAATGTATGCATTAATGAATAAAAATTATAAAATGTATAATTATTTCTTATCAACATTAGTAAAATTATAATTGGTTAGAACAACATAACCTCTAAAACATTACATAAATAATTAAACATCACAAAACATCATATGATCATTTAGCCATGTTATTTATTTATCTGCTGTTAATTAAACACTAATAAAAAATAAAAGTGACATAACTACCCCTGGACAACACGATATTTAAATTTTGTTATTTAAAGATTTGTGTGTGCATGTGTGTAACTAATAATTACTGTTAATGGTATATGAATCAAAATTGTACAAAATACTAATAATAATAAGGTACTGTTAATGTTATATGAATACAAAATTGTACAAAATACGTATTTAACTGCAAGTACAGGCTAATACATTGACATTAGCTAGTTGTTCACTAACAAAAATGGTGATGTGGCCATCATAGTACTTTCCCTATATTTTTCTCGAAAACTATGAGATTTACATAAAAATGTTATTCCTAATAATTTATGCAATTTTAAATTCTCTACAATTATTTGTTATATAAATTTTATGTAACTCCAATAGTTTATTAGCAATTGGCAAAAAGTGTCAAAATTTTAAATTTTTCTTTTTTTCTTGAAAGTTAAGAATTTTATGAAAAATATGTTCGAATAAAACTTGCTCAGTTTTTTAATCCCTTTAACTTTTGTTTGAACCATTTTTTCAATTTTTTCATATTTAGAAAAATATCACGAAAAAACAAAAAAACGCCTCGAGTAAACAACCACTTCCGGTTTATGAATGTTTACCAAAAGCTTTTCAGTTCCAGTTTTTAACGATAAAACCTTAAGTTTACAGTTTCATCTCAATCAGATCATTCGTTTTTGAGATACAGCGCCCACAGACATTTTCACGCACGAAAACAATACTTCCCCTATATATACTATATAGGGAAAGTAATATGATTGAATAATTTGATATACCTTCTATTTCATATATTAATAAAACAGTTCTTTAATAACTAGCCATTACGTATCATAAATTTTCAATGACTTTAATTAAAACCATTAACAATGTTAAAATGGTATATTTGCTGAAGACTCACCACAATATAATTGGCTTAATATAGATTCAAGTAAAAGATTATAGAAACAATAAACTCTACTCCACTGGTAAGTGAAACCTACAACTATATTTTTAGTAGATGTTTTATTTAATGCAAGATTAATCACAATTTGGCCAAAAACATAATTTAGAATTAGCTTTATTTGTTTGAAGTCCGAAGCATTGAAAAACTACAAGCACTCGTTAATGGACATTTGTATGATAATTTATGATGCTGAGCCACTGTCAACATTTTATTTTTAGCCTACTCAGGTAGTTGAACCTTTTTTATGGGCAATAACTATTCTAGGCATGAAGACAATTAAGAAAGTATTATTCTTTAAGAAAATAATATGCCAATTTGAACAAATACAAACAGTTATTTATGCATTTTGAATTACTGAAATTTACGAATGATGACATAAAACTTGAAAACTTTGTTTTACCACTACATTTGTGATATTACAAATAAATAAAAATAAATGCCTCTACAATCAAAATTTTAAATCAACCTACAAAAGTAAACAAGTCAAAAGTGCTTTGCATAGTAAATTAAAATGACAATACAATTTGAGCTTATGTTAATTCCTGTAAACGAAAATACCCCTAGCCAAATGTATGCATTTGCATATTAAAATTTGAAAAGGTTCTTGGGTTCTCTACCTGCGACAACTGTCAAGATGTTATAAATATGTCATTGACACTGCATGCTAATAGTTTTATTGGTGTTAGAATCACTTGGGTTAACTTTTCCCACAATTTATTTTTACATGTTTATATACATTGTTAATTTATCCTACCATTAAATTATGTTTTACCAATTAGGAGAAAAGTTCATGAATCAAAAGGGCGACTTGAGGACATGGTCATCTTACACATAACAGATATACATTTGCTCCTTTTAATGAATAAAAAATTTCTGATTGGCCAAACACATTTTTTTTTGGATAATCAGAATATAAAAAATCATGAACAAATCTTCAATGTGTTCACTACTACTACTAAACATCTTTATTCACAGAATGAAAATAAAATATAATACTTGTAATGTATAAAATAAAATAAATTCTAACATAATTGGTCTTCTGTTTCATGGCTATCGACCAGTGGTCTTTCAGCCTGTGTGCACTATTTTATTCATTTCATGCAAAACTAAAGGAACGCTCAATATGTATCAACTGCATTTTTATTTGTAATTAATTTTGTGGATATACTTTTTCAAAGATATCTGGTAAAATTATTTTTGAAAACATGATTGGTTTTTATTAGCAAACACAGTAAATTTATTGAAATAAAACAACACAGTTGGGAGGGTTTCACATTTATTGAATAACAATAAATAAAACCCTCCCAACTGTGTTGTTTTATTTCAATATGTTATGGAGTTTCATCATGTATCCGCCTCGTCAATTCAATATCAGTAAATTTATATTATAAATAAAAATATGACTGAATCCAGGGTAATTTTTTCATATAAAAGCATTTTTTATGAAGAATTAATTAAATAAATAAATAATATAAAGGCATCGAAACTATAGTTACAACAATAAAATTCAAGTAACAGTGTTTTATTTATCATATAAAATGTGTAAAGAAGCAGAAGCCTCCAGCATAAACAATATAAGAATTAACTTATTACTTTTATGATAAATGATAGGTTATAAATAATAATTTGTGTGTTTTGTAAAACTATTTTCGGTTACTACATCATTTTAAAAACTTATATATTCAATAAAATAAACAATTCTGGCTCATAAAAACAAAACGTGTTAATAAATTAAATAATAAATTGCTTTTATATTTAAAATTAAAATGTTGTTTGTTAGAAGAAAAACAATTGGTCGAACTAATACATATTTTTTAATCGTAATATTTAAACGATGTTTATATTTTCATTTGTAACTAGCTTTATATTTATTGTTAATCGTAATAATATAATTTTAAGATAAATGATATAAAACATATAAATGAAATAATTTACTCACCCCTAGCGGCATTAATTTGTGAATTGTCGTTACTTTGTTCGAACAGTTTTTGCTGGACACAGTTGCCACAGGCATTGTGCAGGCACTCTAATATTTTAGGTTCGTCCTTCCCAGTCAGTATTTGTTCACAGAAAATACACTTAAACACGTACGACTCCTGAACGGTCGACGGGCTCTCGATGGTCTCCTCCTGGCCCTCGTTAGAGCCATCTTTCTCGGTCTCCTTGTTCTGGTGCTGGTGGAGAGTTGCGTTCAATTCACCGAGTGAAATGTCACTGGCCAAGTTGAGGTTCAACTGAAGATTCTCAATCCGTGGCTTCACATCCGTCACCACCGGCTCCAACTCGTGAAGGTTCTCGAGTTGGGAGTAAGTTTCACTATTCAACAATTGCTCAGCCATTTTTTTCGCATTTTACACTTTTGCTATTCCTGCACTTGTTGATTGGAGGTTTTCCTAGAACATTGACCCAAATTTCTGCACTTAATTTTATTCACGATTAACCTATCGTACATTTCACGCCGTCCGTGTTTATCAACTGGGGGGGTGAGTTATTTTTTTTTGTTTCACACGCGCATGTATTTAGGGGTATTCGCACAAAAACACAACACAAAACTGACGCCTCCCTCCATTACGCTGTCATAAAAGTTTATCAACGATACCAGTTGAAGTACCAACTGTTTATAAAGAAAAACACTATTAATTTTACAATCAGTTTTTAAACAATTTCCTTTATAAATTAGACGAAATTATTTATATATTACGTTTTTAGTTATGACATTCAAATAATGTAAATAATAAAATTAATTTGTAAGAAAAAATTTGTATAGGGGTGGGTTTCTTTCTAGATATGTTCTATATATGTATTTTAAGTTGCCTAAATAAATGACGAATGAGGGTGTAAATATAGATAAATAATTTAAATTTTTTTGACTGAATATTAATCGAAATAATTTAATAAGTGTAATGCTGAGGGGAGGTATACAATTGGCCCAAGCAGAGGCCTGCATTCCGTGACTCTGTTTTATCCGTATTCATAATGATGTGGCGAATTTAGCCTTATGTGAAAGTAATTTTTTTTATATTCAGCGTTTTTGGCAATTGAATATTACACACCACAAATCAAATCGTCTTCTTGCAGCATTGGTACCATCTGTAAATGAATAAGAATCAAAATCTGTAATATACGTAAAGAATAATAAATTATATTTATAATTCTCTTGATATTTAAAAATTTGTTTTCGTTTTTGTGTTTAAGGCATTTTTGAATTTTAATGAAAAATTGAAATACACATTTTATTTTCTACAAATTTAATTTTGAACATAGCCATTTTGTTTTCAGATGAAAATATTATAATTGATTATACTTTAAATTAAAAACAACACCTTTTCTAAGGCAGCTCAGAAATTATGAAGAAAATTTTTAAACACGTCCTTAATGGCCATATTTAAATATATGTAGAAAAAGAAGCTATCGACTTCAAAAATGAATCTGGGAATAAAAAGAAATTAATGGTGGCGTGATATTTGTTTTTGATGATCTTGGACGACCCGTTTTTGGTTTTTTCAATGTTGTACCGATGTCTTCAAACTTCTTCGTCTATTTTCGTCTAATCTCGAATATTGCAGAATCTTCTACGCGCTGCAGTCGCTGCAGAGCACTCCTCGGATTCGTTGCGTTTACGCAGGAACCTAAATAACTATAAACTTTCTTTTGGGACACCCAAAACACTAGATCTCTATTGCAGTTACTTTATCTTGAATCTAAGTCATTATCAAAGTTTTCTTTAGTCAATTTTATTTACTGATTATTTTCAAAGGTGACAATACCTTTGAAGGATGCAAAAGGCTGAGGGAGTCAGTGAGCTCTTGAAGGCCTTTTGATAGGGTAAGGGCATGGATTATTGACAAATTGAAAGTAATTAAATATAAAAGATCGGAATTAGGAGTATTAAAGTAAAAGGTAAAAAAGGGAAAGTCCTATGAACATCCTGGCTATGGTGTAAAGAAAAAGGAGAGAGATTTTAATTTAATTTTGACTCTATTGGAGAGGAATTACTTAAGAATGAAAATAATAATAGAATGTCTAACCTTAATACCAGACAGAACCTAAAGTGTAAATTACATTACAGAAAAGCGAGAGGAACGACGAAAAGTTAAAAATTTAACTAAATGATGCAAAGTACCTATTGCAGAAACCAAGGACACCAGTGGGAGCAAATGTGTGGAACCTTGTTCATCGAAACACAGAAGGGAATTTTCATATGGAGAGGATCAGGGGGATTTAATGATACATCAGTAAGAAGAATTAAGAGACAACAAGACAGAGATAATCGAAGGCGATAAAGTAAGTCACCTAAGTAACTGCCTATCAATCTCGCGACCGTCCGTCCTGTGCTGCGGCTTGCGTCTTTATCTTGTGGAGAAGCTCAGCCTGTCCAGCTTTGCATATCCTCTCTGCTAGGCGATAATGTTACTAGCTTACGAGCTCAATGGACTGCAAAGCATTCCCTGATCAGTAAAGTGCGACCTCCACCTCCACGTAATGTCCTTGACTCACTCGGATTCTAACGGAGGCGCGTGAAATCTACTAGACTCAAAATGGTACCCAGGGGTGGACGAATTTCGAGCAGGAGCAGTAGCCTGACTTTGCTGCTTCGCCCACGTTAGGTGTTGGACTCTGGGGGGTAGTAAGTTTTGAACGAGAAAGAACAGGGATTGTGCATCCACATGTATGGTGCCAAAGTGCCTGGGTAAGGGTAGGTTCCGCCCGAATTCTCTAGGACAATGTCTGTGTGGTCGCATATTGATGGCGCGACGCTCTTTACCAGATGCCCCAATAAATGTTAAATGTTCGTAACAATCGATTAATGGGGCCCTGATATTTAGCCATCCTGTTAAAATGGCGTGGATTATGAGGTTAATAAATTAACGTGCTGTCTCCTTGAGCATCAGAATAGAACTAACTTTATTGTGTGCAACCTTATACCATACTAACCACATCTGAGCTTAACTTTAACACATCCTACTGCACCAGCGACAGTACTCTAGCTGTGTAGGCTTTACGACAGTTCGGCTGAGTTGTCCACCTGGTGCAACAGTGGTAGCTTCTGTGTTTCAGTTTCAAACGGAGATTTACTTGACAGGATTAGTTGATTCCTTATAATAGAGGGCGGACCAGACCATCCTTGTTGCGTTTCTCTTCAATAAGCTGAAGAGCAGGACAGAAAGAAAACAAATGTAGAATAGGAGAACATTTTGAAATATGTGCGAGTAAGAGTTATTGTTCAATTTATTTAGTGAATCAAGTGTAAGTAACCTTGGCCAGAGTGAGAATTCCGGCCGAATAAAATCGGTTAAACAAGACGGCGACATATCCAGTAGCGATTAAATGTGGAATTTCCTCAATTTTCTGAAATTTTTAATATTCTCAAAGGGAAACTACAGGATAGCAGGAATCTTATATTTGAAGCTGAAGCTGGTAAGGCTAAGAGTTTTTGCCTGGTAGAAGGGGTGATCCCAATCATGTTGATTAATACGACAATACAAAGAGCACAACTAAAGAACGAAACGCACGTAGAACAGCGAAAGATTATGGCAGAGAAAATTTAAAGAATAAATCGTCAATGAAGAGATCTAATAAAAAGAAGAACATACTGATAGAGTCTACAATTATTTTTATAGTATCAAAACAGAAGTTAAGACATACGCCACGCACCAAGCAGACAAAAACAGGTAAGATACGAATGTGTATCAATTACAGAGGGTTAAACGCAATTGCAAAATCACATTATATGCCCTTGCCTCACAATTAAGAACCAATCAGGAGATAAATTATTGTTAATTTGGAAGAATTTATCCTACAAGGGCAAGAAATAGGATAAAATAGAGAAAACGTTGTTCGAGCACTCGATCTTTTTTGATAGATCTTCCTCAACACTAAAAAAACTAGCAGTGTATTATAACTTAATTGTATCCTAATTTAGTAAATTAAATTATGTTAAGAACTAAATATACTTACTATTAATTATTATTCAATTATAAGATGTTGATTATACACAACACATATGCGCGAGATGTCATCAATACGATTTTGAATTATCGTTAACAGTGCGGCAAACATTAGAAATGGAAACGACATCCGGTTGTTTCGAGATCTAATGTCTAACTTGTCCCCGTCGATCGAGCTCACACGTACGTCCACACTCATTATCGTGCAACCCAACATACACACCGTCCAAAATACCACCTCGAACGCACAGATTCCGCTTTTTACGCCAGGCGTTTGCGTTAGCACACATCTAAATTATAATTACCGAGTCGGTGCATGTCTTAAATTAGTATGTATTGCATAATTGATGAATGAATTAATGAGGGTCAAGATACGGACCTGTACCCATATGCGAGGTACTTCACGTCGGTAATTTAACCAGACGGTTGTTACAGCAGTGAGCGAGTTTATAGGATATAGACGTCTGCATTCTTTGGGTTTGCTGGAAAGGAAGACGCCAAAGGTCAAATATTTTTTTGGGGTAAGTGTCAATACAGTTTTTTGGATAATTTTTACTCCATTCCACGCGAGGCGGCCGCGAATTTACGAGCCCAACAGTTACGGCGATTGAAATCGAGTCAAAATGCCTGAAAACTACTACTGGTAAAATCGCTACCCCATTCTTTCACCCTAATAGAATCACCTTAGTCCAACTCGAACCGCACGCAAAACCCAAATGTTTCCATTTATCGTAATAGCTCACGTTCCAAACACAATGCTTTTTTGACATAACCTCAAATATTACATATGTACATTTTCCAGCTTGGACAACTTCTTCTATAAGATGACTGATTTAGAATCGCCCAGGAAGAATAATGACTGTTACTTTTATTATTACTCCACATGCACAAAGGTGAGTTTGTGTTTGTGATGGCTCTTCTGTGTGTTTTAATGCTTGATTGTTGTGACCATAGGGCGACAGCTGTACATTTCGACATGAACCATCTGCTCTCGGATGTGAGACTACATGTTCGTTTTGGAAGGAAGGCAAATGTATAAATGTACATTGCAATTTCCGGCACATGGAATTAAGAGTAAGTTTTTTTTAAATTAATTTACTAAATTTAACGAAATAAGGATTTTTATAATTAATAAACATATAAACCATTAATGTAAATAAATCATTTTTTAATTTATCGTGTTAATAATTAGAATCGGTTATTAATTTATATTATCGTTAAATTATATTTGCTAAGTGAGCAAAAAGTTTGTAGTTTTATATAAAACTTTGGCGTTTATAATAAGTATTCTTTACCAAAATCGAAACATTTCTAATAAGAATATAATACTAACAAGAATAATTAGATGTAATATTAAAAATTTGGTGTAATTCAAGAAAAACATAAATCATTACAGGTATTATAAATTATTTTCCACTATTAATATTTTTACTTGGTCTATTATCTTCGCATATACCTAAAATATCTCGGACACGCACCGCTACAAATAATTGTTGCAGGAAGGGGTTAAATACGTGCTAATATAGTTGTCAAGCCATTTTCTCACTTGGTATAATTTAAAAATTTTCTTATTAGATGCTAAGAATGTAATAAAGAATAGTGGTATAAAAACGTCACAATACCTTTATTTACTCTTTTATAGAATATCAATTAATCTATAATTTACATCAAATTCAGTTGTGAAGCCAAATTTTAAATATAAAATAGAAAATATTTTTTGCCGCAGTTTAGCCAAAATTCAATCAATATAATAAAACAACAAAATTGATTGCTTCCTTAGGGATTTATGTTAGGAACATAATAATAATTATTATTTAATGTGTATTTGTTACACTTTTTTGTTACAATTTTATTTTATGCAAAAGCTTAAATATTTTAATGTGATTATATATTTTCAGAAAATTTACTATGCTTTATAGAAAATTTCATATAAAATATTTAAATGATGTAGAATTGTTTTATATAATAAAAATGGAAGGATTTTAATTGTTTTCCTAAAAATGTTAATTCAATAAACAATTTATTTACCCAGGCTACATACTCATTTATTTTATTTTGAAATTAAAAGTACCTAAAATTACATTAGCATTAACTGCATTAAAAACAGGTATTTAACTGATCATAGAGACTTACTTTGTGTTACATTTTTATCAATTTAAAAACACAAGTAAACTTTGTTTATATCACCTACTATTAAAATTTGTGACTATAGTTTTGACAAAATTACTTACAAACTAAAAGTTTGACAATGACCAGCTTAATTGTGTCAAAACTATTATCATTTTAAATATTTTAAAAATGTCTGATATAAACAAAGTTTACTTAGTTTTTAGTATTTTTAATGTTGGTCTGGTCATTGTTGAACCAAATATCCAGATTACCTTAGTTTTGAAAATGTTTAAAAGCGTTACGTAAATAATAAAATAACCAGCCAAATTTCGTCATATATACATACCAAAAGTGATAAACTTAAAATTCAGTTATAGAGTTTGATGGGAAAACCTTATTTTCTACAATTTTTTCTTTTTTTTTTTCTTAACAGAAAAACAGAAAGTCTATACCATGCTATTGGGAGTCACAACCAGGAGGCTGTAAAAAGCCTCATTGCCCATTCCTGCATTCATCGCCAAAATCGGGCGCCGATATCGGTGAAACAAGTGACTTAAAGTCAAACGACATGAAAGAATCAGGTAAGAAAAAAAAATCCCGTCGGCCATTAATTACCAATTAATTACGTTTTATAATTGCAGATATTTGCAATAAGAAATCGAGTGAAGTCGATAATAACTTCGGTCCTGTTGTTGATCCATTGGTTGTGAATTTTGAAGAAGGTATGAGTCTTTGTAATTGAGTACGTTGCTTTTCTTGAGTTGTGTGGAGGGGCAGCTATAAAGTTTTATTTGCATATTATTTTCCAACTGTTTTGTTGTAATTACTTCTAAGAGTTTATATTGTTTTCCTTTTTTTATTTATGATTGCCTATACTATAGGAAGATATTACTTAAGGTACTTTTTGTTGATTGTTGCTGAAAAATACTTGAAGATATATTATAAGTTCCTTTAACAGTGGAAATGTTTTCTACTTTGTGATATGAAGGAATTTTTGTATCTAGGATTTTTATTTGTTTTACACAGTGCATTCTTGAATATATTATATACTGGTAATGCTAGCAAGAGATTTAACTATCAATAAACAATATTAATAGTATTTATTATTAGATATGTAATTATATTGTTACTGTTCATATTGCAATGTGTTTTCTTTACTCTTGAGTATGTTTAGTTTTTCGGTCATGTATTAAAAATGGAAGTATATTACCGTATGCACGTATAAAGTGGTAAAGTATAGACTATATATTGTTATAAGAAGCAATTGATGTTTATTTTGTTATATTTTGTAAAATGGGATTTGTAATAATATTTTGTTTTACATAACTGTATATGTATGGTTAAGAAGAACACGATTTACTTTCTAAATATTATTACAGTATTAATAATGTTCTGTTGATACATTTGTTATCTATAAATTTGTATGCAAATGATCTGAATTAAAATGTTTTGTACAAAGAGTTCCCAATAATGCCTGTTTTGTTCAGTCTGCAAGAATGCACTACAGGTTATACACACATAAAAATCTATATTTATGAATCAATTTAATACTTTAATAACTGAGTCGTGTATTCTTGCAGAATCTGATAATGAGTCCGCACCTACACAATCTCCCATTAAAACACAACGAGTTGTTAAAGTTAAAACATTAGAGGAAATTAAGTTAGAACGGATACAAGCAGAATCAGCAGCTTATTACTCGTATCCAGGTATGTTCTAAAATATTCATTAATACACATTTTATAAGTATTTCATTCAATATTTCTTATTGGCAGAAGATGATAAAAGTTTTAAATATGTTGACGACGCAGATTCCTTGCGGAACAGAATTATTAGAAGAATGAACACTAAACAAGAAAAGACAGACATAAACAAAATTGAAATTTTATCACTGGATGAGATTAGGAAGAGGAAACGAAGTGAGGTTGAATCAAAACAGGTTGTGAATATGAAAAAACCAAAATTTGCTCTGCCCATCAGAAAAGCCTCTCAAGACCTCGGTGAAATTAAAATTAAAACTTTAGCCGAAATAAAAGCAGAGAGAGCACTACGCTTCGGACTTCAAGCAAAGAGGAAAATGGAAGAACCTGATGAAGATATCAGCAATAAGAAACTGCATTTAGATGATGTGACCAGTTCGGAATCTGAAGTTTCGAGCACATCAATTATTGAAAGTGAAACAAACAAAGTGCAATGCGTCGTTACACCAGTTCAGCGAGTTGAAGAAAAGGAAGCAGTTGCTATATTGAATAAACCTAAAATAATAAAAATTAGGAAGGTAAACGACCCACTTGAATTAAAGAAAAATAATGTGTTTAAGTCAACATCAGATGTCGACTTAAACACAAAGGTAAAAAAATTACCTGAAGTTGAAAAAATAAATGAGGAAAGTAACATTCCTGTTACATCAGAAATTACAGTAAATAACACGGAAATTAGTAATCCTGTAGTTGTTGAGCAACCAAATGATGCCATCAAGGACGATAGTGTACCTCAAAAATGTGATAATGATGATTCAATAATTAACAGTGATAAACTAGATTTAGATTCAAGTAAATTTGAGCACTTGTTGTTGGAAGAGGATGATGAAGATACTGCAATTAGTTTACAAACTGATGATGAGATTTTAAAAGATATTGACAGTTTATTAAATGATTGACTTGTGATTTTTTTATTGCCAGTGCGCCTTAATTATTAATTAAATAATGATATGTTTCTAATGTTTTGTTTTATTTTTCCTTTGTCCTGTCCTATTTAATAATTACTTGCTTATTTTCAAACAATTTGAATATCTTACTCAATATGTTTTAAACTCGACTGAATTTTGAGATATATACAAAAAATGTATCCAATTTATCAGTACTTGATTGAAATTATAGTCATATGATATTCATGTGTCTTATTTACAAAATATGTTAATTACTAACCTTTAATTGTAATGTAGTTTAATGGTATATAAAAAGGGTACAAATTCTTTTATTTGATAAAAAAAATAGATAAAAATAATGAAATGAAGCATGATTTGCACTAATAACCTTTCTTTACGCTTATTTGAATTACCAAATGCACAAATCGTCAATGAAATTGGTCTTCACGTAACTCATTCAACCAATTTAACCATGATGATTGCTGTGACCGTTACTGATGGTAATCCATAAAGAAGACTGAATAAAATAAAATAAACAATTGCAGTAAAAACGTAATTATAATATTTTTTAATCAACGAGCTTTGTAAACAACTTAAGGATCAAAGGGGTGTAGCAAATCGAGTGCAAATCATGTTTGTAACTTCTCTATCTATTATAATTATCTGATATAATAAGCAACATTTAATTAAATTCTTTTAAATATTAACGCGAAGCAGTACGAATCTTAATTACACTAACTTTCAAGTAAGTATATATTGATTCATATTAAATTATCTTCTACGAGAGATAATGTAGTTAAATTAACTTGTATCAATAGATATTGAATGTAACTATAAAAAGATATTAATTGTTTTGTACATTATTAATTAGCATAATTAATGTATTACCGTTGATTGAAATATTGTACAATACCACTTACCAACAAGTATTAGAATATTGATGAATTTTGTACTAAATTCAAATTTCCCGCCATAATTAGTTTTTCGAAAATTACCCTTATAATTCAATTTTTTTAAATAACCATTTGTAAATAAGTCAATATTACTCTTTCTGGTTTAATAATATTGTATACATTTTTTAAAATAAAAATGATACAACCTAAAATTTTCCACCCTTGGGGGTGCGACCCGTAGATTGGGAACCACTGTAATAAACAACCCATATGTCACTAAAATGTGCATTCACCCCCACCCCCCGAATCCTACATAATAATAAGTGAACCATCAGAAGACCAATGAAGAAAGAAAACAAAAACATGGATAAAAACAAAGCGGTTGCTTCAACAGAAGTCAAGAAGATGAAGCAGGGCATGTCATACACATGCAAAGAAAAGACAATAATCCTCAATGTATTCAAGTACTTCCGATCAGAATATCCCGATAAATGTGTCACCGAACTGGTTCGAAGAACTTCGAAGGCGACCGGCTGCAGTGAAAAGAGTATATTTCATTTTAGGAAAGAAGAGTTGAGGCCAGAAGGATTTAAAGAACCGTCCAAAACAAAAATTAGGAAGAATCTGAATATAAACAGTAGGGACATAAAGTATGACAATACAGTGCGACATGCAATTAGGACTATAATATATGATTTACGTTATAAAAATATTTCTACATCATTAAGCACAATTTTGAAACAAATTAACATTGATCCTAGTTTACCTAATTTTTCAATAATGACCCTAAGGAGGTTATTATCCGATATGGGTTTTTATTACGAGAAGAATGGAAACAAATCTGTACTAATGGAGCGAAATGGTTCGGTTAATAACGATAATATTAAAAAGGAAAGTGCTTCCAATAAAAAGATGCAGACGAATACGCCGGCACAAAATGCTAACGTTGCTAATACAACTGTGCAAAGTAGTGACCCGAAACCTGTAGATAATACTCAGAAAGCTGGCTTTAATCATCAAAACGTTCCTATTTATAATAATCCAGTTCCTAATCAGTATAGTACACATAACCAGTTTATAGTTCCTATGCATTTGAGCCATAATGATAATCATAGATATGCGATGGATTTTTATCCTACTCACAATAGCAGTATGATTATGAATACTCGAATGCCTCCTCCGCATATGGTTCAGTCACCTTGGGTACATCCTCAGGCGCAGAGTGGATTGGCTTTATCGTCATCTTAAAATGTGAGTATATTTTAATTTTATTATCTATCTTAATACCAATGCATTATTATTAGTGTTTTATTTATTCTGTTCTTTAGCAACAATAATTTTGTCGTCCATAATGTAATTTGTTTAATATTAATTAATAATATCACACACAATCACAAAATAAATCGTGTGTGTGATATCAACAAAGTGCAGTTTCTTTTAATGTTCCCAATTGAAGATATGTTCTAAAAGAACAAAAAAAAATAAATATTTTATATGTATTCATGACAATCATTATTACCACAATTATTGTAAAAGTTACTGTTTCAAGGATTCTTTACGACTTATTAGACACTCTAGAAGATCTGAGATGTGTGGAAATTATAAAGTTGCTCTAAATTTCTTATTATAAATATCTTGGATTATTCCAGTATTAAATTATTAAGATTTTTTACATCCACTTACTTGTTAGGCAATGAAGTAAGTAATCAAAGAATTTTTGGGTTAATTGAGGTGTTTTAATACAATATTTGAGATTTATACAATTTTCAAATTTTATTGCTTGCTGAATTTTCTTCATATTTTTAGTGTGTTGTTGATTGTTCAAATATGTTAAGTTTATTAAAGATTCTTGGGTTTTTATATCTTTTATAATTTAATGGAAAATGTTTTTAAGGTCTAAAAAAAAATATATAGAAATGATGAAATTTCTTTACAATTTTTTATATCTTTAGAGATATTTGAGTTCAATAAATTTCATGATATTTAAGTTTTTTGATTTTTTTAAATTTTGGATTTTCTCCATTTTTAGAGTTCTATAAAATTATCAAGCAACTTATTCAATTTATTGGTATAGCATACTATTAATCAATCTATCTCTATAAATAACAAAAAAAATGACTTAGCACGTTTTTTCTTAGAATAAAGTGAATGTTAAATAAATTAGCTCTTCACCTATTATAAGAAATTTTATGTTGATTTCCAAACATTAGATGGCTGACGCCTGACCTACCACAATATTGTTTTAATAAACTCATAGCCTATACAGGACTTAACTCAATGTAGTATTAATTGCTTTACTGTATTCTTCACCTACTATTAATATGTTATTAAATCTGGTATTGTATTCTATTGTATATTTAATACATTTGTGCCTTTATTTACTATACTAAATTACTCTTAACATGCCACAAAAATTATTAATTGATGAATTGAGCTGTGGGCAAGATACTTCAACAAACAATTGCCTTAGGTGACACACACTCTTAACCTATCTTGAGATGCTTTACATGGTCTTACATTTCTATTAATCTTAGGCTATTCATTAAGGGCCTCAGCCCGTAGAAATCAATCAGCAGTAGGCTAGGCCAATGTGTATTTTATTGAAGTAGGTTAAGAATATGCTACATAATGCATCATATGTTGAAATAGGTAGATAATATGTTTATGTTATGTTTATGTTTATTTCTTTTAATTCTGTGCAACAAAACAGCCTAACACATACAAAAAATACATAAATAATATTAATTACATAATTTAGACCGCACGAGAATTGGGCATTGAGTTCATCCTAGATGATCTTCCACTCGTACCTCGAAGTGGTCTTCTGCTGACGCCCTATATTCTTGATGGAACCCCATATATAAATTAGGTGAAAAAATTGTCATGTTTATATTTATATATTACCTTTAATAATGAGCTGTCAAGTTTCTTTGGGAACTGCAAACTAAAACATGTTTTTCTTCATCTAATTTATAATGCATACGTGTGAGGTATGTTAGAAGTACAATAATACAATGTATAATATCTTGGGGTAGGTCAGAAAAAGGTGAAATCATATAGAGTTTCAATTGGTATTTGGTCTTAAGAAAAAATAAGATACTTTCCAATGTTTAACAATTATTATTACTCAGTTATATCAATTAATATCATTTTAATTTAGGTAATTTCAAATTAAAACACTTGTTTAGTTTCATATTGTAATATTCAGTTTCTTGACACGTGTTTCGGTCAATGACGACCATTCTCAATTAATTTGAAATTACCTAATATTATAATTTCGTTTCATCAAGAGTGCAGTGAAGAAAGTATATATCAATTGTTTCAGTAACATTTAACTATTTTGCTATTTAAAAGTACTGGTTGTTTCTAAAGAATATCAAGGCTTTGTAATAATTATTACTTAAAACTTAAAATCATAATTAGTACATGCAATAACAAAGAGAGCAACTCAAAGTTCTGTTTGTTGGTATGCGCATGCGCTAGAGGGCGCTAGTAGCAAAAATGGTGACTAGTGAACTGAAAACAATGTTTTTAAATTGAATGTTTTTTTGTGCCATATCTCGAGTAAAAGTTTATGGGCTTTTTTTGTTTGGAGAAGCAACTGTAACTGCTACTTCCTATTTTGATGGTCAACAATCCCGATGTTCATTTAGAAACTTCCGGTATTTAATTTATTAATATATCTATCCCTTCTAATTATCTTGATAAGTAAATTGGTTGAGTTTTCTGTTCGGATTCGGTGTGTTTTGGTCTTGTTCATCCCTACCACCTCAGAAAGAACGATGACAACCTGATCGGACCATCGTGTTTGTTTCAAATACATAAAGTGAAGTGGGGTAAGATCGACCCGATTTTTGCAAAGTTCCACTTTAAACACATTTATTTATAAGACCTTATTTAAAACTTTAACATATATTAGTATTAACGTAAAGTAGAGTTCTCTATAATTTATATTAAAAAAACAATTTTCCTAGGAAATTTTCATTTACACAGAAAATTGTAACAAACTGTACCCACTGCGAACTTGCCCCGAATGCGGGGCTATTTAAAACCAATTGAAATGTATCTTATTGTGTTCTAGGACAAAATCGGAATGATTCATAAAACATTTACAGAACGCAGAACGAAGAAATTTCTTTTTTATTTCCATAGAGAAAGAAGTTTATTTAAATTTAAAAAACATACAAAGGATCATAATATTTTTAGCAAACACTACAAGTTTGTAAATTCAACATACAAAACATATATAGCTTTATAATTCTTGATAATGGCAATAAGCCGAAACTAGTCGAAAATAAAAAAAAATATTTGTGAAACAAACCAAGTGATTCTAATTATAAAACATCATGTTTCACCAAGTGATTAATGAGAAACAAGTATATGATACAAAACATATTTTAAACAGTTGATTTAAAATAAAAGTTTTCAAATTTTAATTTCATCAAAGCATCTTTTACATTCATTTTGCATTTTCTTTGATCCATTATTACATATTCCACAGATCCATTCCATACAAATAATGCATTGAATCCAAGATCTTCTATCTCTGTAATATTGGTAATCACATTTACAGAGCTGGATTTTTTTGTGGAACACTTGTCAGTCATTCATTTATTCATTACTACTTCTGAGGCAATCACTTCGACTCCTGGTCCAACTCTTTTTTTTCTTTTGAATGTTTGATTTAACGTTTGTTTTCACAGTTTCCAATGATAGATTTTCAAACGTGACTTATGTTGTTGGTTGAGGACTATCACCGACAAAAGGAGATCTGTTTCTTAAAGATTGTGATAACATTGTAGCTTTTCTTTCTTCATCACCATTACCTTGTTTCCTCAACAGGACTAGCCACGCAATCGAAAGGAAAATCAATGATTGTAGGTGGATGACAAACGACTTCTTTAATAGTGGATAGTTCCTTTTAGGAGGATCTTTAGTGTTTGTTTCTTGCCATTCTTTCAAGGCAATGACAGAGAACATAGAATAATAAATAATAAATTTAAAAATACAAAAACATTTCGTGAACTAAGACTCACTGTTGTAGATTCACGAAATGTTTTCGTATTTTTAAATTTATTATTTAATTTTCAACAACGATGGATTTTAATACATTTTATTAGAGAACATAGAGTCTGGAACGATATTCCTTGAAAATGGATAAATGTCCGCTTTCTTGAAACCATTCATAATTATTTCCGGGTTTAAATCGCGCCAAATACCTCCAATCATTACAGAAAACTGATTTATTGGAAGCCATATTCCAATATTTTTTCTTTGCCACGTGACTAATTTTTGATCTCAGTTGACTTAAACACATTTAGGCCTAAATGTTGGAGTACGTGACTTGTATGTGGTGGAAGTTTTAGAATGGTAACATTTGATTCGCGAGCTTTTTCTATTAATGTGAAACTGATATGGGTAGAATGCCCTTCATATATTAATAAGGTTGGGCGGCTTGTATCAATAGATTTCAACAATTGCTTTTCAAAATAATTTCCAAATACAGTTGATTCCATCCAACAATCTCAACCGAAAAAATCGCTAAGATTTGGGGGATCCGGTTGTCCTCAAAAGAAGCAGCGTCTTCGATCGGTTACGGTGACTCTAGGCTTTGAGAGGCTAATTGTGTACCAGTTAGAATCATACGTGAGATGTTTGCCGTCAGCAGTGACAACGTATTTTGGAAATCCATCATGTACACCCTAAAAGTGTCGGACTTCTCCGCCTAAAACCAGTCCTCCGCGATCGCGGTTGTTGTGACTAGTCTAGGACCAAGAGGTCTTTTCTAGTCGGGACTCAAGCTATGGATCGCTAAAATTACCTGTTACTACGGTGTCATAAGGATAGAGACAGCATTAAGGTGACATCTATTCTGTAAATCTTTCACAGCTAATTGTAGGAAATACCATCTACAATTAGGGAACTGTCAACAGCAACAATTAAGAATATCAATGTAAATATTCAATTAGTGTTAATATCATTATTTATAACGTGGAACGGTGGCAATTATTATTATAATTATTTCACCACAATGTGTTATTAATTACGTTATCGTACTCTTAACCTATCTCAATTTTTTAAATAGGACGTGTGGGCGATAATACAATGTATTATATGCATTATCGCTCACTCGTCCTATTTAAAAACATCTTGTTCATTGGTTTGACGTATTATTAACCTATCTCAGTCAATTATGAATTATCTTTCTGGCATATAGTATTTTTTTCGGTGGCGTACTCTTAACCTACCTCAATATCATATGCATTGACTTACAATCCCTTTGATTCTGTGTCAATGCCCTAAGTCACAATTTATTATTCATTGGGATAGGTCAAGGGTAGTGTCGGTTAATGTGTAATATATTAAGTTAGGTCACTAGTTCGCTAACGTGATGAATAATAATATTGATTAGGTTAAAAGCGTACTGAAAAAATATAAATTTATAGAAAAAATAAGCTTATTCAATTGATTGATTATTCAAAAGTGTAATAACAAAAAGCGTAATCTTAAGGTATGTCTAAATTATGCAAAAACATTGTGGAAATTTATTGATTTTGATTTGTGTTTTTTTGATGCTTGTTGCAGTATATTCTTGATGAAATCGAATATATAAATTCAGTTTTATTATAGTTTCCCGTGTTTCGAACATAAAGTTTATTACCAAAGGCAATATTTATTACATTATTATACCTTTGAACTTGACCTCTAATGTTTAAAACACTTGTCAGGAAAGTGTAAATTAAAATAACCAACATAATAAATGCATCCCTTCACAAATTTTATATGATTATGTTACATTAATGGATAATTTATTGAAATAGTTCAAGGGTTTGTCTATTTAATGCAAATTATTTTATTTTAAATTAGATACAAGTTAAACTAATGCAAACTATAATGAACTCAGTAAAACGTATGCTATGTTTAATATATGATATTATTTTAAGTCAATTCATGATTCAATGGCGATATGTCGAAATTACTATAAAACGATAATCCATAATATTTGAAGATATTTCAAAATTGGAAAAGTTTTTACTATAGTTCATTGCTGAATGTCAAGACTCCGTTATATAAGTTAATAATATTTTGATGTAATGGGTAATATACAGAGCGTTCAACAAAAATTGACGATGTAGTAGTTGGCGTTGAATTAATTTCTCGAGTCATGTCTGCTCTAATATGAAATCTTACATGTATACATAAAAACAGTATTTTATACGCGAGATTTTATTTTTGCTCAGACATTACTAGGTTTTCAACGTCAACTTCGTCAACGGACTCTCGTTATTAAGGTGCATCATAAGTATGACAACAATGCATTGCGTTATCTTGAAAGGTTGTCTAGTATTTTAGGTAGTAAAGGAATGTGATATATGTTGTACGATGTTGCAAAGCAGGTTAGAAAACTGCTTACTCATTTTATGGTTTACTGTAATCGTTTTAATCTGTCCTAATAAATGCTTAATATTTTCCAGCAGGTCAATTGCAGAGTATATTGAGATAGGTCAAAAGTATGCTACGCCAATGCATAATATATTGATATAGATTAGGAGTACGCTTAATGAGTGTATAATATATTGTGGTACGACAAAATATAATAATGCAATGTATAATTATTATAAAAATGGTTTAGATGTGTGTTAGATCATCTTATTACTTAAAGGTTTATCTTCCAGCAATTATATAAAAATATAACAACAGATAAACCAGATAGTTTAAATTATATAAAATAAATGATCGTGTAATAAAATAATGAAATTGATAAACAGTAACAATAAAATTTGAGTAATAAAATCACAACACATCATAAAATAGTAAACAAGTTAAATATGAAAGAGTATAAATAAAATTATAGTGAAAATGACATTAAAAAATATATAAAACCAGTACATAAATAAAATTGGTAATTATAAAATCAAAGTAAAAGATAAAATATTCAATAAATAAATAAAAACATTATATAAATAAAACACCATACGTAACACCGCTGTAATAGTTCAGGGTAGAGTAGTGGATTAAATGGATATATTGTAACACATATTAAATACAATTAAAATACAAGACATAATAGTAATGTGAGAGTCGAATTAACTCTGATTTGGTTGGCGTCCTCGCGGGTATTTATATTTTAGATTATTGCTGACTTGTAGCGTTGGCCCGGTGGTTTGGAAATCCATGAGTCGAACCGCTGCGTTGCAGAATTGTAGCGATGTACGGTCGGATTGGTGTTCGTGATTCATTGCGTAATTGGGGCAGCAGGTAATTGCCCGGAATTGCGCTGCGTTGTGATTGCATTATTGAATGAATGAGGCAATCACAACGGAATAATTAATAAATTAATACATGTCTAATTTGGAGATTAGACATTCTGCCCGCCGGGAGTATGAGGTATCAGTGGCCGTAGTTGGATGGACTCAGTCGGTGAGGTGTTCGTTTGAAGTGGGTTTCTGTTGGCCTTGATTGGTGTAGTCTGGACTGTGCTGTATTCTGGAGATGTCCTGGGCAGTGGAATTGGAACCATTTGGAGTTCTTCTGGATGTCCAGCCGATGAGGTTTCGCCACTTCTTCTTTTCTTCCAGATGTGCCTAATGATTGCTATTGATAATCCTAATACCATCAATATGCCTATGGTTGTTACAGCACTGGTCCAGGATGCGTGGTAGCTGATGTGATTCCAATTGATATTGGAAAGTTGCTCTCGGAGTTCCTCTTCTTCATTGATAATATCAGTTGCCATCTTGTTGTTCTGAGATCTTAAGATCGATTGGAGTTGAATCGGTTTTAAGATCGCTGGCAATGTTTGTCCTTTTACGATTGAAACGTTTGCCTTTTTTGAATAGGTGGCCAATATAGCTTTCGACTCCATCTGGTTAGGAGTAAGCATCACATGTTGTGTATGTATGAGGCAATCCTGTGTTGCTCAGTTGAACATCCTCTCGTGTGCCATTTCAGGATATAGCTATTTTTATGGGTGATGGAGTGATGAATAGCCATGTGTTAGACATATGAAGTTGTTTCCATGTGATCGAATGTAATGGAAAACTTCTGTTGTTACTTTGTGTGTTTCTTTGCATAGTTGTAGAAATCGCAAGGTGACGTTACTAGCTTGACGTACATCATCCTCTAACCAAGTTCGATTATATTCTGCATGGATCCGAAAGGTTCCTCTCTCGGTTTGTGCGCTGCCAAAGTGTTCAATATATAATCCGCCGTGGGGATGTTTAATTGTGTAATAGCTGTTTGCAACTTGAAACAACTGTAAGAAACCAAATATTAGTATGGTGATTGGGCTTTTTTGTTTTCTTATTGTTTTTTCTTTAATTACTGCTACATGCGTATGCAGCTCTGTTTTAATTTCTGTTTCTTTTTCTTTATTAGTTTCATCTTTGAGTAACGGAATAAGATGATGGATCGCTTTCTTTGCAGTATTTCCTCCACTTTTCATAACTGTGACCAATCTGACTATTCCATCTTTTCCTGGATGAGTTTTAATTATTTTCCCTAATGGCCAATGTTGCGGTTTGGAATTATCTTCTTTGATAATTACTATTGTATTTGGGTCCATATTAGGCTGAGTTTTGTTCCATCTATATCTCACTTGAAGTTGAGATAAGTATTCGTTGTGCCATGCTTGCCAGAAATCTGTTTTTATTTTTTGTAATAATTTCCATCTTCCCTTGAGATCCAGTGATATGGCTTGGGACGTTGATAAGTATGGTGTTTTTATTTCACACCCGGTTAAGAAGTGAGCGGGAGTAATTGCAATAATGTCATTTGGTTCTGTGGAAATTGAGCAGAGTGGTCGAGAGTTTAAACATGCCTCTATCTCACACAGTAACGTAGCTAGTTCTTCAAACGTGAGCTTAGAGTCTCCGATGATTCGATGTAGATGATGCTTCATTGACTTTACAGCGGCTTCCCAAATTCCACCAAAGTGCGGTGTTGCTGGAGGAATGAAATGCCATTGAGTTCCATTGGTGGCTAGAGTGTCTTGAATTTTGGATTTTTTCACCATGGCTTCAATTTCTTCTGCCAGTAATTTGCTTGCGCCTTGAAAGTTTGTACCATTATCGCTATAAATGTGCCTACAGTTACCTCTTCGTGATATGAATCTTTTGAATGCTGCTAGGAAGGCGTCCGTAGTGAGATCACTTACAGCTTCCAGATGAACGGCTTTTGTTGATAGGCATACGAAAACTGCTACGTAGCCTTTAAGAGCTTGATATCCACGACCTTTGTAGGCTCTAATTGGAATGGGTCCAGCGTAGTCGATGCCACAGTGTGTGAAAGGGGGTGATGCCGTTGATCTGGCTTCCGGAAGATGCCCCATTAACTGTTGTGCCGTAGTTGCTTTGTAGCGTAAACACCTGGTGCACTTGCTTATAATTAATCTGACTGCGCTCTTTCCACGCGTGATCCAGAATTTTCGTCTGATGTATGCAAGTGTTGATTGATTGCCTGAGTGAAGGGTTCTGATGTGTGCATCGTGGATGATGAGCTTGGCCAGATTGGATTGATGTGGAATTATGATTTGATGCTTCGTATCGAATGGGATTGTAGCATTTTGTAAACGTCCGCCAACTCTAAGTATTCCTTTGACGTCCACAAACGGGTTGAGAACTGCCAATTTGCTTGATTTGGGTATATGGTTGTTTTTTCGTATACATTCTAATTCATTTCCATAGGTTATTGCTTGTGTAGATTTTATGACATTTTCAAGTATGTCTTCTAGTTCCTTAACTGTCAAATGGGGATTGCTGTTTTTTGTTTTCCAACGTTTACAGTAGGCTAATACTCGTAACATTCTTGACATGTTGGAGAATCGATGTGTTATGTCATCAGGGGGTTTGACCTGTGCTTTGATTGAAGTTGCTAGGCATATGTTCAATTCCTTTTCGTGAACTGAGATTACTGGTTTTGGAATCGTAGTTTGTTCTTTCAGCCACGATGGACCTTTCCACCATAATCTGCTGCATCGTAGTTTGTTTGGTGTTGTTCCTCTGGAGACTAGATCAGCGGGATTTTCTTTTGTATCCACGTGATTCCATCTCTCCTTGGGTATGATTTGTATTATTTCAGTTACTCTGTTGGATACGAATTGATTCCATTTCGCTGGATCACCTTGAATCCATCCCAGTGTGATCATTGAGTCGGTCCAAGCAAAAATATTTTCAAACAGAAGTGTTTTTGTTATCTTGCGAATGAGACGAGCTAGAAGCAGGGCAGCACTCAATTCTAATTTTGGAATAGTCAGCTTTGATTTAATGGGAGCCACTTTTGATTTTGATTGAAGAATTGTTGTAATCGTGATACCGTCAATAGTTGTTTTTGCATACACTACTGCTCCATACGCTTTTTCGGATGCGTCGCAATACCCATGAATTTCCGTGTGTTGTGTAGTTTGAATTCTGCGAGGGACAATAATTTGTTCCACATCTCTAAGATCACTTTGGAACTGATGCCAATATGTTGCAATGGTTTTAGGGGTTGCTTCATCCCAATCTAATTTTTGCTTCCATAGTTCTTGAATTAGTATTTTGGCACGCACGATGATTGGCGATAACCAGCCTAATGGATCGAATAGTTTTGAAATTTCTGAGATTATGTGTCGTTTGGTTGGAGCCTCTTTATGTGTTATGTGAACTTTGAATTGGAAGGTATCTTGTTGAGGGGACCACCATATTCCAAGTGATTTTCGAAGTTCTTCTTGTTGGATTTCAATGGGTTCTTTTAATTTTAAATCTTCTGGTAAGGATTCTAACAGTTCTGGTGCATTGCTTGACCATTTACGAAGGACCATGCCGCCTGTCTTCAGCATATTTATCAGTTCTAGTTGTAGCTCAATTGCTTCTTCTATGGAGTCGGCGCCTGATAAAAGATCGTCTACGTAGAAATCGTTAAGAGTTATTAATGATGCTTTCGGAAAATTTATTGCTTCATCACGTGCAAGTTGCTGCAAAGTGCGAATTGCTAGATAGGGTGCCGATGCCGTTCCATAAGTTATAGTTGTAAGTTGATATTCTTCAATTGCTTCGTTGGGGTTGAATCTCCATAGTATTCGTTGGTATTGTTGATCATTTGGATGTACATTTATTTGTCTGTACATCTTTTCTATGTCTGCCGTGATTACGATTTTGTATGTACGCCATCGTAACATGATTTCAGAAAGATCTTGTTGTAGTGAGGGACCAGTATGGATGATGTTATTTAGACTTACTTTGGATGTCGTTTTACTTGATGCATCAAAGACAACACGGAGTTTTGTTGTAATGCTTGATTCTCTGATGACTGGTTGGTGTGGAATGTAGTACATTCCCTGATTGTATGATTTCTTCGGAACTTTTGTCATGTGTCCCAAGTCAATGTATTCTTGTATGAAACTTGCATACTGTTGGGCAAGCGTTTTGTTTTTCGAAAATTTCCTTTCCAATTGAATGAGTCTTGCCGCTGCCTGGCTGCGAGAATCTCCCAATGTCAACGTTGTAGATTTGAACGGGATGCGTACCATGTATCTTCCATCAGATTCACGCGTGGTTGTGCTTTGATAATAGTCTTCGCACTCTTTGTCGGCGTCGCTTGTTGGTTTGGGTGCATGTATTTCTTCTATCTCCCAGAATTTTGTAAGTTGCAGATCTTTGATCGTTACCATCATGCTGCAGCTATTTGAAATATCGTGGTTGTTTGCGGTTCGTGAAGCTCCACTTATTAACCAACCCAATTCAGATTGTTGCCCTATTAGATTGTTTGTTTTGACTAACCCTTCCAAGATAATTGCTTCGTATTCTTGGATTCCGATTAGTGCATCAATTTGTCCTGGAATGTTGAATGTGGGATCAGCTATCCACTTGTTGTTCCAGCTACTATCTAAGTTTGGCAGTTTGTTTATTGGCTGCGACTTTGTTATTTTTGGCATGATGATGAAATCTGAGTTAATGTTGAATTCACTTGGGAATCTCGGCAATATGTTCACGTTGATTTTCCATTTTGCTGATTGGATTGTTGTTGCGTTGATTCCCGTAATCGTAGCCTGTATTCTCTGTTTCGGGAGTCCCAATCTTTGTGCAGCATCTTCAGTGATTAACGAGATTTGTGAACCTGTATCGATTAACACTCTCAGATATTTGTTTTCGCCATTTGCAGCCATTGCTTGTACGATAGCAGTAGCCAATACTGGTACCTTAGTATCACTGTATTTATTTGCTGTTACTGCACATGTAGTTCTTGCGTTCTGGCTGTTTTGCCGTCTATCAGCGGATTGTTGAATTGCGTTATTTTGCGGCCTGTCCCAATGCAGCAATGTGTGATGGAAACCTTTACATTGCCAGCATACTCCGTTATTTCTGCACTGTGATATAGGATGGTTTTTGAGGCAGTTTATGCATAGACGTCTCTGTCTTATCTCTGCGTTCCTGTCTTTTACTGATAGGTTCTTAAATCTATCACATTCCATAATAGAATGTGATTCAGAGCAAAATATACACTTCTTATTATGGTGTATAGGTTCACGCTTTTGGTTGTTCGTTCGTTCGTTGTTTTGCCCTTGGTATCTTGATGAATGTTGAGATACAGTTTTTGATTGATGCTCTTTGTTGTTGGAATGCTCTAGTGATTGAAACCTTTTGTTATCAAGGCTCTTTCTGGCTCTGACTGAAAGTGAGGAAAACCTCTCGGAACGATAATAATAAACAATAGCAAATTAGTTTGATTAGGTTCCTGCCTCGACAACTGCACCGATAGTTCAGGGTAGAGCACTATTCGCGTAGAGATTATTAAACAAGGTGAATGTTGAAACAATAATTTTTGAATACCAGCAAAAATGAACAAGTATATTAAATTTTAAAATAAAAACAATATTTACAACACGAAACAAAACACAATAAAAATACAAAAATTATACGAACACTTACACATAAAAAAAATGAATCGGTAATTTACAAATGACCACTGGGTCTCGACAATAATAATAACAATTCAGATAACTTACGTGGTACTAAAATGGATCGACGATTTCGACAGAAAATACTGTTTCTGAAGAGATACTGTTTTTAAAGAGTGACTGATTTTAAAGAGGCCTTATGCTAAGGAGCAGGCGGTATTTATTCGGTCGGTGGTCATCCCTCTGCCTTTCACACCCCTCTAGCGACCACCGAACTCTCGTCGATCCACAAAATTAATTGTTAAGTTATTATTTTTGAAATATTTTGATCTTACTAATATTATATAGGTGCGCGCGAAGATACCACACCTGGGCATCCCCGAATTATGGCGCTACCTGTAAGTTACAGGTAGTTACAGGTACGTTTACCTTTTCGATGTACCGAAAAGGTAGGCCTAATTAAATTACAGCAAATATATGGTAGATACGCGCCCGTTTTGGCTTATTTAAAACCAAATTGCATATTTGCAAATACTAAATATGAATAATTATATATCATGACAGCTCGTGGTTAACATCGTTCGACGTAGGGTTAACCACTCCGTGTTTGGTGTCGTTCGAATCGCCTTCCTCTCAGCCATCCGATGTCCCATGTGGATTTCGCGTGTGTGGACTACATACGCGAATATTCGCGAACGGTGAAGATGATGCAAGTGACTTTCGCCGTGACGTCACTTCCCGTCCTTTTGTTCTTCACACGTGCGCTTCGCCCGCTCGGTCCGTTCGGTCGCAGGTAGTTGCGACCCTTCGCAGATGTGGCGAACACAGGATTCCGGGAATTTTGGGCACCCTTGGCGGGACGGCTTGGCGGCAGAACTCGTCTACCTGCAGTTGCTGAGAGGGGCTCTTCGACACGAAGTTGAGCTATCATGATATAGGGGCGCTGTTCTCTGGAAATCTAACAAATTACGGCGCGAATTTTACTCATTTGGGGAAAAAAGAAGCAACACAAGTTGCTGAAAGTTGCCGGTGCTTCGCGCCGGTAACACTTTGTCTTAGAAATAGCAACACTGATTCCAATGATTGAATTTCGTTCGGTTCTTTTAAACCTTGATCATATAATCTTCTTGTTTCTGTGTCCCATCTTTCGTGCATGATTTCGACTATCATCGGTCCCATTGCGTTGACATCTAGCTTCAATGCTGATAGTGCGGAAGTACTTTCTTTAATTTGATCGTGCATGCGTTTCAGGTTTTCTGCGGATTCGAGCTGTATTTGTGGGAGATGAAGAATTCTTTTTAGTAATTTAGACACTAGTAATCTTTTATTTTCATATCTTTCGTCTAGAATCTGCCAGGCTGCTTCGAAATTATCTTCGGAGATGGTTAGATGTTGAATTAGCGCTGCAGCTTCACCTTTTATGTACGATTTCAAATATTGCAATTTTTCAGTCTTGCTAAGTGCATTGTTGTTTATTATTGTTTTGCTGAATAAATCCTTGAATGATGTCCATTTCTCGTAGTTGCCCGAGAATGTTGATAATTCGATTTTCGGTAGATTTACTACATTTACTGCTGGCATATCGTGCATCATCTTTTGGAGAATTTCTGAATATGCATCGACGTTGGCTTCTAATATTTCAAATTCGTTGTTTACGAAGTAATCATCTGTGTAGGCTTGCTCGTGCCCCATTATTTCTTCATGTAATTCTTGTGCACTGTCCCATTGTTTTTGTAGTCGTTCCAGTAGGGATTGATATCGTTGTTTTGGTTTCTCTAGGCTTTTTTCTTCGGTGATCGTATTCATCGTTCTCGTGAGACGATTGAACCTTTCTTGCTGCCTTTGAAATCGAATTTGTTGCTCCGTTAGAGATGGAGTTTTTGTATCCGTTTCTTTTTTGTCGTGAGATGAATCGTCGTCATCATCCCACATATTTAGATTTTTTGCGTTGTTTACTAAGTAATTTTTTGCTTCTTTATATACTGATTCTAATTGTGCATAATATCTGGTTTTAAAATATGTGTGTTCTTCGGAGACGTTGCATTTTTCTAGGAGATCGTCGTTGTTTTGAACTACACCCCAGATATTTTCCAACGCGTCTAGGCGTTTGATGAAGTATTCTTTTGATTTTCTTGAGTTTGAATCTTTTTTTACATTGGAGCTCAGTTGACTGATTTTCTGGCCCAATTCTTCTTGTTCTTTTGCGATTTCGTTGGCACGTTCCATCTTGGCGGTCGATGGGGTGCAGTCTTTCGATTCGTAATAAAATTAACTGGCGCTTAGGCAAGTTGTGGGCTGACCCAGTTAATTTTGATTGTCTTGTTTTGAACTGAAAGCTGGCGCTTAGGCGTGGTGCGTGCTGACCCAAGCTTTCGGATAAAAGGGAACCAACTGGCGCTTAGGCTTGGTGCGTGCTTGACCCAGTTAGCTTTTTTGTTCGAAGGACCATGTAATAGTTCAGGGTAGAGTAGTGGATTAAATGGATATATTGTAACACATATTAAATACAATTAAAATACAAGACATAATAGTAATGTGAGAGTCGAATTAACTCTGATTTGGTTGGCGTCCTCGCGGGTATTTATATTTTAGATTATTGCTGACTTGTAGCGTTGGCCCGGTGGTTTGGAAATCCATGAGTCGAACCGCTGCGTTGCAGAATTGTAGCGATGTACGGTCGGATTGGTGTTCGTGATTCATTGCGTAATTGGGGCAGCAGGTAATTGCCCGGAATTGCGCTGCGTTGTGATTGCATTATTGAATGAATGAGGCAATCACAACGGAATAATTAATAAATTAATACATGTCTAATTTGGAGATTAGACAACCGCAATAAATGATAAAAAAATGAAAACATTGGAATATATAAAATCAGAAAACAGATACATAATGAAATCAAATCAAATTACATGACAATAACTTATTTCAGTATTTGTCTGTAATGTATACATCACTAATCTATTTGCATTATACCATTCAGTAACTCCAAGAACTGAAGACTGATTATCACACAATGCGCTTACACGATTAGCGGATGTGTTTTTCACGACACGGCTGTGACAGTGTCAGCAAATAAAATCAATGAACAATTCATTAAAGCAGGTAGATCGTTAATATATATGTATTTAAAAAAAGTAGTGGACCAAGAATCGAACCTTGAGGTCCCTTGGTAGAGATTAAGTTCGCTTGACACGTAATCTTTAAATTTAACCCTATATGACCGATTGTTAAGATATGAATTTAATATACGACACGCACATGGTAACAAATTGTAGCAATATAGTTTCCGCGGAAGGACCTCATGAGAGACGCAATTGTTTAAGTCCATTAAGGTCATAGATCTCTTCCGTAAAGGCTATGATTGTGTCGGTAATCGTTCTCCCTCCCCGGAAAACGGTTGCCAGTTTGATAGTACATCTTGATCTATCAGAAACTCAAGTAATTGCTGGAATAACACTATTTCCAAAACTATTTGCACTGTATATAAATTTTGTATTGATCCGCAAGGAGATTTTTTTCTGAATATAAAATTGTAAACAATTTTATCCATACATCAAACTAAAGTCGAGAATTTGCGGATTAAAAAAACAAGTATCCGTAGGAAACAATGTTCAGAGCCTATTTTAAATGTCAAAAGTGATAGTGAAAGCCATTGTTATAATACTGGAACGATTTTTAATAATTTCATAATTAAAATGTTGCAAGATTTCAAACACAGTAGTACGTACTACTGTACTAGAATTTTATGCCTCTACAGAAATCGGTTTTCTGAGTAATTCCATGTGCCGACAAATTTGGAAGACTGGTGCGTAAAGATTGTTGTGGAAAATATTTAAAAAAATATATTTAGTGTTAACGAGTAGTGTGGTATATTTTTTACTAAAGGCAGTGTTAATAAAAAAATGTTATTGTTAGTTAACGAACGAAATAAATAATTTTCTGGATGAATTGTTAATAATAGTGTTGAATACAATCGGGTTGCATTAGGATGGTGCTACAACACATATAGTATTTAAATTTTTTTTATTATTTCTTGAATTTTGGAGGCGTTCACTTCGTAGTACATTTTTAATGAATAACAGAAAAACGTTTAACTTTTTTATACTACTTTTTATTTTTATACAACACTTTGTGACTAGTTTCGAATTATACAGTAATCATTATCAAACTTAGTTACATTTTTCTGTTATTTTTATTATTTGTTTTAGATTTTTTTCCCTTTTAAAATACATTTCTCTATTATAAATACTATAAAAAAACTTCTTTATTCATTTTAATGGTGCAATTATTAAAAATCATTGCAACATTGTACCAATGACTGACACTGTCACTTATGACATTTAGAATTGGCTTTGTATATTGTTTACTATGGATACTTAATTTTTAATTTTTTTTCAAAAAATCCTCAATTTTTCGATTTTGGTTTGATGAATGAATAAAAACGTTTACAATTTTATATTCAGAAAAAAATCTTCTTGCGGATCAATACAAAATTTCCATACAGTGCAATTTGAAAAAAAAAGTTGTTCGTCTTTTGTCAAAAACTGGATACAAGAAAAAATATCTGATCAGTTCATATTAAAGTCCTTTAAACATGATTTAATTTGATGTTTTATTTATTAAAATCGGATCAAAAATAAGCAAGATACAACACCAAAGGTTTTTCGTCAGTCACCCTGTATACTAATAGTTAAACATAGCCAATGTATAATACAGTGTGTAACATGTTGTACAGAATTTACAAACGTTCAAGAGAGAACGGTGGGAAATCACATAGCAAACCATAGTCAGGGCATCTAATCGATTGCAATTCAAGTAACTACCCTATTACCACTTTGTCGGTGGACGAAATGAAGCTTCACCTACTTCTGTTTACTTACTAACTACTGTACTGATACACCCTGTATATTAAAGAACTATAAGGCAATGGATAGTACATATTTTGATGATGTAGAATCGAAAGAAGTACTTTTCTAAAAAAGGTGAAATGAAGCAAATATTACAATACTGTTATTTTTCACATTAGATTTTTTTAAATATTTTATATATAGTCCTTCAAAAAATTTAGGTTTTCTTTTTTAAAATTTTGCATTTATTATAATTGTTTTCACATCTACTACAAATATACAGATCCGTACTAAATTTATTTTTTTAAATTTTAATGATTTAGGCTAATTAGATTTACTTTTTTCCATTTTTAGAATTCCTTTTTTTGTTGTAGATTGGACAATATTATTCATACAATTATTTCTTTGTTTCTTTTACGTTTAAAAAATGTACTATTAATAAAAAAACTATTTGTAAAATTTTGATAAATAGTGGCATTTAGCATTAGAGTATTTGCCACTTTTAAAATTTGGCAAAAACATCAAGTTTTTATGAAAGTTTGTTCATTGATCAAGTATAGAACTTTTAGAATATTCACAATTTCTCAATAGAAAATTATAGGTAAAAGATCTGCGATATAAAATTTATACAATGTGATTTTTAAGTATTAAATTTAATGATTATAATTATTTCGTATTTTTTTAAATTATTCTCAAGAAACTCTCATTTAAGTTTTTTCATTTTTTAAAAATTATTATTATCCACTATATAGAATAAAATGTAGAAAAAATTGTAAAACATTTTTTCTTCCTTTTCCATTCTAAGATTAATCTTTTTTTTTAAATTTTTAGGATTTTTTACGATTTTGGCGTATTTACGTTATTTCGAAAGTTTTGTAATTATGATTCTTTTAGTAGACCAGTATTAAGTAGATCATAATCTGATATTTACCTTTTTTCTTGATTTTCATGGTTTGGATGAATTTAAATAAAACAATAGTTTGGCACTTTTTTCACTTGGTTTATTTTATAGCTAAATGTACATTTCGGTCACAAAGTGACCATTATCAATAGCAAACTATTTTTGCTATTGATAATGGTCACTTTGTGACCGAAATGTACATTTAGCTATAAAATAAACCAAGTGAAAAAAGTGCCAAACTATTGTTTTATTTAATATAAATATTTTCACGTACTCATAAAACTCACCGATTGGATGAATTTAATTTTTACATTCTGTATTTCTAGAATTGGTTTAGCGCGCTCTTTTTTTTCAATCGATTGCATATACCATACCTAGCTTACCAATAATTAGTTCAGTGAAGTTTGTGAATAGGGTTAATGCCTAATTTATTGATGTAAGTTAAGAGTCAGGTAGATTAATATATAATTTTTTATGTAGTTTATGGGTATTCTATTTGATTAAGGTTAGGTTACAGGTTCGTTAGGTCATTAGATCAAGATCCAACAAACTATTGGTAACAGTCAATAATAGGTTATGTTAATACAATTTATTAAGGTCGGCTAGAATAAATATACTTGACGACGATTTTAATGCAATTCATTGCAATAGAACAGAATTATGCTAAGACAAAAAATACTAAATCCTATAGGTCAATTCTACATGAAATTGAGTTTTCCCATTACTTCTTTTCATTATTCTTATTTAGTTTTTATAATTATTTATACTATTATTTACATTTTTTTAAATTGATTTAAATAAATGAAAAACTTAAACAATTTTCGAAATTAAAACCAATGAAATGTTTAGTATTTTTAAATTATTAGTTTTTCAGAACTGTTCAGAGCTATCTTACTTATACAAAACAAAGTAATTATTGTGTTTAATTTGTGATTAAAATGTATAACGAAGTAGAAGCCTCCATAGTCAATGATTTTAAAAATTATTTATTTAATCTTTAACTATCATTTCTGCTGTGAAGCTTTAAAATTAAATATTATTTTTATTTTGGGCGTAAGGATACATTTACCATAAATACGAAATTTATTAAAACATAAGTTACTTACAAGTTTATTAATATAAATATCATACATACAATAATTAATAACAGGTAATATTTACAAGAAGCTGCTGAAACATGCAATACATCTGACTAGAAATTGCAGCCCCATGCATTAAGTTCAAAGGTTCGTTTCAATATTTTCATTGTTATCACTTTTAAACACTAAAACAAAAAAAAAAACACGTCAAACATATTATTTTAGCAAACGATGATTGTATTTTAATCATTTTAAACGCAATTCAATCCAATTATTGCTTGAATTTTTTCTAGTGTAATAATGTTTAAATTATTATTTACCTTTCATTTCCATTGCATTTTTAACATTTTCATAAACAGGTTCGTATGCTTTGATTTCTGAAACATTACATTAAATTAGCATACTACAATTACTCAAATTTCATATTAATTACCTTCAAATGGTGGTGGGTCCATCATTGCATCATATAAACATGTGTATATGTATTCATACTGCGGCTAAAATGAGTAAAATGTATTGTTAGTAGTAGTAACATATATTTATTGACAAATTTTTGTACATATTTACATTGGAATAATGAATAATGAATGAGGTGTTAATGTATTAATTTGTCAAAAGGCTATCGACCAGAGGGCTTTCTGCCTAGGTATTGTAATTTTCTTATATTTAATTTAATTGCAATTTACTTTAAATCTAAAACATCAACCGTTTTTGAATTTGTTTAATAATTATTGTTTTGATGTTAAAATTTAAAAACAACTTATTCATTTATATGGGTGATATGTATACTTTTAATTATTTTAAATACATACCTGTGTTTGAACCATGTTTTTCCTCTGTTTCCGCAGATTCAGCACGGTATGGAAGACGTCAATGTCCAGTCCGTCACTCATCGTTTGGAGAAGTATGTCGACCGCTATCAGGGTGCCAGTCCTGCCTACTCCAGCACTGCGAAAGTGTTTATTTTTTATTAAGTGTTGCCATATATTTACCATTTTATACAGTATTACGCGAACATGTGATTTCTATTTAATAATAAATAGTTTTTTACAACTTTAAGTAATCATATTTACTCCTTGTATGGACGTACACACCTGCAGTGCACGACTATAGTGCCGGGATCTTCTTTGACGTGGGAACGCATTATTCTGCAGAAATTGAGCATGTTTTCTGTACCGGTCGGACAGCCAAAGTCTGGCCAGTTTAGGAACTGTAGATGTGTCACTTCGTGTCTTTGATTGCTCTAAAATACATAAAAAATGTTGTTAAAGAATTATACAGTAATTACTACGAAATCTGTTTTTCCTTTATCTAAGAAACTATTGAAATTTTAAAAAGTTAAAAAGCAAATGTTAATTTTGGTTGGAATGTTTGCATTAAAAAAATTAAAATATTTAAAGAAACAGTAAAAAAATTAATTATCCAAAACAAAACAGTTGAAAATTTGTTAAATAGTTAAAAACTTTCTTAAGTAGTAATTCCCAATTTGTCTCGTAATTAATAAAAATAATTGAAACATTAGAAAACTCCTTGAAAATATAGTTAAAAAAACATATTAAAACAAACTACCTTTTAAACATATATTTAAACATTTGCTTAAAAAGTTATTACATCAAATATAGGATTAAAAATGTCCTAAAAGACTACATAAAAAGACCGTCCATACTTTTGTAAAAAGTTGAACAAAAAACCATTTAATTACATTTATTACAGTTAGAATTTTAATGGTCAAAAGAAAAATATATTTGATAAAAAACTGTTCAAAATTAAAATAATAAGTTAAAACTTCGCTGAGAATATAGCAAAATGTAAATAAAAGAAATATTATGCTATATTATAAGAGATTACAATTTCAAGTTATAGCCAAAAAATTTAATTAAAAAAAAAACTTTAGAACTTAAGATATTCCCATAAAGGTGTCATCTATTATCTAAACGTTGCACTAGATCCATATAAGTGAATTATTGCTCCCTGTCAAGAACAGCCACGAATCGGTTTCTATCTATTTTGGATCATCATCATCAGCGTAGCTCTGTTGGAGACAGGAAATCTAGTTTTTCCTCTCATAGGGATCTAGTGCAATGTTTAAACACTAGATGGCACCTTCATGGTAACATCTTAATCAATTGTTAAAATTCTCCATAGTAAAAGTTTATTTCTTGGCAACCCAAAAAGAAGACTAACGGCGGCAACCAAAGCTAACATTAACAAAAAATTGGCCATGTTCAGGTCAATTGCAGAGCTAGTTTTGTATGCGTGAAATACGCAGGCAATCACCATTCACCGGAGTGTCTCATTTCGGATGACACTCCTGCTAAATTTACGTAAATGCAGCACAAAAAGCCCATGAGTTTTCAGTCCAATTTCCAACAGGAAGAAGTTACCTTCTTACAAGCGCTCGTCGATCTTCGGACCGCCGATCCACAATCCTCAAGCGCCACCAAACCGCCCGGTCCAATTAACTGGGCTCAGATCTTTGAAGATCTACTATCCCGAACCTCTAATCAGGTGGAACGTGATGTCAAATCAATGTAATTGCGTAAAACTCTTGCGGTTTTACAATAACCACGAAATAAGACTTCACACTGATAATATCTCACAACATCGAACTTGACAGACATCCTTTACCTCTCCTTTTGGGGGATGTAAATGGGCTTTCCGATCGAATCCACAAATTAGAACATGTCATCCATTAGAATGATGTTCACATCAAACTGGTGAATGAAACTCATTTCGTTGAACGTCGTCGATTTAGAATCTCGGAATTTATTTCCCACTTTCAAGACCGTTCCCACTTTCCCTTGAACACTTTCGTTAATTTAGAGGCTACTGCTTTTATGGTTAAAACTGATATCGGACTGTTAAAGATCGTGCCAGCTTACCAATTACCAAATAAGCTAATACTGAAAGATGATCTACACCTTATGTTGTCTGACAACTTGCCCACGATCAAGGCCGGTGACCTTAACGCCAAAAGCCCTGCCTTAAACAGCAGAATCATAAACAGAAATTGAAGATCCCTTAGTTACTTCCTAACTAATTCTGAATATGACATCGAAGTTGTAGGTCCCAGAAGCACCACACTCTGTCCCTCAGTAGCTCACTCCAGTCCTGACGTGCTAGACAGTGCCATCAACTCTCATCTTGACATTTGGACAATTGACGTCCTGTCCTCCGACCACAATCCAATCATTCTGGATCTTGCATTCGGCACAAACAGACCCTTGAGTTAGGCAAAGTCCAGAAACAAGCTTTCGGTTTCAGGGCTGGCATGCCCACCAACTACCAATTATCCAGCGTTTGACAGGGTTTGGCACGATCATTTTATAAATGAGTCCATAAAATGTTCCATGTAAACTTCCCCAATTACCTGGTCAGAGTCACGCATGATTTTCTTTCTTTCGTTGCAAAATTAACAACACGCTTTGAAGCGAGGGTAAGATCTGTACAGGGGTTCCACAGGGCTCTGCCTTGTCCCCGACACTGCACAATACCTTCACAAGCGACATTCCGAATTTGGCTCCGGTAATGATGACAATACTAAACAACACAGCTCTACTTAAAGTTCATCTAGAGGAAACTCATCAACCTGCTCTCGATTCCTACGAAAAGTGGTCGATGGTATAAATTTCCCAACAAAACTATTGATTTTTGTTTTAAATGAAAATATTTTAAAAATATAAGACAGTTATTTTATTGTAACAAAATTAATTAAAATTTAGAAAAAAGCAGTTATAAAACAGAAATAACATTTTAATATCGTTGAAAATGTAAAATATCAAACAAAAAATAAAAAATGCATTATAGAAAATAAAGTTTGTAAAATTATTAGAAACTTTAATAACAAATGTTTAATTTTTTTTAATTGTCGGATATTGGAAAATAAAATGTTTGATTTTTTTAAAATTTTATTTTACTTTTGATTTGATAAACTTGTTTGAAACTAATTATTCATATAAAATTAACACAATAGAATTATTTTACAATAAATAAATAAATATTTAACGAAAACAATTGAAGTGTTGGTAATAACATATGAAAAAATAAATTGGAAACACACAAAGCGAAAATACAAAATGTTTTAATGGTTTAATAGTTTTAAAACACATCAAAAATTAATCAAGTTCATTCAGTTTTTTTTTTAATTTTACCAAAAACAATTGAATTTTCGATAAAAATTTAAAAAAACAATAGTTTCAAATTTAGAAACCTATAAAATAATTTACTTAAAACTCTTGAAAAACAAACTTACTAGAAAAAAAAATATAATGTGTTAAAAATTAAAATAATAAATTTAATTTAACAAATTGAATTCTAACAAAAAAATGAAAATATATAGTGGAAAATTTATTGCAAAAGAAACAGTAAACTTTCTTTTAATGGTTTCAATTTTCTAAATTGCTTTTCAATTTAAAATTTGGTTAAATTTGTTTGGTCTATTTGTTCTTGATAAGTAGAAAAGATGCAAAAAAAAGTGTCGATAACGTTTAAAATTTGCCTTTATTGTTTTTTTTTTTTGAAAATCTGTTAATCGTAATAACAATTGAAGTTTTGGAACTGATCCTTGGAGATATAGAAAAGAAAACTTCAAGAATAGTTTTTTTAAACAACAATTGTAAACCTTTAGAAAATATGAAAATTCGTTTAGCCTTATCAAAAAAAAGAAATCAAAAATTTCCTAAAAATATTAAAAACTTTAAAAAAGAGCTCCCTAAATTAACAGTTGAAAAAGCAATTTATGATTTGCCTATAAATCATTTTTTTATTTGGTAAAAAACAGTTTGAAACAAAATTAAAAAATATCTGGTTTTAAATTAGAAGTTTAAAAATTATAGTCCAAAAAATATAAATTTGGATTAAAAAGTTAAATTCTTGCAAAATAAAATAAAAAGATGCAGTGATATTTTTTGCAAGAGAAATAGTTGTTTTTTAACGGTTCAAATTATCCAAAAATTTGTTTAAAAAAAACAGTTGAACGCTTTTTAAACGAGGCAATTAAAATTTTTCTAAATTAATGAGTGACCATTCAAAAAGCATTGAAAACAAAACAATATGAAAAAAAGTTTTAAAAAGAGCAATTTTCTAAATTAATGAGCAACCATTGAAATTTTAGTAAAAAGCATTGAAAACAAAACAATATCAATAATTTTCTAAAAATATTAAAAACTTTAAAAAAGAGCTCCCTAAATAAACAGTTGAAAAAACAATTCATGATTTGTCTATAAATCTTGTTTTTTTAAATATTTGGTGATAAATTAGAAATTTTAGTTCAAACTGCCGAAAATAAACTTATTTTCTAGAAAAGTTTCAAATTTACATTTAAAAAAACTGTTAGAATAGAATAGAATAGAAAAATATAAATTTGAATTGAAAAGTTGAATTCTTACAAAATAAAATAAAAATATGCAATGTTTTTTTTTGCAAAAGAAACATTTTTTAATGGTTTAAATTATCCAAAAATTTATTTAAAAAAAAAACAGTTGAACGCTTTTTAAACGAGGCAATTAAAAATCTTCTAAAATAATGAGTGACCATGGAAATTTTGTTAAAAAGCATTGAAAACGAAACAATATCAAAAAATATCAAAAATTTTCTAAAAATATTCAAAAGTTTTAAAAAGAGCACCTTAAATTAACACTTGAAAAAGCATTTCATGATTTGTTTATAAATCTTGTTTTTTTATCTTATATTGATAAAAATCAGTTTGAAACATACTTAAAAATTATTTGGTTTTAAATTAGAAATTTAAAACTGCTGAAAACAAGTTTTCTACAAAAGTTTCAAATTTACTTAAAATAAAACTGTTAGAATAGAATAGAATAGAATAGGAAAATATAAATTTGAATTAAGAAGTTGAATTCTTACAAGAAAGAAACAGTCGTTTTCTAACAGTTTAAATTATCCCAAAAATTTGTTTAAAAAACAGTTGAACACTTTTAAAAACGAGGCAATTAAAATTTTTCTAAATTAATGAGTGACCATTGAAATTTTAGCAAAAAGCATTGAAAGCAAAATATTTAAAAAATTATCATTTAATAAAAAAATTATTAAAAAATTACTTATTTAAACACTTTCTAAAAATGGCGCCTATCTTTTTTCTTCTTCAATAACAGCTTTATTAGTAAAGCTAAATTGTATTTTTAGTTTTGTTTTTGTGTCTTCGAGGTCAACCTTTTTTTGTAATATTATTTTTTTTTTTAAATTTATATAATAAACTAAATTGTTTTACTTTTAGTATAGTTGACTTTTTTTAATAGTTTTTAGTCAATATCCACTATTCTATTTGTTCTTAAAAAGTAAAAAATTCTGTAAAAAGAGTCGAAAACATTTAAAATTTGCCTTTATTGATTTTTTCCTAATTGTTAGACGAAACAGCTGAATTTTTTTTATTAATTCATATAAAATTGACATAAAATGGTTATATTATTTACCAAAAGCAATTGACGTGTTGGTAACAAAACATATGAAAAATAAATTAGTCATTGAAAAATATAAAAAGAAAAATTACAAAAACAGTTATTATTCTCTTAAAAGCAATATTGGAAACCTTAAAAATAAAAAGAGGCACTCTAAATTGACAATTCAAAATTTACCTAAAAAAGCTGATTTTTTAAAAATTTTACCATTGAAATTTTGGAAAAAAACAGTTGAATATTAAAAAATATATTTTGGTTTAAATTAGATTTAAAAAACTATCGAAAATTTGTTTAAAACTGTTTAAAACTAGTTTTCTACTAAAGTTTAAAATTTGCTTAAAATTAGTCGAAATTTTATCAACAAAAAAAAATATAATTTGTTAGAAAATTACTAATCAATTTAATATTTTAATAAAGAGTGGAATTATTACAACAAAAAAGTGTATACCAAAAAATCTCACATAGAAGGAACAGGCGATTTTTTTAAACGATCTAAATTTTCCAAATTTTTTTAAAGAAACATTTAACCATTTTCTAAACAAAAATTTTTATGGTTAAAACTTAGTAACAGTTCTAGTTTATTGTTTTAAACCTTTTGCTATGAGAGGTTGGATTGTATTTTTAAATACCATGTCAGTTTTTCAATTAAAATTGTGATGTGACCATCATAGTATTTTCCCCATATTTTTACGCAAAAAGGCTATTTTTAATAATTCATTCAGTTTCGAATTTTCTACAATTATTTCTTAAATAAATTTCATATAACTTCAACAGTTTATTAGCAATTGGCAAAAAATGTCAAAATTTTCCATTTTTATTTTTTTTTTCTCGAAGAATTTAATGAAAAATATGTTTTAATAAAACTTATTCAGTTTCATATTTCCTTTAACTTTTGTTAGAAAAGTTTTTGTAATATTTTTTATATTAAACAAAAAAATTGGGAAAAAACGGCCTCGAGTAAACATCCACTTCCGGATTTTGAATGTTCACAAAAAGCTTTTCAGTTCCAGTTTTTAACGATAAAACCTTAACAATTGTAATAGTTAACACTTACCGTTTGAATTTTCACATGCCTCTCGCAATGTGACTTGAAATCAAGTTTAGCTGCACACCGAATTTTAATATCGTCACCGATGTCGACTGGATCAGAATCTTCAGGAATATACCTGTAGCACTTTTCCTAAACAAAAACTATTATTCGCAAGTCTTTCTCAACTACACTAAAAATACCTTTTCTTGTTCGATGAAATGTGCAACCATTACAATAACTGTTACGTTCTCTTGTAGGATCATCTTCCAAAAGTCTAAATTGGTGCTTTTCAGTGGACCTTGTGTAGCTATGTACTCTACCTTATTAGAATAACCCTACAACAAAACAAAAGAACTCCAGATCAAACTATACAAAAGAATAGAATTTAGATGCCTTTCATTAAAAATATCGATACTTCTGGATCAACATGAGATAATCGAATAAAAATTTAGATATGAAGAAAAATTTTGATCATAAAGAACCTCGTTTAAGTTATTTATAAAAAAATATATATTCCAGTCAAAGAAACATTTACAAAAATTGCAGACAGCCTTCTAAAATCTACTTGTAACTTATAAAAATTGAAATCTTTGACTAAATCAATCAATCAAAGTCAAATTGGCGTTTCAAGTTTTAAAAGGAAGTTATAAAAACAAATGAATATCCTTTTTATTACACCAAAAAAATATTGTTGAAAACGTTTTAATTTTTGTTTAGTCAACAAATTAGCAGAGTTTATAATTTGTCTTTCCACACTAGAATTAGATTTTTAGTTGATTTTGATCATTAAGAAAATATTGGGAGAAGTAATACACTTGTTATGTTCCATTCGTTTATTATCAGGTAACTGACACGTGTTTCGGTCCTTACGGATCATTCTCAAAGTTAAAACTTAACTTAAAAGTTTTGGTTCCATCAAGAATGTAGCAAAACAAGTATCGAATTTATTAAGAAAATATTTGATCATGAACTGAAATACCATAGGTGACCGAAGAAGAGAAGCAGCATAAAAATTGTTATGTCGTAATATTATACTACTATCTTCAATAAAGATATTTATCTTTCTCTATTTGATCATTTATGTAGTTTACCCATATATACATACCTTTATATACGAAGCATTAATATAACTCGACATATCATCATCTAAAACCACGCGAATATCATCATCTAAAAAATTACACAAATTAGAATAAGAAATTCTAATGAAAGTTTTTCGACAATACATGGCAACACATTGATATATCGATTCTTCTTCCTATTCTCTGATAAAAGCGCTTCGCTCATCGGCAACTCCCAGTCAGCACTAAGCGAATTTAAGAACATAAACTCGGTCTTCAGTATCTGTTCCGTTTCTTTGATTTCATTGTAATAACGCGGGAATTGCTTCAAGCGAATAGGTCTGTATTGAACGTCTTGATTATCAACATCGTTGTTCTCTACAGTTTTCGCTCGTTTCCTCCTCCAGAAGAATACCGCGATTCCGCAGAGTATTACAAAGCTAAGAACTCCGACGACGATTCCGATTATTTTAACGACGCTAGAAGCTGTTTCCAAATCTTCAATTTGACCTTAAATATAAATAAAATCTTTAGTCATGTAAAACAATAGATCAATATCAAAACTTACGAGTAGTAAAAGTAAGAGCGTCATTACTTCTATATGCATTCGCAGTGAAAGCTCTTATTTCCATATAGTATTTAGTATCTGGACGCAATGGACCATTACAATACGTATCAAAATCTGTACAATTTTCAGCACCTAATATAAATTCTGCAGAATCCGCTATAAATATTAAAAAAACAATGTATTTATATAATTAAGTTATTAACAGTATTTACCATTTCTTTGTGTAAAAGGATTCCATTTAATCGGAGTAGCTTGATACGTCTCCACATAAGTAGTATCGTTTCTCCAAAAGCCAAGATCGGGCCAATCATCCCAAAAACCATAATTCTCCTTCGAACTGTTATAAACTTCAGCGCCGGTTAATAAAATAGCGTAGTACATTATTTCCCCAACATCTTCTCCAAACATATCCTTATTGAATACTATCGTCACCGTGTTTTCTTCAATATTATCTAAAGCCGGTTTTGAGCTATTTGGAATAAGAGGAGGAACTGAAAATATATTATAAATCTAGTTTGTATAAAATTTTTGTTTCTTTAAATAAACTCACCTCCAGCAGGAGCAGTGAAATGTTCATTAGCAACCGGACTTTTGCAGTAAGGTGAACATTCGGTGATGACGGCTATTCCGACTTCGTATTTAAAGGCTGGTTTTAACACAAACGACCATTCATATTCAAGCGTTCGTGCGACATGTTCTTCTTCCTCATTCTTACTTTTACCAAAAAGACTAATTTCATAATAAGCAAGAAGGCCATTAATATTACAAGGCTTTGTAAAGGTTATGAATACAGATGAATTGTATTCTTCGGTTTGTTCGTGTGATACAACGCTGGTTAAATTTCGTACAGGTTCTGAAACGCTTCTAGGTGTGCCGTGAAGTAATGGTGCGCTGGAAAATCCAGTTGTAGTTTCAGTGCTAGCCGTTACTATAATTTCATATTTATAGAAAGGACGAGCTTCTTCGAATGTATTGCAAGTTTCTTCAGCGGATACAATCGTTGAGTATTTTGAAGAGTCTTTGCTGCATTCATCTGGTACTTCATGTATCGGTTCTAACGCAGATATATTGAGTGTGTAAAATGTTAATTTTCCGTTTTGGTTAATAGGTGATTTCCAGCATACACTAAATGAGTTTTCTGTTAACGATTGTGCAATGATTGAGGTTGGAGGACTAGGATCTAAAAATTTCACATGTTCTGATACATCTTATTATATATTAAAATTAAAACACTTACATCCGTCTGGGGATTTAAATTCTTCAGACACCTCCTCGCTAGGATTTCCATTAATCAGTACCGTTTTCAGTTTTACCTCGTATTCATATAAAGGTAACAAGTTAGAAAATGTGTAACTGTATTTTAGATCTTCGTGCGGCAGTATAAACTCTCTTTGTAACGATTTTGATTTTTCAGAGTTTTCTCCGGTTAATGTTGCTTCGAAATATTTTACGATCCCCCTGGTCTTACATGGATGAAGCCATTGCAGAATCGCCGAAGCTATGTACGTGGAACTATGTTTAATATCTGTTTCAACAGATAGATTACTGGGTGGATCAGGAGCTGTAAAATAATTAAGTAAAATTTACTAATTAGTTTCCATAAACTCCTAGGACTTAAAATTTCTAGGTTATAATATGTTTTCTCTAGAACGTATAGGTAACCAAAACACTACGCTCCAGACATTAGTTTTAAGGTTTATGGTCCAGATAAATATGAACATACTATTAAGTATTATATAAATACACAAAATTGTATTTTTTATATTTTAGATACCAGAACTTGGTATATAAATATACATACAAAACAACACATACATTTGATAACCTAGAAATTTTAAGTTCTAGGAGCTCAAGTATTATAACTAATAATCAATCAATTTAAGTAATAACTTACTTCCACTTAAGGTATCCAATTGCAGAGTAGCTGGTTTTCCAAAATCAATAGTTAAAGCTTCGATAGAACACTTGTATCTGTAATTTGGTAAAGCCTTTGTATAAGTGTAGGACGTTTCTTTAGCCAGTAAGGATATTATCTCTGGTGATTTTTCTGGTTTTTCTTTGCACTCCTCAGTTTCGAAATGTAAACTTTTAATCGGTTCTATGGTTAACCTGTATCCTCCCAGATCTCCTGGTATTTTATAAGGTGGTTTCCAATTTAATTTAAATGCAGTCGAATCGACATTTTCGTGTGTGAATAGTTGTGGTTCCGTTGGTACTAAAACAAAATAATAATGTATTTATCAAATAATAACAGCAATAAGCAAAGGTTATATTAAGGAATAGTTATTAAAAATTATTGATGGAAAGTTGATTCCATATAGATAGATATAGAATTTTTCAGTCAATTTCCTCTCAAATGTTTTTAAGAGTTTTATAACTGTTTATAGATCGCTCTTGCAGATTTCTAAAAATTTCTTTAAGGGTCCTAAAATATAAAATTTTCTAGAATTTATTTATTCCAAAACTTTTCAGCAATTTATTTTCTAGAGAATTGCAGAATTTCCAACCAAGATTTTAGATTTTTTAAGATTTCAAGAATTTTCTTCAAGAGTTCTAGAATTTATTTCGGTTGTTCTTGAATTTTCTAATAAAAACACTTCCAGATTTCTAATATTAACTTTTTGCTTTATTTCGTTGGAGTTTTGAAGAATATTTTTAGAAGTTTTATATATTTTTAGTTTCTTTCCCGGACTTATAGAAATATCTTTGATAGTTTTCCACAAAGGTCAACGTTTTCTAAAATTTCTCTTGAAATTATAGATTTTTTGCTGAAATTCTTGAGTTTTCTTGAAATTATCTCTTAGAGCTTTTAAAATTTTTTAGAGGTTTCTAGAGTTGTCCAATAATTTATTCTTATTATTTCCAGAATTTTTAATTAGTGTTTCAGAATTTTCAAGATTTTTAGAAATATTTTCAAGGGTTCTATAAATTTTCAGACAATTTCCTATCAATTGTCTTTGAGAGTTCTATAACCCTTCAGAAATGTCTTTGACAGCTTACAAAACTTTTACTTGAGGGTTATAGAAAGTAAAAAAAAACTAGAGTTCTAGATTTTATCTCCTAAAGATTTTTAGAGTTTTTTAAAGCTTCTAAATTTTTTTTAGCATTTTCTTTGCCAGTTTTTTTTTTAGAAAACTTCTTCTACAAGTTTTTAGATTTTTTTGCTGCAATATTCTTAAGGTTCTTAAATTTTACAGATATTTTTAAAATTATTCTTCGTGATTTCTAGAATTATTCAATAATTAATCCTTAGCATTTCCAGAATTTTCTATGAAAGTATTTTCAAGCAAAAATAATTTCAGATTTAAAAAAAAATCTCGATGGCTTCTATATTTTTATAGCTAATTTTTTAACAAATGCTTTTGAGAGTTTTAGAACTCTTCAAAAACTTCTATTCCAGCTTTCTAAAATTTTCTTCAAAGCTTTAGAAAGTAAATAAAAATATTTTCAAGATTTCTCGAATTTATGTCCTAAAGATTTTTAGAGTTTTTCAAAGGTTCTGAAACGTTTTATCAATCTCTTTGCAAGCTCTTCTTAGAAAATTCAAGAATTTCTTCTAAAAGTTTTTAGATTTTTTTGCTGCAATATTCTTCGAAGGTTTTTAAAACATTCTTTAAGGGTCCTAAAAATTCAGCAATTTGTTTTCTAGAGAATTGAAAAATTTCCAACTAAGCTTTTAGATTTTTTAAGATTAAGATTTTTAAGAATTTTCTTCAAGTGGTATTTACAGAATTTTCTATGAGAGTATTTCATTCTTTTTTAAAACTCGAAGGCTTCTATATTTTTTTCAGCTAATTTTAATCAAATGTTTTTGAGAGTTTTAAAACTTTTCAGAAATGTGTCTTTGAGCTTTCTAAAATTTTCTTCAAAGCTTATAGAAAGTAAAAAAAATATTTTTAATATTTCTCGAATTTATCTCCTAAAGATTTTTAGAGTTTTTCAAAGGTCAAAGTTTCTGAAATTTTTTAACAATTTCTTTGCAGGTTTTTTCAGAAAACTCAGGAATTTCTCCTACAAGTTTTCAGAATTTTTTGCTGCAAAATTTTTAGACTTCTTATAAGGTTCTGAAACTTTTTATCAATTTCTTTGCAAGCTCTTCTTAGAAAACTCAAGAATTTCTTCTAAAAGTTTTTAGATTTTTTTGTTGCAATATTCTTCGAAGGTTCTTAAATTTACCAGAGATTTTTAAAATATTGTTCGTAAATTCTAGCATTGTTCAATAATGAATTTTTAAATAATTCTTCTAAAGTTCTGAAATGTTTTAATTTAACAATTTCTTTGCAAGTTTTATTTTAGAAAATTTCAGGAATTTCTCTTAGAAGTTTATAAATTTTTTGCTGCAAAATATTTGTAAAGATTTTTAGAAATTTTCAAATGTTTAGAATCTTTTAGAAATTTCTTTTTAATTTTTTTTTTAGAAAACTTAAGAAATTTTAGATTTTTTGCTGCAATATCCTTCGACGGTTTTAAATTTTCCAGATATTTAAATTTTTTCTCGTAGTTTCTAGAATAGTCCAAAAATTTATCGTTATTATTTCTAGAATTTTCTATGGGGTTCCAGAATTTTTAGGCTATTGTGATTTCAGATTTTTAGAAATATCTTCAAGGGTTCTATAATTTTTCACCATTTTCACCAAATGTCTTTAGGGGTTCTAGAACTTTTTAGGAATGTCTCTTATAGTTTTCTAAAATTTTCAAGTTTTCTAGAAAGCAATAGAAATTCTCTTCAAGATTTCTAGAATTTATTTCTCCCAGATTTTTAGAAGTTTTTTCAAAGGATCTGGAATTTTTAGCAATTCCTTTGTCAGCTTTTTTATAGAAGCCGAGGATTTCTCGTACAATTTTTTAGATTTTTTAGCTGCAAATTTTTCGAAGGTTTTTTAATTTTCCAGAATTTTTCTTATGAGGATTCTAGAATCTTTAAGCAATTTTGATTCCAAATTTTTAATAATATCTTTAAGGTTTCTATAATTTTTCAGCCAATTTCCTATCAAATGTCTTTATGAATTCAACTCTTCAGGAATGTCTCTTGCAGTTTAAAAAAAAAAAAATCACCGATGCTAGAAACTAAAAGACATTTTCTTCAAGATTTTCCAAAGGTTCTGGAATTTTTTAGCAATTTTTTGGCAGTTTTTTTTATAGAACTCAAGAATTTCTCCTAGAAGTTTTTAGATTTTTTTGCTGCAATTTTCTTCGAAGGTTCTTGAATTTTCCAGAGATTTACAAAATATTTTTCGTGGTTTCTAGAATTGTCTAATACTTTATCCTTATTATTTCTAGAATTTTCAAAGATGGTTTCAAAATTTTTAAGCAATATTGATTCCAAATTTTTAGAAAAATCTTCAAGGGTCATTTTTTTTTTTAGCCAATTTGCAATCAAATATCTTTAGGAAAGTCTTTTGCAGCTTTTCAAAATTTTCTTCAGGTAGAAACTAAAAGAAAATCTAAACTAAATTATCTCTTAATGTAATTTTAATTATTTTTAGAGTTGATTCAATTCTTTTAGATTTTTTTTAGAGAATTTAAGAATTTCTCTACAAGTTTTTAGATTTTTAACTGCAATATTTTTCGAAGGTTCTTGAATTTTCCAGATTTTTTAATTTTCATGGTACTTTCTAAAATAGTCCAATAATGTATCCTTATTAATTTTTTATTTATTAGAATTTTCTATGAGTGTTCCAGAAAAATTTTAAGATTTTTTTTTGATTCTAGATTTTTAGAAATATCTTCAAGGGTTCGCCTATTTCCTATCAAATGTCTTTATTAGTTCTAACTCTTTAGATATGTCTTTTGCAGCTTTCTAAAAAAAGGATTCTAGAAACTAAGAGAAATTTTCTTCAAGATTTTTAGACTTGTTTGGAAGGTTCTAGAACTGTTTTAACAATTTCTTTAGAGAAATCAAGAATTTCTCCTACAAGTATTTAGATTTTTTTGCTGCAATAGTCTTGAAAGGTTTTTGAATTTCCAGATTTTTAAAATTTTCAGAATTCTAGAATTTTCTGTGAGAGTTTCAAAAAATTTTAAGCAATTTTGTTTTTAGGTTTTTAGAAATAATTTCAAGAGTTCTATAATTTTTTGCCAATGTCCTATCAAATGTCTTTAAGAATTCTAGAACCCTTCAGGAATGTTTGCAGCTTTTTAACATTTTCTTCAAATGTTGTAGAAACTTAAAGAAATTCACTTCAAGATTTCTAAAATTGACCTCTTGAAATTTTTTTACATTTTTTTATAAGGTTTAAAAGGAATTTTTAGCAAATTCTTAAGAATTCCTCATATAAGTTTTTAATTTTTTTTTGCTAGAGGTTCTTGAAATTTTCAGAGTTTTTCAAAATAATCTTCGTGATTTCTAGAACTGTCACATAGTTTATTCTTATTATTTTCAGCATTTACAATGAGGGTTTCCGATTATTCAAACAATTGTGATTCCAAATACTTAAAAATATCTTCAAGGGTTCTTTGAGAGTTGTATAACTCGATTTTTTCCAGAGTTATAAACATTTAAAAATTTATCTCTTTAAGAAGTTCTTTCAAGAGGTATTTGATTTTTGGCAATTTATAGTATTTTTTAGAGAACTTAAGAATTTTCCAGAAAGGATTTGTATTTTAAGAAATATCTGTAATTTCTAGAATTTATTTCAATTATTCTAGAATTTTCCAAAAAGTTTTCTAGGATTTTTTTCGAAAACTTCTGCAGTTTTATAATTTCTTCCTAGTTTCTTTCCAAAAAAATCTACAAATACCTTAGAAAGTTTCCCAAGAAGTTTATTTTATAATTTTTTTAATATTTTCAGCAATATCCTTATTATTTTTAGAATTTTCTATTAGGGCTCTAACAATTTCCTATCAAATTTCTTTAAAAGTACCTCTTTCAGCTTTATAAATTTTCTGCAAGAATTTGAGAAACTAAAGAAATCTATTTAATATTTATAGAATTCAAGATTGCTAGACTTTTTTCTAGGCTTTTATAATTTTTTAGAAATTTCTCTCCCAGTTTTCTAGAGAAAATTTTCCACCAAGCTTTTAGATTTTTAAGGTTTCAAGAATTATATAAGTTCTAGAATTCCAAATTTTTAGAAATGACTTCGATTGTTCTAGAGTTTTCCAGAAAAACTAAAATTGAAGTATTCAGGAATATTTTTTTTCGAAAATTTCTGCGTATTTTTTATCTTCGTTGTTCAAATTTCAGGAAATACCTTAGGTAGTTTCAGAAAATGTTTCTCTAAGATAATTTTTGGCATATTTTTAACAATTTCTTTGCAAGTTTTTTCAGAAAACTCAGGAATTTCTCCTACAAGTTTTCAGATTTTTTTGCTGTAAAATCCTTCTTAAGATTTTTAGACTCTTTCCAAGGTTCTGCAACGTTTTATCAATTTCTTTGCCAGCTCTTTTTAGTAAACTCAAGAATTTCTTCTAAAAGTTTTTAGATTTGCTGCAATATTCTTCGAAGGTTCTTAAATTTTCCAGAGATTTTTAAAATACTCTTCTTCTTCTTCTTCTAATTCTAGCATTGTTCAATAATTAATTATTTCAAGAATTTTCTATGAGAGTTCAAATTTTCAATTTTCAAACAATAGTAAATCAAGATTTTTAGAAAAATCTTCAAGGCTCTATATTTATTTTCACCTAATTTTCAATCAAATGTTTTTGACAGTTCTAGAACTCTGTTCCAGCTTTCTAAAATTATTTTCAAGGGTTATAGAAAGTAAAAAAAATATTTAAGATTTCAAAAATTTATCTCCAGATTTTTAAAGAGTTCTTCTAAACTTCTGAAATATTTTAATTTAACAATTTCTTTGCAAGTTTTTTTTTAGAAAATTTCAGGAATTTCTCCTAGAAGTGTTTAGATTTTTGTAAAAAAAATGTTTGTAAAGATTTTTAGAAATTTTCAAATGTTCTGAATTTTTTAGAAATTTCGTTTTAAATTTTTTTAGAAAACCCAAAAACATTTCTTACAAGATTTTAGATTTTTTGCTGCAATATCCTTCGAAGGTTTTAAATTTTCCAGATATTTAAAATTTTCCTCGTAGTTTCTAGAACAGTAATAATTTATCGTTATTATTTCTAGAATTTTCTATAAGGGTTCCAGAATTTTTAAGCAATTTTGATTCCAGATTTTTGGAAATATCTTCAAGGGTTCTATAATTTTTCACCATTTTCCTATAAAATGTCTTTAGGGGTTCTAGAACTTTTCGGGAATGTCTCTTAGAGTTTTCTAAAATTTTCAAGTTTTCTAAAAACCAATAGAAATTCTCTTCAAGATTTCTAGAATTTATCTCTCCAAGATTTTTAGAAGTTATTTCAAAGGATCTGGAATTTTTAGCAATTCCTTTGTCAGCTTTTTTATAGAAGCCGAGGATTTCTCGTACAATTGTTTAGATTTTTTAGCTGCAAATTTTTCGAAGGTTTTTGAATTTTCCAGAATTTTTCTTATGAGGATTCTAGAATCTTTAAGCAATTTTCATTCTATAATTTTTCAGCCAATTTCCTATCAAATGTCTTTATGAATTCAACTCCTCAGAAATGTCTCATGCAGTTTTCTAAAAAAAAAAATTCACGGATGCTAAACTAAAATTTCCTTCAAGATTTTCCAAAGGTTCTGGAATTTTTTAGTAATTTCTTTGCCCGTTTTTTTAGAGAACTCAAGAATTTCTCCTAGAAGTTTTAAGATTTTTTGGATGCAATTTTCTTCGAAGGTTCTTGAATTTTCCAGAGATTTTCAAAATATTGTTCTTGCTTTCTAGAATTGTCCAATACTTTATTTTTTGGATGCAATTTTCTTCGAAGGTTCTTGAATTTTCCAGAGATTTTCAAAATATTGTTCTTGGTTTCTAGAATTGTCCAATACTTTATCCTTTATTTCTATGATTTCCAAAGATGGTTTCAGAATTTTTAAGCAATTTTGATTTTTTAGATTTTTTGGATGCAATTTTCTTCGAAGGTGCTTGAATTTTCCAGAGATTTTCAAAATATTGTTCTTGGTTTCTAGAATTGTCCAATACTTTATGCTTATTATTTCTATGATTTCCAAAGATGGTTTCAGAATTTTTAAGCAATTTTGATTCCAGATTTTTAGAAATATCTTCAAGGGTCCTACATTTTTTTGGCTAATTTGTTATCAAATATCTTTAAGAGTTCTAGAACTCATCAGGAAAGTCTTTTGCAGCTTTTTAAAATTGTCTTCAGGTGTTTTAGAAACTAAAAGAAAATCTAAATTAAATTATCTGCTTTAAGGCTTCTAGATTTTTTTAGCAATTTCTTCGCTAGTTTTTTTTTTAAGAATTTGAGAATTTTTCTTACAAGTTTTTTTTTTTTGCTGCAATATTATTTATCGAAGGTTCATGAATTTTCCAGATTTTTAAAATATTCATCGACATTTTTAGAGTAGTCCAATAATTTATTCTTATTAATTCTTGAATTTTTTATGAGGGCTTCAGAAAAATTTTAAACAATTTTGATTCCAGATTTTTAGAAATATCTTTAGGGGTTCTAAAATGTTTCAAACTATCAAATGTCTTTATGAATTATAGAACTCTTTAGATATGTCTCAGCTTCCTAAAAAGAAATTTCAAGGATTCTAGAAACAAAAAGAAATTATTTTCAAGATTTCTAGAAGTTATCTCTTCAAGATTTTTAGACTGTTTAGAGGGTTCTAGAATTGTTTTAGCAATTTCTTTGCTAGTTTTTTAGACAATTCAAGAATTTCTCCTACAAATTTTTAGATTTTTTTGCTGCAAAATTCCGGTTTTTTAAATTCTCTTCATGGTTTTTAGAATTGCCTAATAATTTATTCTTATTATTTCTAGAATTTTCTATGATGTGGTTCCAGAACTTTTAAGCAATTTTGATTCCAGATTATTAGAAATATCTTCAATCGTTCTAAAATATCCAATCAAATGTCTTTGGGAGTTCTAGAACTCTTAAGAATTGCCTTGCAGCTTTCTAAAAAATTTTGAGGGATTCCAGAAACTAAAATAATATCCCTTCGAGATTTCTAGAAATTATCTGTTGAAGACTTTTAGAGTTGTTTCAAGGCTTCTAGAATTTTTTTAGCAATTGCTTTGCTAGTTTTTTAGAGAACTCAAGAAATTCTCCTACAAGTTTTTAGATTTTTTGCAGCAATATTCTTCAAAGGTTTTTGAATTTTCCAATTTTTTAAATTGTCAGAATTCTAGAATTTTCTATGAGAGTTCCAGAAAATTTTAAGTAATTTTTTTTTCAGGTTTTTATATCTTTAAGAGTTCTATAATTTTTAGCCAATGTCCTATCAAATGTCATTAAGAATTCTAGAACCCTTCAGGAATGTCTCTTGAAGCTTTCTAAAAATTTCAAGTGTTGTAGAAACTAAAAGAAATCCTCTTCAAGATTTTAGAATTTACCTCTTCAAGAGTTCTTAGCAATTTCTTTGTCAATTTTCTTAAAGAACTTAAGAATTTCTCCTACAAGTTTTTAGACTTTTTTTGCTGCAATGTTCTTCGAAGGTTCTTAAATTTCCTAAAGATTTTTTTAAATTTTCTTCGTGGTTTCTAGAATCGTTCAATAATTTATTCTTATTATTTTGAGAGTTTTCTGTGATTTTTCCAGAATTTTCAAGCAATAGTGATTCCAGATTTTTAGTACTCTTCAAAAATGTCTCTTCCAGCTTTCTAAAACTCTCTCCAAGGGTTATAGAAAGTAAAAAAATATATATTAAAGATTTCTAGGTTTATCTCTTAAAGACTTTTAGAGATTTGGAAAGGTTCTGAAATTTTTAACAATTTATTTGCAAGTTTTTTTTAGAAAACTCAAGAATTTCTCTTATAAGTTTTCGATTTTTTTGCTGCAAAATTCTTCTGAAGATTTTTAGAGTTTTTCAAAGGTTTTGAAACTTTGCAAGATTATTTTTAGAAAACTCCTACAAGTTTTTTAATTTTTTTTTGCTGCAATATCGATGGATGGTTTTAAATTTTCCAGATTTTTAAAATATTCATCTATTCACATTTCAAGAATATTCTATGACATTTCCAGAATTTTTAAGCAATTGTGTTTCCAGATTTTTAGAAATATCTTCAAGGGTTCTATAAATTTTCAGCCAATTTCCTATCAAATGTCTTTAGAAGTCCTAGAACTCTTCATGAATGTCTCTTACAGCTTTCTAAAATTTTCAAGTGTACTAGAAACTAAAAGAAATTCTCTTCAAGGTTTCTAGAATTTATCTTTCAAGATTTTTAGTGTATTAAAGGTTCTGAAATTTTTTAGCAATTTCTTTGTTAGTTCTTTATTAATTCTAGAACTCTTGAGAAATATCTCATGCAGATTTCTAAAAAAAATTTAAGGAGGTTAGGAACTAAAAGAAATTCTCTTCAAGCTTTCTTGAAATTATCACTTTAAGATTTTTAGTTTTTTCAAAAGTTCTGGAATTTTTAGCAATTCCCTTGCTGGTTTTGTTAGAGAATCCAAGGATTTCTCCTAAAAGTTTTTAAATTTATTGTTGCAAATTTTACAAAGGTTCTTTAATTTTCCAGAAATTTTCAAAATTTTCTTTGTGGTTTCTGGAATTGTCCTCATTCATTCTGGAATTATCTATCAGTGTTCAAGAAAATTTTTAAGCAATTTTGATTCTAGGTTTTTAGAAATATCTTCATGGGTCCTATAATTTTTTAGCCAATTTGCTATCAAATATCTTTAAGAATTCTAGATCTCTTCAGGAAAGTGTTTTGCAGCTTTTTAAAATTTTCTTCAAATGTTAAAAAAGAAGAAGCTAAAAGAAATTCTCTTCAAGATTTCTAAAATTTACCTCTTCAAGATTTTTTAATTTTCAGTTCAGGAATTTTTAGCAATTTTTTAAGAATTTCTCATACAAGTTTTTAAATTTTTTGCTGAAAGTTCTTGAATTTTCCAGAGTTTTTCAAAATAATCTTCGTGATTTCTAGATCTGTCAAATAATTTATCCTTATTATTTCCAGCATTTTCAATGAGAGTTTCCGAATATTCAAGCAAATGTGATTCCAAATACTTAAAAATATCTTCAAGGGTTCTTTGATAGTTGTATAACTTTTTTTCTTTAAAAGTTATAGAAAGTAAATATTTAAGAATTTAACTCTTTAAGTGTTCTTTTAAGAGCTATTGAATTTTTGGCAATTTATAGTTTTTTTTAGAGAACTTAAGAATTTTCCAGAAAGGATTTAGATATTTTAAGAAATATCTTTAATAGTGAACTAGAATTTCAAATTTCTAGAATATATTTCAATTATTCTAGAATTTGCCAAAAAGTTTTCAAGGACTTTTTTCGAAAATTTTTGCAAAGTTTTATAATTTCTTACCAAGAAGTTTCTTTTACAGATTTTTAAAATATTTTCAGCAATATCCTTATTATTTTTAGAACTTTCTATAAAGGTTCTAAAGTTTTTCAGACAATTCCGTATCAAATTTCTTTAAGAGTTCTAGAACTGTTCAGAAATGCCTCTTTCAGCTTAATAAATTTTCTGCAAGGATTTTAGAAACTAAAGAAATCTATTTAATATTTCTAGAATTCAAGATTGCTAGACTTTTTTCTAGGATTTTATAATTTTTTAGTAATTTCTCTTCAAGTTTTCTAGAGAAAATTTTCCACCAAGTTTTTAGAATTAATAGATTTCAAGAATTATATAAGAGTTCTAGAATTCCAAATTTCTAGCTAGAATTTACTTCGATTGTTCTAGAGTTTTCCAAAAACAACTAAAATTTATATTTTGATATATTTTATTGAAGTTTTCAGGAAATGTTTTTCGAAAATTTCTGCGAAGTTTTTTTTAATCTCTTTTTAGTTTTTTGTTCAAATTTCAGGAAATACCTTAAGTAGTTTCAGAAAAAGTTTCTCTAAGATAATTTGTAGTATATTTTTAGAAATTTCTCTTCCAGATCTCTATGATTTTTATGAGTTTCTTTTGGCGTTATGTAACTTCAATTTTTTGAAAAGGAAATTGGTCATACAATAAATTGTTACTATTATTATTATAAGCATTTCTTGTTTTATTTCAATAATTTTTTTTATGAATTTCACTTTCACGTTTTGAGACTTTTATGCTGCAATTTTCTTCTATGGTTCGTAAATTTTCCAGAAATTATTTCATAATTTTTTTAAAATTTTCTTCAAAGTTTCTAGAATTGTCTAATAATTAATCTTCTATATTTTAGAATACAAAAACGGAGATCCTAGAGTCTTTAAACAATTTTGATTCCAAGCTTCTAAAATTATCTTCAACGATTCAAGAATTTTCTAGCCATTTTCCTTTCAAATTTGAAGAATTTTTTGTAAGGATTTTGGCATTTACCTGAAATTTTTAATTTACTCTATGGGTTTTAGAATTTTCCAGCAAGTTTTCTTCTATAATTTTATAGGATTCTTTTCAGGTATTCATCTTCCAAATGTTTTGTTTTATCTATAATTCTAAAATATAATTGCAATATATCTTCGAACTTTAAGAGTAGAATTTTCCAATTTCTTATGGTTTGTATTTTGAAGGTTATCTTCTTACAAATTTTTAAAATTATATTGAAGTATTTTAGAATTTTACTAGAGCGTTTCTTCCATTTCTATAATTTACTTCGATTGTTCAGCAAAATCTCTTCCAGATTTTTAGAGTATTTAATTGAGAATTTCTAAGGAATTTCTAAAATTATTTTGAAGTATTTTAGAATTTTACTACAATAACTCATCCATTTCACTAAAAATATCTAGAATTTTTTAAGTCTCGAACGTCTCATCCAAATGTTTAGAATTTTGTTTGAAAGTTCTATTTTTTGGAAGGTTATAGTATTTTGTTTATTGCTCCCAGTTCTAGAAAACTTCAGAATTTTCTAGAAATGTTTTAGATTTATTTAAGAATTCAAGAATTATCTGTTTTTTTGTTTTAGAACTCCAGAATTCTAGAAGTTAATTTGATTGTTCTAAAATTTAATAAATGATTGTGTATACCTTTTATTTATCACACACTTTTATCTTTATTGTGACTATAGTTTCGACAGATATTCTGTCATTTTCAAACTATACTTCAAATTTTCCAAAAAATTACATTTTGATACTTTAACGACACTTACATTTCTGGAATTTAACTTTCTAGATTTCTACAATTACCGTTATTGTTCAGCAAAATCCCCTTCAGACTTTTAAGAGTGTTTAATGGTTTCAGAGTTATTTTGAAGTGTTTTAGAATTCCACTAGAATAATTCCTCCATTTTTCTAAAAATAGCTAGAAATTTAGAAGATTTCTAGAATTTTTCAGCAAAATCAGATTTTAGTGTTTAATCCAGATTTTTTCAGCATTTTCCGTTTAAAATTTGTCCAATATATTTGTGGAGTTTTTAGAATAATCCTGGACATTTTTTTCAATTTTCTAAAAAGTTATTATTCTGTATAAGATTTTTAGCAATTTCTCAGAAATTTTTAGCTTACTAGCTTGAGGGTTCTAAAATTCCCAAAAATTCTGGAACTTTTAAGCAATTACTTTTCCACTTTTCTAAAACCTTCCACTATTTCTTACTTTATTTTACATGAATTTTTCTTTAAAATTTTTTAGTTTTTAATTTCTAGCAACTTCTATTATAATTATTTTGAATTTTGCATTTTGTTCCAAAATTTTCTCCGAGGCTATTTCTATGAGCCTCGAGGATTATTTGAAATTTATAGTATTTTTCCCAAATTGTAAATATCTAAATTCTAGAATTTACTTCGATTCTTCAGCAAAATCCCTTCAGGTTTTGTAGTCTTTAAGGGTTCTACAATTTTTCAGCAATTTCCCTTTAAAATTTTAAGTAATTTTGTGAGGGTTCTAAAATATTCCTCGACAATTTCTTTGAAATTTTTTTAAAGTTCTTTAAGGATGCTAGACTTTTGTTAGCAATTTTCTCTTATATATTTCTAGAATTTTCTTCAAGGCTTCTACAATTAATTTCACTTTCAATTCTCTAAAATTGATTTTAAGAATTTTAAAATTTTCGTGCAAAATCTCTATATATTTTTCCAAGGTTTCTGAAATGCTCTAGCAATTTTTTATAACAAATCTCGAAAGTTCTAAAATATTGTAATAATTTCTCGTCCAGATTTTTATAATTTTCTTGAACATTTTTTACGAGGTTCTAATATTTTTTTTTTTAGTAATTTCTCTACCTGTTTTTTTTTTAGAAAACTCAAGAACTTTCTATCAAGATTTTTAAGATTTTAAGATTTCAAGAGTTCTAGAATTCCAGATTTCCAGAATTTAATTCCACAGCTTTAGAATTTTCCAAAAAAATCAATCAATCAATATTTCTAAAATTTACTTTTTGCTGTATTTTATTTCAAGGAATATTTTCGAAAATTTTCACGGTTTTTTAATTTTTTTCTAGTTTCTTTCCCAAATATCTAAATACCTCCGATGTTTTCCCAAAAAAATTCTTCTGCAGATTTTTTAAATATTTTCAGTAATTTCGTTTTAAATTTTCCATCATTTTTATATCCGAAACTTTATGCAAATTCTATTTTTTGTAAAGGAGAGAAGTTGAAGAATTTTTTGCAAGAGTTCTATCTATATTCTTTGAAGGTTTCTCTAAAATTTCTAAAATGATATTTAGGGGTACTAGATTTTTTTTAGCAATACCTCTTATAGATTTCTAAATTGTTCTAAAATTGTCCCAAACAATATTTTACATATTCTTAAAGTTTTATCGTGAGTTTTTTAATTTCTAGATATTTTTCGGGGTTCTAAAATTTTTCTGTAATTTCTAGAAATTTTCACTAATAATCGTCGAGGATTCTTTGAAAAATCTAAATTCCAGATTTTGGTACTTTAATTACTTTATGTTTTTTTTCAGTTAAAAAACTATTTGGTTACAATATTTCAATAGCTATAAAAACATAATGTTTACTAAATCTTAGAAAAAAACTCACCTTCTTCTTTAGTAGTAATTTCCACAGGTGTACTGAATGACGACCAACCCGCACCATTTTCCACCTGCGCTGTACAAGAATAAGTGGTAAATTCCGAGAGCCCATCAACGTTTACAACCACTTCTTTTCCAGCCTGACCATCCTCTATATCATTTTCAACCATTTTGTACTGCACAACCCATGGCAGACCATTATTAACAGCCAAACACGTCACTTTAACACGAACTAGTTCACACATATTTTCTCGATTCGTTTCTGGTCGGACTGTAAAAGTCGCCTTAGTTTTTTCGATTGTTCCCTTTTTAATTTCCAAAGATGGTGGTTGAGGTACTAAAAATAAATCATAATTAGTATAATTCAGCGTATCCTATTTGTTACATTACTTATTGCAGGTATTGTGTAGTCGATGCTTGTAGTAGACTGATTTCCCGTTTTTGACACTGCTGAAATTTTAGTATTGTATGTTTTACAGCCAATAGCATTGTGAATATATGGAGGATTATTTTTCTTAACTTCATTTCCATCAATGTTGAGTTTGTAATGTGCTATACATTTTTCTTGCAGTTCTGGGGGTGCCCATGTTAGGAATACTTTCCGATTTTCATATCGATGTTCAATTTTTTCAACAATCTTAATATTCTCTAAAAAAATAAAATAAATATAGACTAGACAAATTTTTATTGCTATTTTTTTTCATTTTCGATTGGAGTTTCCGAAAAGTGTTTACATTTCTGGATGATATTAAGAATTCGATAAGTGCGATAATAAAAAAAATAAATAAAAACGACAATAAGGACAATATAAAGCTTTCAGATGTGGAGGAGGATTGCTGCCTTCGCAACATCATAGTGGGAGAAGGGTTTGAGTGGAAGAACATAATTTGTTATTGTGAACTTCGGCCGTGTTTCTTTCGTGCAAAATTTTACATATGTGTTTGTAATTTGTTTTTTATATGTCTTTCAGCTTTGATATTTGAAAATAATTAAAAAAAAAAAATGTTTTCAGAATTTTCTAAATATTCAATTTTTGAAATTCTAGAATTTTTAGATATTTTTTTAAATTTCTTTGAAAGTTTTGACTATTTCTGACTTAATTTTCGATTTTTAGAATTTTCCAGCAATTTTCATATAGATTTCTACAAAAAGAGATAAAAATCTTTATAGAAAATAGTATGATATTAAATTAGCCTTGATTTCTCTTTTAGTCAATTTTTCAAAAATTTCTCATTCATATTTCTAGGATATTTTTACAAATGTTATTTTAAGAATATTTTAAATACTCAATTATTAGAGTTCTAGAATTTTTAGGATAATTTCTTTTGCATAATTTTAGATTTCTAGTATTTTCCAGCATTCATTTCTTCTATTTCTTTGAAAATTTTAACCATTCTAAGTTCTAGCTAATCGAAACTGATTTTTGATTTTTGAATTTTTGCAGAAATTTTACTTTTAGATTTCTACAAAAAGAGAGATAGTAAAATAACGAAGGTCTTTCAGCATTGATTTCTACATTTTTTTCAGGAATTTATTTTAAAATAAACATTTTTTTCTGAATTTTATAAATATTAAGTTTTTAAAGTTCTAGAGTTTTTAGATAATTTGTAGTATTTTCAAGCATTTATTTAAATTTTGACCATTTCTTACTTAATCTTATTGAAATTTGTTTTCTGATTTCTAGGATTTTACAACAATTTTTCTTCTACATTTCTAGAAGAGAGATAAACATCTCCATTAAAAATAGTAAGATAACGACCGTAGGTCTTTCAGCCTGTATTCTACAATTTCTTAATTTCTTTTAAAATTTGAATATAACTTCAGAATTTACTAAATATTTAATTTTTGAAGTTATAGAACTTTTAGGCAATTTCTCCTGAAGAAAATTAGATTTCTAGTATTTTTTAGCATTTTCTTCTTTTATTTCTTTGAAAGTTTTGACCATTTCTTACATGATCTTATCAAAATTGATTTCTGATTTTTAGAATTTTCTAGCAATTTTGCTAGGTCTTTCAGCCTTGATTTCGATAATTTTTCAGAAATTACTCTTAAAATGCGATAATTACTGTTGAGGAAACTGAAATTTTTCTTGTAGACTCTTTAATGTTTCTTCCAAGTTTAGTTTTTTAGTTATTTTCAGCAATTTCTTTTTACTTTTTTTTTCAGAAATATGTATTCCCTCTACATTTCTTACAAAATTTTCCTAAGAGACAAATATCTTTATTTATTACTTGTTACAATAGGTATTTACAACAACAATCGAAATTATTTTCTTTACGGCTATCGACCCATGATCTTTCTGCCAAAATTTTTCTTTAAGTTGTTTTCTTTATAGAATTGTTTCTTTATCGGATTTTCCGAAATGCGAGAATTTTTTTAAGTTTTAGAATATTGCCAGCATTTTTTTTCATTTTATCATTAAAATTTTATAAAATTTTAACAAAAGTTACAGAAAAAGTTAAACTGAATTGCTTTAATTAAGACAATTTCTTAGTTCTATTAAATATTAGAACAAAAATACTTTTTTCTCTTATTATTTTATCGGAATTTTTCATCCAAATTCTGAGAATTTTAGAATTTTTCAATAGTATGTGTTTGATTTATTTAATAATAATAATAATAATAAACTTTATTCAAATATAGATGTAGTACATGACAGAATCATAAAAATAAACACATTACAATAAAATCAAATTGGCTCAAAATTATCAAAATTCTTACCCATATTTCTAGAATATTTTTACAAATTTTAATTTCTGAATTTTCGTATAACACTAATTTTCTAGAATTTTTATACAATTTCTCTTGTAGAATTTTAGACTTTTATGTATTTTTCCAGCGTATTTTACTTTTTTTAATTTTTGACTATTTCTTATTTGATCTTATCGACATTGATTTCTGATTTTTAGAATTTTTACAGCAATTTTTCTTCTATATTTCTACAAAGAGAGATAAACTTCTTTATTGAAGATAGTAAGATATCGATCATAGGTCATTCAGCCTTGATTCTATAAATTTTCAGGAATTTCTTCAAAAATTAGAAAATAATTTTTGAATTTTCTAAATATTTTTAGGCAATTTCTCCACCATAATTCAAAATTTCTACTAGTTTCAGCATTATTTTCTTTTAGTTCTTTGAAAGTTTTGACAATTTCTCACCAGATGTTATCGAAATTGTTTTTTGATATCTTACAGTAAAAATTTTCCATCAATTTTTCTTCTATATTTCTACAAATTTTTCAGAAATATCCTTCTAGATTTCTTAAAATTTTTTCCTTTAAATTGTGGCAATTTTCTTTATAGAATTTATTTTTTCACTTCTGGAACATATTCTAGCTTAATTTTAATAGCAAATAAGTTTTTATTTTAAAATGCACGAATTTTCTTTTTAGGCTATAACTCCAGTAAAATTCTAGATTACTAGTATTTATCAGCAGTATTTTCATTTTTATTTTTGTACATTTTTAAAATTACTTAATTGATCTTATTGAATTCTGATTTCCAGCTATTTTTCTTCTAGATTTCTATAATTTCTTAGGAGAAATTCACTTCCAGGATTCGACGATTTCAGAAAGACTGCTTAAACTTTCTAGTCTTTCCTTCCTATCTGTATACTAAGCTGTAATTCGTTTAATGGTCTCCGTAAATAAAGATACTATTATTATTATTGTCAGTTTAACGAATTTTCTCTTCTAAATTGCGAAAAGTTTTGATTTTTCTGTAATTTACTTTTATTTTTTTAAATATCTCTGTTTTTTCAAAAATATTCCCTCTAGTTTTTTACACATTTTTGCTTTAAACTCTGCGCGTTTTCTTAATAGAATTTAGACTTCATAAATATCACAGTATTCATTTGCATATCTTATAAGATATTCCAAATTGTTTGATGATTGTTGATTTTTTCAATTTATTTCATTTGAGGAAAATATTCTAGTTTAAACTTATCTTCAATTAATTCTCTAGATTTCTAAAATTTTCTTTCAAAATGCGCGAAATTTCTTATTAAGAGTTTGTTGTATTGTAGCAATTTCTCCATTTTTTTTTCTTCTAGTTTTTATTGCCTCCTTTTATTAGATAAGAAAATTCTTCTACATTTTTCAAATAATTTTCTTATCTTCTATCTTACTTTCCTTTTATTTTCTGTTTTCTAATTTTATAATTCTTGATTCTTATTTTCTATATTCTTAAATTTTTAATATCTAAAAAAATTTCTCCAGATTTCTACAATTTTCTTTCAATTTGAAATTTTTCAGATATTATTTTATACTTATTGAATTTTTCAGTATTTCTGACGTACCTTATTGAAATAATTATATTTTCCTTCAAGGGATTTAAAATTAAAAAAAAATTATTTCACTTATGAAGATTATTCCTGATTTATTTTGTCGGAATTTTCAGAAAAATCTTGTTTGGATTTTTATCATTTTCTTCCTTTTTCTATTTTCAAATCACGGCAATTTAATTTTTTTTTAAACTCTTTATACAGAATTCTAGAATTTTTAAGGAACACCTCTTCCACATTTTTAGAATTTAATAATAATAATAAACGTTCAGGGCAAAACCTACTGGAATTAAATAAAATAGCTCTCAAAATATAAAAAATCAGACAACATTGTTAACATTAAAGACCCAACTGACGGATCAATACTTACGGACGATCAATCAATAGCGAATGCATTTGCAGGACAGTTAGAGACGTTTCAAAAATCATACAGCCACGAATATGACAACAACTTTTATAATACAGTTACGGACTGGTTCAATTCATTTGATAAAATACCTTTGCCCCCTCCAACCGACGATTCATTAGACGAAACAGACTATTATATACAATTGCACTCTGGTAAAAATTCCTCCCCCGGTCACGACAAAATTCCTCGTCTACTCCTTAAAAAACTCCCTCACGAAATCCATATGTTTATACTGAAAATATATAATTACTGTTATTCCCATCAATTTTCCCCTACAGAATGGAAGCAAGGTATTGCTATCTGTATTCCCAAACCTGACACCGATCCTACTTTAGTATCCAGTTACCGCCCCATTACCCTCCTCCCAGTAATAGGAAAATTATACGAATCCCTCACTAAACAAAAACTCTTTCAATCCTCTAACAACCACATACCCGAATACCAGTTTGGTTTCCTGCCCAAAAAATCAACCACTCATCTTCTATCCATTCTAACCTCCAATATCCAAACCAATCACGTCGAAGGACATAAAACAACAATTCTTTTTCTCGACATTCAAAAGGCATTTGATTGGGTTTGGCATATTGGCCTCATCTATAAGTGTTTCCTTCTAAACATTCCACGTCATTTAATAATCCTTATTCATAACTTCCTCTCTAACAGAACCTGTAAAGTTAGATTCAATCAAACCTATTCCGACCCGTTTCCTATCCATCAAGGTGTACCACAAGGATCTCCTCTCTCACCCCTTTTATATAATATATTTTGTCACGACATCTACAACCCCAATCCAACTTACTTTCATCCCTCAAAATACGCCCTCCTCTTTGCCGACGACACTGCCCTGGTTACCCACGCCCCGACTCTCCAAGCCGCCCAACTATTCCTCCAATCATTATTTGATGCAATCCAATCCTGGTGTTCCAAATGGCGTATGAAAGTAAACCCTTCCAAATCCAAACTATTTATTCCTCATCATAAAATCACACCGCATTCCCCTTCTATAAATATCAACAACACCTACATTCACCCCTCCAACACCTGTAAATACCTAGGCGTCCTTTTTGATTCTAAACTTTCCTTTACAGCCCACGCACAATCCATAAAATCTAAAATAAAAACAAGAGCTCGAAATTTTCGTGTATTAACAAAAACCAAGGCATTTCCACCAAAACAGCTGTCAAAATATATACATCAATATGTATCGAGTACAGTGCGATCCTATTTAACCAAATCCGTCCTTCCACTCTCCAGCACTTCAATGTCGCCGAAAGGTCAGCCCTACGTACCCTTACCAAACTCAGACATCCCATCAACCCCCTACACAATCCTTCTAACGCTCTCCTTTACGAAACCACCCAAGTCACCCCAATATCCTAACGTATATACAGCCTTAGTATAAAATTTGCCAAAAATCCCTTTAATGTAACCCTTCTTAATAAATTCTGCACCCCTCGAAACCCCAATATCCCCCCTAAACATAAACACCCATCAATCACCATTCATCAATTCATTAGTTCGAATCATCCAGACTGTTAAGCTAGCTAGCAAGACTATTTAATTTTTTTAGACATAACTTAGAGTCAAGACAGGGCAGAAAGACCGATGGTCGATAGCCCAACGGACAGACTAACCATATTGTTAATTACTTGTATGTTTCCATAAATTGTGTATAATTGTTCGAATAAAGATGTTGTTCTCTCTCTCAAACTTAATCTTATCTCTCGAGGATTTTAGAATTATTTAGTAGTATCTATTTGATTTTTCTAGAATGTTAATAGCTCGTGTTATCCAAATTTTTCAGTAATTTCTCATCCAATTTCTGGAATATATGTTTACAAATTTTATTTTCTGAATTTTCATAATACTCAATTTTTTAGTTCTAGAATTTTTAGGCAATTTTTCCAGCATTTTTTTCTTTTATTTCTTTGAAAGTTTTGAGCATTTATAACTTGATTTTATCGGAAGTGATTACTGATTTTTAGAAATTTCTAGCAATTTTACTTCTAGATTTCTATAAAGAGATATAAACTTTTTTATTGAAGATAGTAAGATATTGACCTTATGTCTTTCAGTCTTAATTCTACAATATTTATTTTGAATGCCTTTTAAAATTTAATAATAATTAAAACAATATTTTCAGAATTTTCTAAATATCCAATTTTTGAAGTTCTAGAACTTTTAGGCAATTTCTCCTGCAGAAAACTAGATTTCTAGTATTTTCTACCTTTTTTCTTATATTTCTTTGAAAGTTTTTCTAACTTGATCTTATCGAAATTGATTTCTGATTTTTAGAATTTTGTAGCAATTTTTCTTCTAGATTTCTACAAAGAGAGACAGACACCTTTATTAAAGATGATAATATGTTGACCGTACGCCTTTCAGCCTTGATTTTACAATTTTTCAGGAATTGCTTTTTGAATTTAAAAATAATTTAAAAAATCTTTTTAGAATTTTTTAAATACTCAAGTTTTTAAGTTCTAGACTTTTCAGGCAGTGTCTCCTGTAGAATTCTAGATTTCTAGTACCTTACAGGATTATCTTTTATTTTTAAAATATTTGACCATGTCTTACTTAATCTTATGGAAATTGATTTATAAGTTTTATAAACAATGAATAAAACGCTTACTATGTTTTGAACCACTATAATTTATTATAATATATAAATATATTACAATTTGTACGACTTAAGTTTCGACTTTTGACGGTCATTATCAACTTGATATCATTGTTCATTATGAATTACCACATAGTAACGGTCGCAACCATCGTTATGATAAGTTTTATAATTTTCTAGAAATGTTTCTTCTAAATTTCTACAACTAGAGATAATCAACTTTATTAATGATAGTTAGATAACAACTTTCAAGGTTTTTCAGCCTTGATTTTTGCAATTCTTTGGAAGTTTTCAGATATTTTGCTTGAAGTTTTTCAGCAATCTATCTTTAATTTTTTTAAATATTTTCATTCTTCAGGAATATTTCCTCTAGTCGAGGATTCTGAGCTATATGAAATTTTTCTTGTAGACTCTACCAAATCGCGAAAAGTTTTAAATTTTTACAGCAATTTGTCTTTCATTTTTTTAAATATTTCTGTTTTCAATTTTTTTTTACTTAAAACTCCGCCCGTGCTTCTTTCGTTCAAAATTTTACGTATGTTTTTTGTAATTAATTTGTTTATATGTATTTATTTAAAAAGAAGACCTAGGATCTAAAAAAATAAATAAATAATGTCATCAAAATTGATTTCTGATCTGAATTTTTCTATATTTCTACAAAAAAGACAAAACATCTTTATTGAAGATGGTAAGATATCGACCGTAGGTCTTTCAGCTTCTACAATTCTACAATATTTTAGAAATTTCTCTTAAAATATGAAAATTCACGTCGAGGATTTTGAAGGTTTTCAGAAATTTATTCTTCCAAATTTTTCAGAAATTTCTGTAAATTTTTTTTTAAATATTTTTCTTCAGTTTTTCAGAAATATGCCTTGTAGATTTTTTACAATTTTTACCTTTAAATTGTGCGAGTTTTCTTTATAGAATTTACGCTCCTTAAGTACTTCAGCATTAATTTTCATATCGTTGTTTCCAAATTGCTAGAATTTTTTTCAAAATTTTAGAATTTTTCAACATATTTTTTTCATTTTCAGTTCAACAAATCTTATCAGCAATTACATCTCTAGATTTCTAAAATTATCTACAAGTTTTTATTTTAAAATCCTCAAATGTTCTTTTCAGAGAAGTTTTAGCAAATTTCTCCTGTAGAATTCTAAATTTGTAGTATTTTCCAGCATTTTTTAAAATAAAATTTAAAACTTCTTACTTGATTTTATCGAAATTAATTTCTCATTTTTAGAAATTTCCAACAATTTTTCTTCTAGATTTCTCCAATTTTTCAGGAATTTCTCTCAAAAAGCGAAACTTCACGTCGAGGAATACGAAAGTTTTCAGAAATTTTTCTTGAAGACTCCTTAAACTTTCTAGCCATTCTTGCTTAGCTTAACGGATTTGCCTATCTAAAAGATTTAGATTTTTTTCAGCAATTTCTCTCTAATTTTTTAAAAACTATTTCTGTTTTTTAGAAAAAAATTCATTTCAGAGAAAAGCAATTTTTCATTTTTTTTTTGAATTTTTTGGCTCTATTTATAAGATAAGAATATTCTCCTGATTGTTTTTGAGTTTTTCAAGAATTATTTACCATTTCTTGTTTAATTTTATTAAAAAAATATTTTTATATCTAAAATTTTTCTTCCAGATTTATAAAATTTTCTTGAATTTATAAAATTTTTCTTGCGTATCTTATTAAAGTTTTCCTGCAAGAGATTTAAAATTTTTCAAAAAATCTATTTCATTGCTTCATATTATTTCTGCTTTATTTTATGAGAACTGTCTTTAAATTTTTAACATTTTCCTACTTATTCTATTTCCAAATCGCGCTACTTTTTTTTCCAATTTTTTTACAAAAACTCTACAGAAATCTAACATTTTTAGAATTTCATTCTCTTATTTTGTTCGAACTACTCTTCGAAAGATCTAAAATGTTTCCTTAACTTTTTAACAATTTATATTAATTTCTTGCCTGATCTTAGCGAAATTTCAAATTTCTTCAATTTTTTAGTAGTTCGCTTGCAAATTGTAAGAATTTTCTTTGTAATTGCGCTTTTCTATTGAGAGTATTTAAAAACTTTCTGCAATTTACAAGACATTTCCGATTTAGAATTCTAGTTTTTCATTACCACATTTTTTTGGACTGCGTTTCAAATTTTCTACTGTTTTCCATTATTTTCAAAGATTTTTTTCACCATTTAGCATGCATGATTGTATCAAAATTCTAGTTTCTAGGATTCATCCAGATTTATACAAATTTTTCTCTCTTAAGCAAGTTCTTTTCTAAATATTTTCCAGAATTAAATTTTTTTTAACAATTTCTTCAATATTCTAAATTTCCTTTGTCTGCGGTTAAAAAATTCTACTGTTTTCTGTCATGTTCTAGATTTTGTCACCATTTGATGTGATTGATTGTATCAAAATTAATTCCTGATTTCTAGAATTTTCCCTCCAGATTTCTAGATTTTTTTCCACCAGGTTTTAGAGTTTGCCCCCATTTGATGTGATTGATTGCATCTAAATTAATTCTTGATTTTTAGAATTTTGCAACAATTTTTCCTCCAAATTTCTACATTTTTATCTTGGGCAAATTCTTTTCAGGATTTTTTAAATAGTTTCGAGAGTTATAATTTTTTTAACCATTTATTCTCAAAAATTCTAAATTTTCTTTGTCTGCAGTTAAAAATTCTACTGTTTTCTGTCATGTCCTAGATTTTGTCACCTTTTGATGTACGTTTGTAACAAAATTAATTCCCGATTTCTAGAATTTTCCGATAATTTTTTCTCCAGATTTCTACATGTTTTTTTTTATCTTGCGCAAGTTCTTTTCAGGATTTTCTAAATACTCTTTCGAGAGATTGATTGTATCAAAATTAATTCCTGGTTTCTAGATTTTCCAACATCTTTTCTTCCAGAATTCTAAATTTTTTTATCTTGCGCAAGTTCTTTTCAGGAATTTTTAAATACTCTTTGAGAGTCTTAATTTTTTAACAATTTCTTCTCAAATATTCTTGTCTGCATTTCAAAAATTCTACTTTTTTACGAAAAATGTTCACATGATTATATCAAAATTAAATTCTTCTTTTTTACGCAAGTTCTTTTCAGGATTTTCTAAATACTTCTTTTGTCTCATTTTGTTTTAGTATTTATCATGTTTAATTTAATTTTAAAGAATCTTTCACCATTTTCTGCTTGATACTAAAAATTGGTTTCTGATTTCTAGATTTGTCCACTAATTTTACTTACAGATTTCTACAATTTTCAATATTTTTTGTTCTAATGTGGGAAGAATTTTGTCGTGTGTTTTTCCGCATTTTTCTTTTAGAATCCTTGAGTCTTTCAATATTTCTTGATTATCTTATTGGAATTTTTAAATTGCTAGAATTTTCTTCAAGGGTTTTAGAATTTTAAAATGAATAGAATTTTGTGTTTAAATAATAATTAAAACAAAATTAAAATTACTCTACTATAAATTTTAATTTTCAGACTTTTATTCTTAGCGTTTATTAATGCGTCACTGGATTCATAACTGTAACAGTAACGAAGGCAGCTAAAATTTGATCGAAAATCCATATTGGTTGAAAATAAGAATTCTTACATTGCAATGTATTAATACAGTAGTTGTTAATTATAATAACAAAGCGATTTCCTTGATTCAATTGATTCAAACAATTTCAAATTACTAAAAAATGACCCTAAAAACAAATTTCAAAAACCACTTAAAACCACATTATCTCATATTTTTCATCTACCTGATGTAGGCACTATGCGGTGAAACATTGTTGTAGAGTAATAAAATCGTTTTTGAAACAGCCTCATCAATCCAGTATTTATTTTAATTTACCTGGTTCTCTCGTAATTGCCGACTTTTCCTTGAAATCGCCCTCAGTTCCATCGTCGGAAACGGCAGCCACGCTTATAGTATATGTTGAACATGATTGCAAGTCTGAGAATACGTATTCATGTTCGGAAGTTTCTTCAAAAGTTGCAGCCGTATTCGTATTCGGTTCTTCTAATTTGATTCTATAGCTTTTAACGCAGCTGGGTTCGACCGGTGACTCCCATCTTGCTTTCAACTGTCCCTCTGCACTACTGTCGATTTGAAGATTGTTTACTTCTCCTGGCTTAGCTAAAATTTACGAAATTATAATTTTTAATAACAATCATATATATAGTTTTAAGTTTATTGATTAAGCAATAGGTTTAGGAATAAGAAACAACAGAAAAACCTTAATTAGATCATCGTGAAATTTTCTTTCATCTCAAAATTAGATGAATTAAAATACTTAAACGTAATTAAGGTTTTATCTTTTAGGTATTGATCAAAAAATCGTTTATCGTTCTCAAGGCTTAACTCTTAACGAACGACCAAGAAATCAATCTAACTTTGGTAAAGGGGTAAAACTAATAGTTACCTACTTTGACCACCTACTAAGGTTTTCATATGACTACACGGTTAGCTCCTAGAAATGGATCAGATTATAAAGCTAATGGGGGCTCAAATGGGGTAGTGCATGCGTACCGCACGACAATCGCACAGGAAGAGAATGCCGCATAGCTTCTTATACCCAAATTCCATTCTCACTTCAGTCGCAAAGGCTTGGTTGAAACCGCTTAAGATGTGGTAACCAACCCATATAGAGAGCGGTGGAGATCAAAGCTAAAAAGAACGGTGAAATGGCCCTCCGAAAAGGGCTATGGCGTGATGCTAACAACCTCACCTCGAAAAAGTGCACTGTTAAGAAACCTCAGACCAAGTCTTGGAAACTAGATGAAAATAACGTTGGCGATTTCAGCAAATAGAATAAGGAACTAAGATTTGGAACATGGAACGTGGGAATGTTAAACGTAGCAGGCGTTCTCAGCGAAATTCAAAATGAGATAGTAAAATATAAGATCAAGATGCTAGCGGTGCAAGAAACCAGATGGAAAGGAAGCGGTATCTGTGACTTAAAGAACTATAAAAGATTTTACAAAGTGGAAATTATAGTAAAAATCAACTAGGAGTAGCCTATTGTCGTTGATCGAACAATAAAAGAAAATATATTAGAAATAGAAATATATTCAAACTTCAAATAGAATATGCGTATTCATTCTCAAAGGGAGAATTACTTTCAACGTAACAATTATAAGTGCCCACGCGGAGACAGAAGAGAAAGGCAAGAGGATAAAAGTACCAAAAGTTACAACAGGTCTACAACGCGATCCAATGACATCAAACTAGTCATAGAGGATGAACGAAATAAAATTCCTTACTTCACTTATTATAATTTTATTTCGTTCATCATAATGTAAAACACTTTACATTACTCAACCCGAAATTTAGTAGCCATAGAGGATTTAACGCAAAGATAGAGCGAGAAATAATTTATGAACAAGTAGCTGGCAGTCACAGTCAGACTTTGCTAAGTCAAGAGATATGATCATCGCACCCACTAAATTTTCTAGAAGAAACATACACAAATGGACGTGGACATCGCTGGATAGAAAAAGGAGAATCAAATAGATCATGCGCTCATAAAAAAGAGAACCATCACATACAACAAACGTCAGGACAAAATGCGAGTCCGACCACAACGTAGTGGGAGTACACTACAGAAGCCGCATACGGAATAACAAAAACACTAGTAGCAAACGCTCCAATAACTATACGTAGAAAAACTAAGCGATCTAAAAACAAGAATGCAATACCAGAAGACGCTAGATGAATACCAGGACATTGAGGACGACTGGCAACCCATCAAAGTAAGTAAGTAAGTCAATAATTATAGCGGCGGCAGAATCATCAATAGGATACAAACCAAAGATAACCAGAAACGAATCGCGTGACATACAATACAGGGAAGCTATTAATGTCCGAAATAGAGACAGACTAGCATATCTAGAAAGGCCTGTAAGAACGAAATGGATGGGATACGAGAAATCCAGAAAGGCAGTCAAGAAAAAAGTAAAAAAACAGAAGAGGCCGTATGTTACCATCATCAGGAAGATAAAGAAGAAAAGTTTAGCCAAGCATACAAAGACATCAACTTTTTCAAAAGGGGGTAACAGTCAAGAACATCACTTTGCAAATTTGCAAATGGGACCCTACTATCGGGAAAACAACATATTCTACACAGATGGTATCAACACTTTCAAGATCTCCCCAATGAGAACAGCCTCAAGAAGTAACTGTTAATGAGGAAGCTGACGAGCCACCTACGAAAAAATATCGAAATCACTCGAAAAGATAAAGAACAATCAAACTTCGGGTGTCGAGAATGTCCCAGGGGAACTTCTGAAATAAGGCAGACTATTCCACTCCTATTGCATGTAGCCAATGAAAAGGAGGCAGGTGTTATTTTTTAGCCAATCACGTCAATTTATAAGTGAATAAACCGAAGTTAGCTATTTCCCGACAAATAAATTGAATTAGCCTTGATAAAAAAGCGAACAACGTTGGTTATACTTATGTCAGTTGCAAGTAGGTTATAAAATCAAATGGTTTGGTAACACTTTATCATCCATAATAAGTGGCAAGTTCTGTACCAAAAAATAAAACTCTCTCATTAAAATCGCTAAGCAACAAACTTTCATGCAAAAACAAAATTTATTCGAGTAAATTGCCATCACTTATGGTATTACTTGTGAGAAAAACTAGTAGCCAAAGTGCATAAACTAATAACTAAAATCTGGAACACAGATAAAATGCCACACATTCTATACATAAAAAGAGAGACAAACTCGCGTGTAACTACTATATGGGAATGTAGCTACTTAATACAACATACAAGATATATACAATGATCGCCAAAGGCAAATTTGGACAATTCGCTGAAAACACCATCGGGATATACCAGGCAGGATTCAGACAGATTTGCACATTCTGGGAGCTTGCCATCGATGTACACCAGTTCTTTATAAATTTTAAACAGGCGTCTGACAGTATATATAGAAACAAGCTACTGAGAGACTAGTAAAAACCACGATGCTAAACACCAAATGCACAGCACGAGTAGAAGGAGAACTAACAGACGAAAACAGGCCCAAAACAGGGGGACGGATTATAAGCGATGCTCTTCAACCTGGCACTCGAATACTAATGAGAACGACGGGAATCAGTCTAAACGACACTATTATAAACATGGCCTATGTGAATGATCTTAATATCCTGAACAGCAGTCAAGGAAGATTCCGAAAAAATGGAAGTGAGGTCAGGGGAGATTGGATGAAAATCAACGAAAGTAAAACAACATTCATATCCAAAGTAAAGGATAAATCAACGAAGGAAACATTTGGAAACAACAACTTCGAGAGCGTTAGGTATTTCAGCTACTTAGGCTCCACCAACGTAAATACCCTAAATCAGGCATGTGCAACTACACCAAGACCGCGGGCCGGAAAACAAATTCAACATAAAATCGCGGGCCGGACCTTTGTATTTGAATTTATAAGGAACGGAGAGATTCGTAGTTTGATTTAAGGAAATGATATTATGTTTATTACGTTTTAACATTTGAAAAAAATGTAAAAATAACAACAGATATGTACATGTATGTAGTCATTTATTAGAATTGGCTTTCAGAAAATAGATTAAAATGAACAAGTACAAATAATCAATATAATGAAATATCGGATGTCGCAACACGCAGAGTATTCTCCAAATGTAAGTCTCGTACAAGATTACGTGTTTCTGATTTAACAAACTTCATTCTCGAAAATAGCTGCTCGCATTAGTATGTACTTCCAAATAATGACATTATTTTTTGAGCCAAATATGAGAGATTTGGAAATTTATTGGTTTGTAAATATTTTTTTATAAAAATCAGTTAACGGCTTGTCTCTAAATATCGCCTTAAGATCGGATTATTCTTGCAATTCAATGAGTTCCATTTACAATGAAAAATTCTTATATTTCCACATCAAATGGGGAGGAAAAAATTTTCAGACTTGCTTTTTGGCAGCGAAAATCTTTAAATCTGGTGTTAAATTCATCTCTTAAAAATTGTAACTATTTTGCAAAAGTTTCGAAGCTAGTACGATCTTTATAATTTGCAAGAGTAGGATAATGGTAGGTATTCCCTGTTCGGAGCGGATTTTCCCAAAATCTTAATTTATTTTGGAATGACTTGACGTGACCATAAAGTTCATAAACAAGTTGTTCTTGGGATTGCAAATAGTATTTAATTCATTCGTATGACTTGTTACATCAACGAGAAACGCAAGATCGCAAACCCAATTTATGTTCTTTAGCTCTTGTGCAGGTTTTTCATTCATATCCATAAAAACAAATACTTCATCTTTCAAATCATAAAATCGTTTTAACATTTTTGCTTTACTTAACCAGCACACTTCACAATAAAATGTCAGATCTTCAAATTAAGACTGCAGTTCTTCCAAAAATATTTGGAACTGACGGTGGTGAAGTGCTCTTGATTTAATGAAATTTATGCAAGAAACTACTGTTTTCATTACATGTGTAAATTTGATCGATTTTGCACACAAATTTTGTTAATGTAAAATGCAGTGAAATACGCTCAAATCTTCAGTGTCAATATTCCTACTACATAGTTCCAATTTAATTCTATTGACAACTCGCACTATCAGTAGTAATTCCACTTAGATTCTCCCATTTAAGCTCAAATTGATCAAAAACTGCTTTTACTTCTTCGAAAATGTTTTCTCCTCGTATGGTATCCTTTATAGGTCGAAGAGCCAACAATTCTTCCATGTAATTAAATTTGATATCAATTCCTCGAATAAAAATAGCTAATTGTGGGGTATCGGTAGTATATGTGCTCTCATCGAGAGCAATTGAAAATGGCTCAAACTTCTGCGACGCACGTAACTTTTGATTTGATATCGTTGGCCATATCATCGATATGCCTTGTTATAGTCCAGTGAGAATGACTTATTTTTTCTATATCGTCGCTCTTTTCAGGACACAGTTCTTTAACAACAACACTAAGACACTCTTTAACAAAATCACCTTCAGAATAAGGTTTAGAATACTTTGCAATTTTTTCACTAATTATACAACTTGTTCGTACAATACTATTATATAAATCACTTTGTTTGTGGAAAAGAGTCTGTTGCGCAGATAAACATTATTTGAAATTTATTATTTTATCTTTTCTTTGTTGCCCCTTGAGATTACTAGTACTAGAATGTTTTGATGTACACTGGCGTTTTAAATTAAATTCTTTTACCACTAATATACTTTCGAGGCAAATTAAACAAACAAACTTGTTTTTTTGCATAATAAAAAAAGTAATCTTTAGTCACTTATCTTGAAAAAACACGATTTTCAATATTAACTTTACTTCTCTTCTCTGATGTCATTTTAAAGATTATGTTAAATTGTAAATTAAGTATGAATTTAAAAACTGCTGTGCCTCACTACAAATAACTACGTGCTTTTGCTCTGCTTATTCTTCCTTCACTAATCAACATACTTACAGCCAGTGCAAATAAGATGGGGTTTTCCCTGTTTATTGCATAAACTGAATTCTGAGTTGACTAAATACAGTACAAAACTTTATGATCCTCAGATTATATGAAAATTATTAAGAATACATATATATTTTTAACTTTCAAGAGGTTTAGTCAGATTTGAAAATTGGGCTGCGGGCCGGATGAAATGAAGTCAGGGGCCGGATCCGGCCCGCGGGCCGTACATTGCACATGCCTGCCCTAAATGATAAAACCATGAAGATAAAAGACCTCTTCTCCCTGCTACCAATTACAAAGTCTAGAAACATCCAAAGAGAGATAAAACTCGCATAAACAAAACAAAAGAGTGAAAAATAAGATTCAATCACGAATTGTACCAACTATACAGAGGCCCACTCATCACAAAACACATAAGACTAATGAGGAGCAGAAGGAAAACGACCAGCTAGTTTACCAAGAGCAAGATGAGCAGATAATGTATCCAAAAAATTGCTAAAAATAAGGAACTGGAAAAGGTCAGCTAAAGACCGTGAACGTTGGAGGCCAGAGGCGAAGTTTGGCTGTAGTTTGAATTAAGGTAATGGCTAGTCAAAACAGAAAACTGATTCTTGGAAATATGGCAGGCTAGTAAATTGGACAGGATAAAATCATCCTACTACAGCAGCACCTCTAAAAGAAAAAGTGCCGATTCAGATAGAAGTATTGGGTTGAGTGTTAAATCATTTCAGCTCCGAGCAATAGATGTCTACACTTGTATTTTGTCCAATCATCTAATCTAAATCATTTGGGAGGAGACACTTCAATTGTCATTTAAAAATGTCGTGTATTCTAAGCTGCTACCACAAAACCAAACAATCAATACGGCTGTATACTGTCGCCAATTGGACAAATTGAATGAAGCCATTAATGAAAATAATTGGCAAATCGTAAGGGTGTTGTTATTCTTCCATGAAAACTCGAGACCACACATAAGTTTAGTGACCCGTCGAAAGTTGTTGGAGCTTGGATGGGATTTAATGGACCATCTACTACACTCACCAGACTATTACTTTCCCTTATAGTATATATAGGGGAAGTATTGTTTTTGTGCGTGAAAATGTCTGTGGACGATGTATCTCAAAAACTAATGATCCGATTGAGATAAAACTTTAAACTTAAGGTTTTATCGTTAAAAACTGGAACTGAAAAGCTTTTGGTGAACATTTAAAAACCGGAAGTAGATGTTTACTAGAGGCCGTTTTTTGGTTTTTTCCGATATTTTTTCTAATATAAAAAATTTTACAAAATTTTTCAAACAAAAGTTAAAGGAAATGAGAAAGTGAAAAAGTTTTATTAAAATATTTTTTTCATAAAATTCTTAACTTTCGAAAAAAAAAAAAAATTTTTTAAAATTTAACATTTTTTGCTAATTGCTAATAAACTATTGGAGTAACATGAAATTTATTTAACCAATAAATGTAGAGAATTCAAAATTAAACAAAAATATTAAGAGTAAATTTTTTGCGCAAACCTCATAGTTCTTGAGTAAAATATAGTAAAGTACTATGATGGCCAGATCACTATTTGAATATATAGGGAAAGTATTGTTTTCGTGAATGAGAATGTCTGTGGGTGCTGTATCTCAAAAACGAATGATCATTTTGAGGTGAAACTTTAAACATAAAGTTTTTTTGTTAAAACCTGGAACTGAAAAGCTTTTAATGAACATTCATAGACCAAAAGTTGATGTTTACTCGAAATTTGAAAAATATTACATAACTTTTCAAATAAAATTTAAAGGGAATTAAAAAACTGAACAAATTTTATTAAAATATGGTATTAAAGTCCTTAACTTACAAAAAAATTAAAAAATTAAAAATATAAATCTCATAGTTTTCGAGAAAAATGTAAGGAAAGCACTACCATTTCTTATGTATCTTTACATTTTACAACTTTTAATTAAAACCCTCGCTTATGATTTACTGATTGGAGGGTAAGATAGAGGAAACACACCCACCCTGCACATACATATTAACTTTAAATAGTAATCGTTGATAATTTTGCTGCTTAAAAAACAATTAAATCAAACAAATGTATTTCCAAGAACTTTCTTCCATATTTCAAGCAATTTTTTTTAGAAGTTTTTTTAAAGGTTTAATTTAAAAAAATATGAATCTAACAAGTTTTGAAGATTTATATCGCTGGTTTTAAATTTTTCAACAATTTCTTTTCTGCTTTTGACAATTTTTTCTGAAATTTCTTTTAACAATTTGTAGCAATTCTTCTTTCGAATTTTTGTTTTCTATCAAAAATTATTCTAGATTTTAAACATTTTTCAGCAATTTGTTTCAAAATTTCTACAAATGTCCAGTAAATTGCGAGGACATTTCCAGAAATTTCTCTTTATTTGGTTAAGAATTTCTCAGCATTTTTTTTTGTAGATTTTTAGAATTTTTATTAAATTTTCTTCCTTACTTATAGAATTCTTCAGAATTAAAAATTGCAAGATTATTATTTTAAGGACGCTATTTTTTTCTGGGTTTGTAGCATTTGTTGTCTCTAATTTTGTTTAGCATTTTAAAGCAATTTTTATTCCAAACTTTAAAATTTTTAGAATTTTTGGTATGATTTCTAGAAATTCCTAGCATTTTTTTTCAATATTTCTAAAAATTTATAAAATTTTCTTGATTTTTCTAAAAATGAAGTTGTTAGGAATTTGAATTTATCAAAAATTTTCTTTTAATTTCTGTCCTCTTTCACATGGTTAGAATTTTCCCCAAGATATCTAGAATTTTCTAGCAATTATTTTCAATATTTCTACATTTCTTTTTGCTAAGAATATTCTAGCCAATTCTCTTACAAGTTTTTTTTCTGGGTTTCTAGAATTCTTCAACAATTATTCCTGGATTCATAGAATTTCTAAGAACAATTTTTTCTAACAATGTTTATTCTGGATTTTTAGAATTTCTCCAGAATTTCTCTTCCAAATTTCGAAAACTGTCTATAAGAATTTATTTAGCATTTTAAAGCCATTTATCTCTTTTTCAATATTTCTCGCAAATTTAATCCCTATTTTTTTTGTTCTCCAGAAATTTCTCTTCTCTTCCAAATTGTAAAAACTTTCTAGAGATTTCTTGATTTTTCCCAAAATTATGTTTTAATTTATTGCGATTTTTTAAGCAATTTCATTTCAAATTTTCATTTAGATTTCTAATGAATTTTCGGATATCTCTTCTCTTCCAAATTGTTCAAGATTTCCAAGTATTTTCCAGCACTTTTGCTTAATATTTGTACAAAATTTCACCGTTTATTCTTTAGTCATTAATAAATTAAAACAGTAATTTAGATAATGTAATTGCAGGGTCGCATAGTCGCCACCCATCCTGCATATAACTTTACAAATAATTTTAAACGTTTATTAACACCATTAACATATTTTTTTCTTATAATGCTCGAAACTAAAACACTGTCAGTAATTGTAATTTCATTGTATATGTAGGGTGGGTGGGTGTCCACTATCACACACCCACCCACCCCACATAGATAATTTTACATCAACCATTGACACTGTTTTAAATTCTTGAAAACTACAACTACATTACTGTTGGTGTGGCCCGAAAATAAATTAAATCATAGCTTTTAGTTAAAGTTCAAATGTTTATGTTGGGTGGGTGGCCAATATTCCACCCTCCAATTTTATATATAGATAACAATTTTTAAAAATAGATAAATACAATATTTAGAGTATTTTTTAAATTGAAATTATTTTATATTTTAGTCAAATTCAAAAAAAATTATCTAAACAAAAATATTAAGAATAGCCTTTTTGCGTATACCTCATAGTTTTCGAGAAAAATATAGGGAAAGTACTATGATGGCCTCATCACCATTTGAATAGTAATGTTTTCGTGCATTAAAATGCATGAAAATGTGTTTTTTGTCGATATTTTTTTAAATATGAAAAATATTACAAAACTTTTCAAACAATAGTTAGAGAGAATGAGAAAATAAACGACTTTTATTAAAACATTTTTTCATCAAATTCTTAACTTTCGAGAAAAAAAATGAAAATTTTGACATTTTTTGTCAATTGCTAATAAACTATTAGAGTTACATGAAACTTGTATTATTAGGAATAGCCTTTTTGTATAAACCTCATAGTTTTTGAGTAAAATATAGGGAAAGTACTATGATGGTCACATCACCATTTTATTTGTTTTGATCTTTGCAAAACTCTTTTAATGGAAAAACAATTTAATTCAAACAATGATGTCAAACAGCACTTGCTTTATTTTTGTGCTGAGAAAGGCGTGATATCATGATCTTACCCGAACGATGGCAAAAGGTTATCGAAAATAATTGTCAATACATAACCGATTAAAATTACTTCTTTCTATAAAAGTCGCATTTGATTATTATAGAAAAAAAAATCAACCCTGTTAAGACACTGGAAAAATACTGATGATGTCTTGACTAAGAGCGACCGAACGAAGAAAAATATTTGTTTGTCAATGGAATAGGAAAAGCTCAAGTAGAGTCTAACTACAGTAGCAGTCCCTTAACATTTACATAAAGAAGTTTGAAGAAAAAATATAATCCATAGAATTATTTAACAACTTCCCAACTACATGCACTGAATTAATTTTCTTAATCTTGAGATCTTTCAAAATTCAGCTTCTTTAAGTATATATGTGTATATTTGTTTACTATTTAATAATAAACAAAATTTTTAAAGTCTTAATTGTCATTTTTAATATTAAAGTTAAAATTTTGATAGAAAGTCTAAATCACATAGCGATTTTCTTACCTGTAGCAAAAGTCATTTCCCCAGTAACATTATCACTTCTTATAGTTTGGATTCCAACATTTGCACAGTATAACGTCGTATTTCTCACCAGCACATTATTATCTGTTTCAAAAGTGTCTCCATTTATTCGCACTCTGTACCTTGAGCAATGTGAACTTACTGCACTAGGCCAAATTATCGTCGTGAATCCTTTAAAAATTTGGATTGCAAAGTCACCAACCTTTTCTGGATCTGAAAGAATAATTGACGTTAATTTTCATCGTTTTAGTTATTTTCCTCTTAGTGAACATTATCACACAAAATATAAATAAAAGGAATTGATTTTATATTAAGTGAAACAAATATTCAATTCAATTCAATGGCTTTACAGCGTTGATTCGAACCCTGGCCTCCCTTAATTTATTCCTCCATTCTATCCATCGCCACTCTTCAGTAGTTTTAGGACTTTTTTGGCGTCTTCTCCGACAGCATCCTCCTAACGCTGTCTTGGCCTTCCGATTGGTCTTATGCCTTCCATCTTGCACTTGTCACTCTACGTGGCATCCTGTCTTATGGCATTCTTAGCAGGTGTCCTGCTATTCGGTAAGGCAAAATTTTCTCATTATGACCTTGAGTAACTACATATATAGATCTTAGTCCAATTAGTTAGATATTTATGTAAAAATTTTATCTTTAATATATTTTAAGTAGGATATCAACAATTAATAAAAACAATACAGAGATAACGATAAAAAATATTTGTTTGATACATAAAAAAATTATATAAGAGCTTTCATTATTATAGCATTTAGTTAATCTTTAGATTTTAAGTTTATTAAAGTATGTTTTACTTTGTATGAACAATTTTGAGCAAACGTTTAAATTTCTTTGGCTCTCATAGAATCTGAGAGGCACGAGTGGTTTGCCAATTGGTAGTCTGGCTCTTGGGAGTTTAGTCTATTTGGAGCGTTTCTCTGAAGCGGACCGCGTGTTGTACGTGCGAGAGTTTTACAAAAATTGTGATTCGGAGATTTCAATAGAGGATTTCGCCTCTCAAATGAAGCGTTAATAATACTTCTCATTCGAAAATAGGTGACAAAGTTTGAAGAAAGCTCAACACGTAGATGTGACATAAATTGACTTCTACGGAGTCCTAATTTAACCCCTACAGACTTTTTCAAGTAGGGTTCTCTGAAATCTAAAGTTTACTCCAATAGACCAACTTCTTTGGCACATTTTAAAGAAATAGCAGCCATCACAGAGTCGTAATTTTGGTGAAGAAAAAACACTTGTTTGTTCCATATTGTTACTTGTTCATCGAGAGGGTAGCTCAATAAGTATCAACTACATCACAGAGTCTACCTGCCGAGTCGTTATATAAAAATATAATGTTCAATTCCAAAATTATATAATTTAATTAAATAATAAACACATTTCCACTCACTTTTTTTAATTGGTCTATTAAATGTAAGCTATATTATTTTGAATAATAAAATGTATTAAAATCCTTTAGTTCGTTGTAGAAAATTAAATATTAATTTAAAAAAGTTGTTGTAGATTCACGAAATGTTTTCGTATTTTTAAATTAATATATTATTTTATTTCAAAAAAATATGAATTTAATATTACCTGTATATATTGTTTTGTAAATTGTATCCTTAAAACCGCAGATGTTATTCGCTTCAATAACCACATCATATTTTTCGCATTTCCACAAGTTATCGTACAGATAAGAGTTGCTGATTTGGTGTCGAAATAAGGGAATAAACGTCCGACTTGAGCTACTGTTGATGGTGTATTGGTATTCACAATCGGAATAACTCTCCTCCATCGGATCCCACGAAAGTAACACCTTTCTGTCGACAGTGCGAGAAACTTTGAAGTTTCTTATTTTTGGGTTTCCTAAAAATAATATTAATAAAATATTAACGCTGTAAACAATTGTACTTTATTGCGCTTACTGTGATTGCATTCGGAACAAACTGTGTTGATTTCCGCTGAATCTGGACTTGTTGTTGTAGTGCTGGTAGTTGGTTTTCTGTAATGTAGGATTGTTGTAGGTTTACCTTCAGTTGTTGGTGGATATTCTGTTGTCCTGGCTGTACTGCTGGTAATTATATCAATAATCTCTGAACCTAAAAATATATAGGAGTTATCTTACTACTACTAAACAGCTTTATTCACAAAATGAAAATAAAATATAATACATGTAATGTATAAAATAAAATTAAATAAATTCTAACATAGTTGGTCTTCTGTTTCATGACTATAGACCAGTGGTCTTTCAGCCCGTGGGAGTTATCTTATTTGTCAATAAATTTTGTATTTTGATTGATTAATTTAACCTAGAAAAACAATGCATATATTTTAACAAAAAATATTTAAACCTTAAAAATTGATTAAAACACCAGTATCACTTGTTTTTTTTTAAATTAATGGAGTTATTGAAACAAATTAACTTCTCAGGAAAAGTCAACAAATGCTTTTAAAGTCAACTAAGAATTTAAAACATTAGAGATATTATATTTGCAAAATGTTAATTATAACATGAGTTAAAACCAAAATTAAATGTAGCATTTCACGAACGGAATAGTTTAATATGTTTTCTGATTTAATTTAATTATAAAATTTTAACACTTAAAGAAATACTGAATGTTTTTAATATTGTACTATAACAATGTTTCACCACACAATGGCCTAATCAGGTAGATACAACATTATTGTAGTACAATATTAAAAACATTCAGAAACCCTATACTATGTCAGTATTTCTTTAATTGTTACTAAGGAGTTTCGACAAGTAACAGCCTCATCAATCCAATATAACAAATTTATTATTATAAAGACTCTACTTACTGTAAGTTTGGGTGGTTAATTCATCAAATTGTTGAGAAGTACCTTCTTCTATTTTGGCATCGTCATCAAATATTTCGGAACCTATATTGATTATAAGATTTTAAGGAAATAGTAGACATTTCAATTATTTACAACCTTAAGAGGGATTTTGCGGAATAATTTGCATTAACAAAAATGATATTTCATAAAAATATTGTTTACTCACTATAACTCGGCGTACTTGTTTCTTCAAAGTTGGCTGTACTTATGAGTTCTGTTGTAACTGTAGAACCATCAGTTAAACAATTATCGCATTTGGAAGTTTCCAGTGTGGTACTTTTTATGCTGACTTCATCAATTATTTCGGAATCTGAAAAAAAAAGAAAACGATATAAGGCATTCTTATAAAAATCATCTATTAAAAACGTTAAAAAATTTTGATTTTTTATGTTCCAACTGTTTGCCACAATACTATTTAGTGCAATAGTAGCAGTAAATAATATCCACTACCATATTTTACCATTGCACGTAGTGCGGTAATTATCATGAAGATCTACACCTTCATGAATTTATTGTAATCATTTTTGTTTGGGGTATTGTTCCAATAATAAAAATCTTCTTAGCAAAAGTTCGCTAAATAATTTATAGGAAGTGAAGGAATTGTCAAAAAAATATCTTATAAATGAGAGACGCAAGTTTTGACAAATCTTGACAAAGAAAAATTTTAATTGTGAAGGCGTTTAGTTTGTAGTACATCTTGAATATAATGAAGAAGGAGATAGAAAAAGTTGTCCTTATTCTAAAAGCGAATTTTCAGCAGTTACTCCTTTGTAGAAAATAAATTGATGAATATAATTAACTCTTAAATATAGCCAAAATAAAGAACCGAAACGAATGTGCTTTTATTTTACGCAAATTTAAAATTGCAGGTTCCACAAATGTTAAACATATACCAGAAGTTTAAAAATGTGTAAAAAAATTATAGGTATCTGTAAACAGTCTGGTCACACACCAAACTAAATTAATTAATATCGTCAATGACCAAAAGATGGCCGAACTTGTTAAATGTATAGACACGGATTCTCCCAAATATTACATTTAAAATACCAGAAAATAATTCAGTGGGAGGCGTAAAAACCTTTGGATGTCTGTATATTTATAATCTTGACCCAAAAACATCGCCAGAGGAAATAATAAAATCGTTTAAAAGTTGGAATGCCGCTATAATAATTAGATGATTTAAAGAAGTCACTTAGGTCTACAATGTAATTGTCAGATTACAGTTGATAGACAATAGTTAATAAATAACAGTTTACAGATGTCATTTCGCAGATTACAGATGACAGTTAATAGTAGACAGATAACAGTTGACAGATGACAAATAGCAAATGACAGATGACAGTTGACAGATAACTATTGACAAATAACAGATGATAGTTAAAATGACAGATAGCAAATGACAAATACTAGGTGAGAGTTGATAGATCTCAGATAGCAAATGATGAATCACAAATATCAATTGTCAAATGACAGTTGACAGATGACACTTGCCATTTATTTATTTATTGTATTATTTGGAATTCTTGCTTAAAAGTACATATAAAAACAAATAAATAGAACAAAAAACAACCATAAAATTTTAGGCGAAAGAAGCAGATAACAGATGACAGTGACAGATGATAGCATCACATGGCGGTTGTCAGATAACAGTTGGCAGATGTCAGTTGCCAGATGATAAACTACAGCTGATAGATGACAGTTGAGAGATAACATTTGCCATAAGACAGATGATAGTTGCCAAATAGCAGTGGACAAATGACAGTTGCCAGATGCCAATCCACATATGACAGACGGAAGATAACAGATGGCAGTTAAGAGATAACAATTGACAAATAACAGATGACATGACAGATGATAATTGACAGATGGTGGCAGTTGACAAATGACAATTAGCAGATGACAATCCAGAGTTGAGAGATAACAATTGACAAATAACAGATGACAGTTGACAAATGACATTTACCATAAGACAGATGACAGTTGATAAATGATAGTTGCCATCTGTCATATGTCGATGACAAACGACATATGACAGATGGAAGATAACAGATGGCAGTAAAGAGATAACTATTGACAAATAACATATGACAGTTGGCAGATGATATTTGCCATAAGACAGATGACAAATAACAGATGATAGTTGACAGATAACAATTGCCAGATGAGAGTTGAGAGATAACATTTGACAAATAACACATGATGGTTGCTAGATGACAATAGACCGATCACAATTGACAGATGACAATTGCTAGATGACAGATGACGGATAACAAATGACACATAATATTTTACATTTCAAAAATGGAATTGAACATTGATTGACAAATAACAGATGACAAATGGTAAATGAGTTGACAGATATCAAATAACAGTTAACATATAACATGACACTAGACAAGTAACAGTTTATATATCACAGCTAGCAAATAATAAATGACAGTTCATAGGTGGTCTACTACTAGTAGACATTTGACAAATGACAGTTGCCAGATGCCAATCCACATATGACAAACGGAAGATAACATATGACAGTTAAGAGATAACAATTGACAAATAACAGATGACAATTGACAAATGACAATTAGCAGATGACAATACAGAGTTGAGAGATAATAATTAACAAATAACAGATGACAGTTGACAAATGACATTTGCCATAAGACAGATGACCGAAAACAGATGACAGTTGATAGATGATAGTTGCCACATGGCAGTGGACAAATGACGATTACCCGATGACAATCGACAAATGACAGATGGAAGATAACAGATGGCAGTAAAGAGATAACTATTGACAAATAACATATGACAGTTGGCAGATAATATTTGCCAAAAGACAGATGACAAATATCAGATGATAGTTGACAGATAACAATTGCCAGATGGCAGTTGACAGATGAGAGTTAGCAGATGACAATCGACAGATGATAGATGGAAGATAACAGATGAGAGTTGAGAGATAACATTTGACAAAAAACAGATGATAGTTGATAGATGACAATAGACCGACCACAATTGACAGATGACAATTGCTAGATGACAGATGACAGATAACAAATGACACATAATATTTTAAATCTCAAAAATGTAATTGACAAATAACAGATGACAAATGGTAAATGAGTTGACAGCTATCAAATAACAGTTAACATATAACATGACACTAGACAAGTAACAGTTTATATATCACAGCTAGCAAATGACAAATGACAGTTCATATGTAGTAGTAGACAGTTGATAGATGACAGTTGTTAGATGACAGTTATCAGATGATAATTGGCAGATGCCTGTTGTCAGATGATAAATAGTTGACAAATAACAGATGACAGTTAACAGATTACTGTTGACAGATATCATTAGACAAACAACAAATGACAATTGATGGATAATTGTCAGGTGACAGTTGACAGATAATAGTTAATAAAGATGACAGTTGACAGATGACATTTCGTAGATTACAGTTGACAGATAATAGTAGACAGATAACAGTTGAGAGGTGACAGATGACAGATAACAGTTGAAATAACACAGAAAATGACAAATAACATGTGACAGTTGATAGATGTCAGATAGCAAATGATGAATCACAAATAACAGTTGTCAAATGATAGTTGCGATTACAGTTGACACATGACACATATCAAATAACGAATGACAATTAATAGATAACATATGAGTGTAAACAAATGGCAGTTGATATATGACAACTATCAAATGACGAATAACAGTTCAGACGTGGTAGTTGTCATCTGATAGATGACAGTTACCAGATAACTGTTGACAGATAACATTGGACAAATAACAGATGACAATTGATGGACAATTGTCAGATGACAGTTGACAGATAATAGTTAATAAATAACGGTTTAAAGATAACAGTTGGCAGATGACATTTCGCAGATTACAGTTGATAGATAGTTGTAGACAGATGACAGTTATCAAAGGACAGTTGACAGATAACAGTTGATAAATAACAATAGATGCAAGTTGAAATGACAGATAGCAATAGATGTCAAATGGCAAATATTGAATAACAAATAACAGATAACAGTTGATGTGAAACATATTGTAGAAAACAGATGCCAGTTGTCAGATGATAGTTGACGGATGACAATCGATAAATGACAGATGGTAGATAATAGATGACAGTTGACAGATGACAATTGCCAAATGATCTTCGACAGTTGTCAATTAACAGGTAACAGTTGATAGATGACAATAGACCGATCACAGTTGACAAATGACAATTAATAGATGACAGCTAGCGAATGTAAGTTGACATATGCCAGATATCAAATGACAAATGACAGTTAACAGATAACATTTGACCATAAATAAATAACAGTTATCTGCCAACTATCATCTGTTAACTACCATCTACAAGCAGCCATTCGTTATTTGTTGGCTGTCATAACAAATAACGAATGGCTGCTTGTAGATGGTAGTTAACAGATGATAGTTGGCAGATAACAGTTGACAGATAACAGATGCAAGTTGAAATGACATTACCTATAAGACATATGACAGATAACAGATGATAGTTGACAGATGACAATCGATAAATGAGAGATGGTAGATAATAGATGACAGTTGACAGGTGACATTACCTATAAGACAGATGTCAGATAGTAAATGATATATCTTAAACACCAGTTGTTAAATGGCAGTTTACAGTTGACACATGATAGATGACAGTTGACAGATGACATTACCTATAAGACAGATGACAGATAACAGATGATAGTTGACAGATGACAATCGATAAATGACAGATGGTAGATAATAGATGACAGTTGACAGATGACAATTGCCAAATGATCTTCGACAGATGACAGATGGAAGATAACAGATGGCAGTTGAGAGATAACAGTTGTCAATTAACAGGTGACAGTTGATAGATGACAATAGACCGATCACAGTTGACAAATGGCAGTTGACAAATGACAATGAATAAATGACAGCTGGCGGATGTAAGTTGACAGATGACAGATATCAAATGACAAATGACAGATAACAGATAACATATGACCATAAATAAATAACAGTTGATATGACAGCTAACAAATAACGAATGGCTACTTGTAGATGGTAGTTAACAGATGATAGTTGGCAGATACCAGTTGACAGATAACAGATGCAAGTTGAAATGACAGACAGCAAATAACAAATAACAGGTGACAGTTTAATAGATGTCAGATAGTAAATGATTAATCTTAAACACCAGGTGTTAAATGTCAGTTTACAGTTGACAGATGATAGATGACAGTTGACAGATGACATTACGTATAAGACAGATGACAGATAACAGATAATAGTTGCCAGATGATAGTTGACAGATGACATTCGATAAATGACAGATGGTAGATAATAGATGACAGTTGACAGATGACAATTGCCAAATGATCTTCAACAGATGACAGATGGAAGATAACAGATGACAGTTGAGAGATAACAGTTGTCAATTAACAGGTGACAATTGATAGATGACAATAGATCAATCCCAGTTGACACATGACAACTGCTAGATGACAGTTGACAGATGACAATTAATAAATGACAGCTGGAGGATGACAGTTGACAGAAGACAGATATCAAATGACAAATCACAGTTAACAGATAACATATGACCATAAACAAATAACAGTTGATATGACAGCTAACAAATAACGAATGGCTGCTCGTAGATGGTAGTTAACAGATGATAGTTGGCAGACAACAATTTACAGATAACAAATGCAAGTTGAAATGACAGATAGCAAATAACAAATAACAGGTGATAGTTGATAGATAGATTGATAGTAAATGATAAATCTTAAACACCAATTGTTAAATGGCAGTTTACATTTGACAGATGATAGATGACAATTTACAGATGACATTACCCATAAGACAGATAACAGATGACAGTTGACAGATGTTAGTTGACAGATGACAGATAACAGATGACAGTTAACAGATGTTAGTTGACAGATGACATTTACCAGATGACAATCTACAGATGAGAGATGGAAGATAATAGAGTTAAGAGATAACAGTTGACCTATTACAGTTGATAGATAATCATTGACATATTATAGTTGACAGATAACATTTAACAAATAACAGATGACAGTTGATAGATGACAATTGTTTATAGAAGACAATAGAACTTTAATTTGAATTATTTAATCTATATCTTCATGAAACTTAAAAAATAAACCAACAAAAGTATTTAAGAATGAAGTTAATTTAATTTTAAATCAAGTTTTGAATTGCTAAACAATTGCTACAATAAGAGAATAAATAATAAAATCCGATAGAGTGTATATACTATTAAAGGTAACTTGTTTATTCTTGATTTTATAAAACCAAGAAAATTAAATCGATGGGTAACCTTTACTGTAACAAAAATTAATAAGAAATAACTTGTATTAGTAGTTTAATTTTTGAACTAAAACAAAAAAGCTAGACAGCTATTATTATGGCAGTTGTCAAACAGTTAAACTTCAAGTAAAAATTTACCAACAATTAAACAACTGACTCTTAGAAGTTATAAGAACCTTATTTTAGGAAACCCCCTCGTATTTCTCAGGAAATCCCCATTTTTCAACTATTTTTGCCAATTTTGAATTTTGTCGATTATCGCGTCGTCTGTCACGAATACAAACAAAAAATCCAATAAAACTTTCTTATTTTTTCCCGGAGTATTCAAATCCGTACCAAAAAAGGTGGTTTCTATTTAACTTTTCTATTTCTTATCCCCTACCTTTGATGGCCTGTATCTTGGTCATTTGAAGACTTTTATAATAAGTTTTTTACGAATCATCATTTTCACTATATTCAGTATATCTGGTTAATTTTATTCCCCTAGTTACAGAAACATCCTCTATTTAAACAATTTGTCTAATTTTGTAAACTCATATTTAATATGCATTTCATATACAAAATTTAAAAAAAATTCTCCTTAAATGATATAAAAAGTGTGAAGCTCTAAGAATTGTGAAGATCAAATAATATAAAAACTTCCTTCAGCAACTTTTTTTAATCATTTGAGGAGAAAAAATTAAATATGAATTTTCATTTACTGAAGGTCAAAGGCTATACATGATTAATAGTTTACAGGAAAATCAATTTAGAAGAGAAGTTTGAAAAAATCAATTAAAACTGAAGTGATTAAGAACTATTTCAGTCGATTTATTTATCATTTTTATTCTGTTTATAAGAATTAGAAGTACAACTAGAAGCAAGAGTTAGAAACAAGGAAACTATTGAATTAGAAATTGACATCATCAAATTTAATGCTAAATTGAGTTTAGAACTTATGTTAAAGTAATAACAATTTTGTATACTTTTACACATTTATATAACCTTAAGAAATTTATTGATTTTGTTATAGTTTTTGCAAATTTTTAACATCAATTAATCAAATAATCAACCATCAAAATATTATTAATTACTCTTTTGAATAATTGATTAATTTTAATCATCGAATTTATAAGTACATTACGGCCTTATTATGTTCCTTTTTTTAATCATTAAACCCTGTTTTTAAATTACTTATTAATTAATTTATCAAATAATTATCGTTTACATTTTCAAACATAACGTTAATAAAATAATTACATTTCGTTTATCTTAAAGATCCTAATAAACCTGTTTTCGAACACCTGCTATTAAAGTTTTCGCATTTAAACATATTTTAATTGAAATCATCTTATCATTGATGACAATACGAAACGATCAATTTTTTGATAATATTAATCCTGGTTTGTAGATAACACTGTCTTGCTGTAATATTATCATTCGGATTAGTGTGGCTTATTATATTAATAAATCAACTATCGTCCATTTGGTAATTAAAAATACACTTTTATCTTAATACCAGTGTGTTTTTCTTTTAAATTACCCATTCGATATCAGCGGTTCAAATTGTGGCCAGGATGTTTTATATGTTCGAGTGTATTTATCCACCAAACATGAGTAATGAGGGGAAATCCATGCGAAGGTCAATATTGGGCTTAAAAATTCACATAAAGGTTTTTAAAATTAGAGAAAATTATAGGTATATAAGAATTTTAGGAGAAAAATGTTACTGCACAAATAACGATAATGAATAAACGTTTTCTGAGAAGTAATTGTGATTAATATTTGATTAAGCAATTATATTAGTCATAATAATGATTATGATCGTTGCTACAACATTTCTATTGTTTTAATTGAATTCGTTTTTAATTATGAGATCAAATAAAAAGTCTAATACTAAAATAGATAACGGTTGGAATTTTCAAAAACTTTATTTTATACATTTAACATTAGTTAATAATTTTGTTTCATTAAGAATGCAATGAACAAAGTTTTTTATACACCATTTATTATACCTGTAAATAAAATATTGGATTGATGAGGCTTTTACTTAGTGAAATTCCATTAAATAGGTGATAAATAAAACTCTCCTGTTTTGAGAATTTAATGTCGATGTGTGGCGAAATAATTGTCGCAGTGCATCGACATTAAAATATAAATATAAAGTGTAAAGGTTTTATCACCAAAAATTAAAATAATCTTTTAATTGGGAGAAGTAATATACTTATGTTCCATGTTCATTTTATCAGATAAACTGGCACGTGTTTTGATCCTTACGGATCATTATCAATATTTTTAGTTAGTATACAAGGTATAACTTAATAACTATTGACTATTACTTTAGTTACTGATTCTTGTCTGGTCGATTTTTCAACTGGAGTTCACCTTCTGCAGGTAAAAATAATATTAAGGTAGAAGGTCCGTGCGATTTAAGTGTGAATGATATATTGTTTGACAGTGGTGGGCGATGCCCTTTACAATTGATCCCTGTGAATACCTAGATCGCTCGATGGGGGTGTATTGTGCAGGTATTTAGAAATACGTTTCGGAATTTATTCGTCCGGACCAGGTAGCGAGAAATCGTCCCTTACATATTGAAGCCTTTATTATGATTTATACATGTTGTAGGGTATTTTAAGTCAAGATGTGCTTCTGCATAAAATTTATGGTTTAATTCTGAAATTTTCAGCTTCTATCAACAACCTTGACAGCGAACATATAGCCAGACAGATAAAAACCGTTATGATTTTAGATTTTTTTATAAGGAAAATACGAGAATGTTATTTTTTTCGAATTGAAAATATTAATGTATTTTTTTTTACTTTCAGGTTCATAAAATTTTCAAACAATTTCTAAATTTATTAACTTTTTTCTGGAAATTTTTTAGATATTTACGTATCCTATCTAAAAAAGTCTACTGCAAAATTTTTTTTCTACTTTCTTGGGGAATGTTCTAACATTTTTAGTTTTATCCATCAGAATTTTCCAGAAATATCCTTTCTAAATTTATATAAAAACCTCGAGATATCTAAAAATCTATAGTATCTTTTGGTAGAGTTTTCTAAAAACTTTTCTTACTCTATCTTGCAATAATTCCTCTTTCATTTGACAGTAAATTTACCTTAATAGAATTTTCTAAGAATTTATCTCTATAAAAAATCTTTTGCGCTTTTTTCTCTTAAATTCCGAAAATTTTCTAGTAATTTATAGAGAACTAAAATTTTAATTTTATCCATTCTTTTGCTTAAATCTTTTCGTCTAAATTTCTAGAAAGTTCCAGCTTCTTTTGCCTCATTTTATATGAGTTTTCTGAAAACTTCGTTTCTTCATTTGTGGAACAAATTCTGTAGAAGGTTTCAAAAGGTTTTTTTTCAGGAATTTATCTGCAAAATTTCTAGAAAAAAATACTTTTTTAAAAATTTTAAATACTTAGAAACAATTTCTAGATTTGTAAAATTTCAATTTTTAGACTATTTATGTACATAACACTAATAAAGATTATTATTAATTGTATTTATTCACTGCCTGTTGAAATTTCTTTCATAGTAACTTATTTTGAAGATTTCTAGAAACTTCGTAAAAGTTTCTTATAGCAAATTCCATTATATTTTTCGAGAAGTTTTAATACTTCATGTCTTATCCTATAGGAATTGTTTACGAATATCTTTACTATTTTTTTAAGAATGTTAGACAACTCTAACTTTCTTTTAGATTCCGAATTTTCTAGAAATTTTATTGTTTTTAGAATTCCAATTTTATCCATTATCTTAGAATTTTCGTAGAAATTTTCCTCTAGATTTTTTTCGTAGAAGCTTTCTACAAATAATACTCTTCTTTTATTACTTTCTTACTTTTCAATTTTCTTAATGTTTGTTTATTTAGAGGAACTATTGCATAAAATTTCTAGAAAAAATTCTTGATATTTTTGCATTCAGGTTCTTAAATTTTTCCAACAATTTATTAATTTCCAATTTTCTTCTCGAGATTTTTAAAATTTATTATTTATTATGTTCCACCAATCTTGGCTTCATTTATTAATTATTATATTATAATTTCTTTTCTAAATTTATAGGAAAACCCTCAAGATATCTAAAATTTCCAGTATCTTCTTCTAGTCTTGCTTTATTTTATTAGTCTTTCTAAGAATTTCTCTTAATGAAAACGTCCTTTGTGATTTTTCCTTTTAAATTTTCTGGCAATTTCAAGATAAATAAAATTTATAAAAAAGAAGAAATGAAGTTTTTAGAAAATTCATATAAAGAGAAGTTGAAAATTTCTAGAAATCTTGATTAAAAAATTTTAGAAAACGTGTGGATTTCTAAATTCTTTTCAATAAGATTTCTAGATCTTTCCAGCCTCTCTTGTGTTCAATTTTAGAAAACCCATATGAACTGAGGTTTTCTAAAATTGAACAACTTCTGTTCAATGTTTTAAAATACTCTTTTCTACCATTATGTATGGCAATCTTCTGGAAATTCTCTTCGAAATTTCTAGAAAATAAAAATATGACGTATCTTTTTAAATTTTTGACAATTGTAACAATTCTGACAATTTATATATTTAATTTCAATATTATTTATTCTCTGGATTTCGTAATTCCCCTAGCAACTTATAACGTCCCTTTCATACTTTTGTTGTAATATTTTCTAAAGACGTTTCTTCTTTCATAGAGTAATTTCTCTTCTAATTTTTCGACAAATAATTTTATCTTGCAGCAATTCTTTTACATTATATTTTTGCCATATCTTTACTATACTTTTTTACCGCATTTTCTAAGAATTTCTTTACATAGAAAAATACTTGGGGATTTTTTTTAGATATTCCAAGAATTTTCGAGAGTTTTCAACACTCTTGAGCATTCTTGAATGTTCTGAAGCATTCTTGAGCATGCTAGAACATTTTCAGACATTCTTGAACATCCTCGGCATTCTCAAAGCGTTGTCGAGTATTCTAGAGTATTCTCGAGTCTTCTTGAGAATTCTAAAATCAACCATTATCGAATGTTCTGGAACATTCTTAAATATTCTCAAGCATTCTCTATTTTTTTAGTGTTCTCAATCATTCTATGGTAATCTGGGCCGTTCTCATGCATTCTGGAGCATTTTTATCGAGGAATTTTTAAGCATTCTCAAACATTTTCGACCGTTCTAGAGCATTATAACGCATATTAGAACATTCTGAACCACTTTTGTGCATCCTCAAATGTTCTCGATTATTCTCGAGTATTCTCGAACAATCTCAAGTTTTCCCAAGCAAAGCGTTCTTGAACATTCTCAAACGTTCTTGAGTATTCTCGAGTGTTCTCATTAATTTTTAAGCATTTTCGAACATTCTCAAATATTCTCGAACATTCTTGTGCATTCTTAAATGTTCTGAAGAATTTTTAAGTATTCTAAATTATTTTATAGCGTTCTCAGACATTTTTTTCTCTAGAATACTTTCTCTAGTGATCTCGGAAATTCCTGGGGGTTTTTGAACATTCTCGAGTGTTCTCAAGTATTCTAGAGTATTCTAAAGTGTCGTCAGGCATTTTTGAGCATTTTCGAACATTTTCGAGCATGCTCGTTCACAAGTATTTTCGAGCATTCTTCATAATTATTGAGAGAGAAAGGCATTATATGGCGCAATCGGATTTCCATTTACATATTTCGATCGCTACAACATTTTCTAAGTGGCATTTGTTAACATTCTCAAGTATTTTCGAGCATTCTCGGGCATTCTCAAACGTTCTTGAGTATTCTAGAGTGTTCTCAAGCATTTTTAAGCATTTTTGGACATCCTCAAATGTTCTCGAACATTCTTGTGCATTCTTGAATGTTCTGAAGCATTCTTAAGTATTCTAAAATATTTTATAGTGTTCTCAGACATTTTTGAGCATTCTCGGGTATTTTCAATGCATTGTCGAGCATTCTCGTGTGTTCTGGAGCATTCATAAAATACCATTCTCGATTGTTCTCAAACATTCTAGAGTGTTCTTAAATATTCTCAAGCATTCTTAAAATTTCTTAAGCATTCTAGGGTCGTTCTCGGGCATTCTTGTGCATTTTTTTGAGAATTTTTTTATGTCTCAAACATTTTTGGCCATTCTCAAGTAATCTTGAGCATTCTAAAGCATACTAGAACATTTTGAAGCATTTTTAAATATTAGTATTCTCGAGTATTCCCGAACAACCACAAATGTTTTAAAGCATTTTCGAACAATTTCGAGATTTCTTGAGAGTTCTGAAGCATTCTTTAGCATTTCGGTACTCTAGAATACTTTCTAGAGCGTTCTAGGAAATTCTTGAGAATTTTCAAACATTTTCGAGAATTCTTAAACATTCTCGAGCATTCTGCTCGAACGTTCACGAGCGTTCTCAGACATTTTTGAGCATTCTCAGGCATTCTCAAAGTATTGTCGAGCATTCTCGAGTGTTATGGAGCTTTCTTAAAAACCCATTCTCGAACATTCTCGATTGTTCTCAAGCATTCTTGAAATTTCTTAAGCATTCTAGGGTTATCTGGACCGTTCTCGGGCATTCTTGTGCATTTTTGAGCATTTTTTAATTTCTCAGACATTTTCAGCCATTCTCGAGTAATCTTGAGCATTCTAAAGCATACTAGAACATTTAAAAGCATTTTTTTAAACATCCACAAGTGTTCTCGAGTGTTCTCGAGTATTCCCGAACAATCACAAATATTACCAAGCTTTTTTTGAGCATTCTCGAGCATTTTCAAGCATTATTGAGAGTTCTGAAGCATTCTTCAGCATACCGGTAGTCTAGAATACTTTCTAGAGCGTTCTAGGAAATTCTTGACAATTTTCAAGCATTCTCGAGAATTTTTAAACATTTAAACACGAGCATTTTAGAGCATTCTGCTCAAATGTTTACGAGTGTTCTCAAGCATTTAAGAGTATTCTAGGGCGATATCAGACATTTTTGAGAATGAGTATTCTCAACTATTCTTTAGCATTCTTGAAAGTTCTGTAGCATTCTAGAGCGTTCTCAGCTAACTTTGAGCATTTTCGAGTGATCTGGAGCATACTTAATCATTCTCAGGTATTCATGAGCATTCTCAAGCATTTTTGAGCATCTTTAAGCATTCTCGGGCATTCTCGAGTATTTTCGAATGTTCTCAAGCATCCAAGCATTCTCAAATATTCTCGACCATTCTTAAGTGTTCAGAAGCATTCTTTAGTATTTTGTTCTATTCTAGAACAGAACAGAATGCCTGAATCTTGAGCATTTTCAAACGTGAGCATTCAAGAGTGTTCTCGAGCATTCTCAAGTATTCTCGAGCATTCTTAAACATTCTCAAGCATTCATAAACATTTTCAGGTATTCCTAAGCATTCTATAGTGTTCTCCAACATTTTCGAGTGTTCTCAAGCATTCTAGTGTATACTAGATCGTAATTTTGGTCTTTTTTTCTAGCATTTATAACAATTCAAAATTTGGATGCTATCTGCAGATATTAAAAAAATCTATATATGTAGTTGAAAAGTTAATTTAAGAAGAGTTAGAATTTTACAAACAACGGTCATTCTCGAGGACATTTTTTAATGTACTCAAGCACCCAAGCATATTCTCGAACTTTTTCGAGCATTTTTGAGTGCTCTGAAGCATTCTTGGGCATTCTGTTCTAATCTCAGGCATTCTTCTCTAGAGTATTTTCAAGCATTCTCAAGTATTCTCGAGTGTTCTGGAGCGTTCCTAAATATTCTCAAGCATTCTCAAACATATTCTTAACCATTCTAGGGTGTTCTTGAGTATTCTCAAGCATTCTAGAGTCTTTTAGACTGTTCTTAGGCATTCTTGATCATGTTTTCTAGCATTTATAACAATTCAAAATTTGAATGCTATCTCCAGACATTATAAAAATAAAATGCATACAGTTGAAATCTTAATTTAAGAAGAGTTAGAATTTTACAAACAACAGATTTTTTTTTCGAAATAGTCAAAGGATTTATAAAATTAATAATAAATTAATTATAAGGTTTAAAACGCTTGTTTGTATTTTGGAAAAGAGCAAAAATGTATTAGTTTAAAACAGTTGAATGTTGACTTTTTTTTAAAGAAAAAAAACATTTAAAATATTATTTTTAACTTGAAATTTTGCTTTATATAGTTAAAAATGTAATTTGAAAGTTAGAATTTATTATATTGATAAGAATATCAATGTGCCAAAAACTAATTCAAAATTTTATTAAAGCAGAGTTATAAGAAAAGAAAAACTTCAAAATAATTGAAGATTAAAGTTTAAGCATTTGACCATAAATACTATAAAAGGGTTTGTTATTATTATCTTCAAGTAACTCAATCAACCAAACTATAAAAGGGAACAAATTAATTTAATTTATACCCCGAATAGCTTTTTCTAAAAGAAGAATTAATACAAGCCTAAAGTATTCATCAACGTCTTCATGAAACAAGCATATATGGAACGAAGTGGAGGCCTAGGAAGACCAATGACTGTAAGAATGATAGAAGTGGAAGAGAATATTCAAGTACTTATATTCGAAAAATTGCAAATACTTTGAATGTAATGAGCGTCTTTGGAAAATTCTTTATTTGTTCTACCCATATCACATACAACTCCCTGCTGATTTTCCTCTACGAATTGCTTTTGCACACATTGGCTTAAATTCCTCAACTACTGGTGCTTTTTACTGATAGGGCGATTTTTTCAAGAAATGCTATAAGGAATTTTCATAATGACCATGTGTTTTGAAGATCATTTTCAACATAAATTCTCGTTGAAGGTTTGGGTTGGAATTCTAGATCACTAGCTAATTTTATCGGTATTTCTACCAGACTTACTGGCGAGGTGTAACAGAACTTTTTCGGTTTTTGGAGGATGGCAATAAAATAGCAATTCGTTTTTAATGTAGTTGCTCGTGAAGTTTTAACAGTAACATACGAATATCAATCAGTTGGTCGAGGTAGACCTCACTCATGGCCAGTAGAAAATGTGGAAGACTTGCGAAATCGGATAATTGCTTAGCGTAACACAATAAGAAACGACCCTGATGTTTTTAAAAGAATTCAACAGTAAAGATTGGAGAGGAGAAGATTGTATTATTGCATCCTAGCTAGAGTTACTTATTTTTAACTTTATGTGTAGTTTTTGGTAATAAAATATCCTTATTGTCAAAAATTTTGTTCGCTCTATATCTTCGTAACAAATCATCAGAGGAGAAAATATTCTTAACCCTATGATTTTTGCCGAGTATTTAATGTATTCAAAATGAAAATGTAAATGATTTAATTTGCATGCAAGTTTTTATTACTTTATTTTTACGCCGCAACTGGATAAGTGACGGATAATCTTCAATATTTAGTTTACGCTTTAAGAGTGACATGAGTAATCTTTCAGCGTACCAAGCCCCTTTACACAGGCATAAATACACAAATATCACAGCGGAAGAACCACGTGATCGATAGCGAATCATTACCACTACTTGACAATTATAAAGCTTCTACGATATTTCCTATAGAATTACTTTTATATATTTAAACACTAAGAAAAATGTTAAACGAATTACGAAAAAATTGGATATTCAGTTTTAATAAAAAATGATTATGGTTTTTAAAATATTACAAATGTAAACTTCGATATAAACTTTTGCCCTTATTAATTTTTGTATAATTTTGTATTTTTTCCCATCTACATTTTTCAATATGGCGGTAAATATTTAAAACGTATAAACAAGTAAATAGTAATATATTTGATAATTGTTACGAAATTGATTACAACTTATTTTATATTTTTTTAATTCAATAAGTCAAAAATGTCATGTTTTGATTTTTTAACGTTAGCGACAGTTCGGCGTTAAATTTCGCGGTAAATCATTACAAATTTCAAAAATAAGTACTTACTCTGCGTAACATAATCCTTGGTATAATTTTCCCCAGATAAGGCGGTAGTCCATGTCTCGTAATCGCTCACAGTGCTGGCCGTGATGTTATTTCCAGTAAACTCACAATCTACACAATTAATTAAAAGGCAGGCGACGACCACTAGCCTCAATAAAAGTGGCATTATTTACACAATTTGTGCGGTACACTATTTACACAACAGCGTATATATTCCGACTGTATTCATAACTTTCTTTTCAGGAAAGGATATGTTACAGATAAAAATACAGGATGCAGTTTGATAAAGGCGCACACATCGCAACAATTATTTCAGTGTACGTCGGAACAGGGAAAAAATAACGTCACCACGCGATTGTTAAATAATTTTGATGAATCGATCGATTCGAAAATTGCTAACTAATGCATCGCACGAGGTACTACGAATTGTTATAGCCGAGATAAACATTAAATTACAATCGGCGCGCGATTAGATTATGTTTACGCAGATAAGGACGCCGAGAAAAATGATAACCGCGAAACAATAAGAGAGTACATGCATTCGTACAAAAATGCAGAAGACCACGAGGCCTATGTTCGGGTGAAATCCAACAATCGTGGTTGATATTAGCGAGCGCTTATTGTTCGAAAACTGGTCGCACGCGGTTGATTCGTCTGTATTAATGTACTGTTGTCGGTTAATTCACATATCCCCTAAGAGTTTTAGCTCTATAAATAGAAATTTTAGTTTAAATGGAAATATATCACATGTGTCATTATTTTCACACTCACACACGAACAGAGACACACTCGCAATGATTGTTTCAATTGTGGAATAACTCAATTATGTGACGGCCGCCGTTGCCCACAAAGTATTTTTGATTATAACGCACCAAACACTGGAGATTTCGCTTGTGAAAATGTATACCTGCTCCACGAGCACACCCCCGAGGGAGTTTGGATACCTTTTCCTCTTTCGGGCTCTCTAAACATCTGGACGCATGGTTTCTTTCATGGGATTTGCATCTGCCGCTTAAGAAACTAAATACACGTGGAAATATGCGCCAATCTCCTATTAAGTACACTATCTGCTAAGACCTGAATAAATAATTATCCTTCGCATTGTTTATATCTCGTGTATAATTTTGTATATCGGTAAACATTAAATATAGAAATAGGTCGAAGTTTTTAAATAATAATATTGCGTGCTAGACGTTTACCTCAGAATAAGAGGCTGATAAATTTGATTACAGATTGATATGAATGAATTGATAAGATTCAGATTTTTTCAATCATATTTCACAATCACTAAGGTATAAATTATACTAGATCACAACGTTACAGTTTTTTTTAAATAATTATTTAAATTTTTCCAATGATCTACATCCAAAATTTTGTTTTTCTTTAAACACAATTTACTGTTTACAGTGAAACAAACCAAGCATCAATTGTGTTATTTCTATATTACAAAATGTTTCATCACGAGCTACATGAGAAACTAATTCAAGAAATATTAATTTTAAGAATTCAAACAAAATATCTATTACATTTTTCAAATTTATCATTGTGAAAAAATGTAGAGTATTTATTTTAAAAAATAATTATTCAATCGAAATATCTAAATTCATTGTTTATTGTTTGCTTTGTTTCTCTTCTTAAATTAATCTAAAATACATACTACTATAAATATTATTACTATAATTTAAATTTAAGAGACCCGGGCGGAGTTCATTTCTACGAAATGTTCTTCCACTCTGACCCATTCAGCCTAGTCTCGTGAACAATCTATCGTTGATGTTCTTCCGGCGGCTATTTTTCAGCTTTCAAGCTCATATGTTATTTTAATGAAGTACTATTTCCATTAAATTAATGAATATTTCAATATGTATAAATAATGTTAATAATTAAAGAGCGTAATGCATATTAAAAATTTAAATAAAGACACTAAATTTCGCTAAAAAATAAATAAAGTGTTTTATAATAAATAAAAATTTAATTTAAGCAAATTGAATATTTTTTTACAATTCTCAAGTAGGCCATGTTTGACATTTGTATCAGCAAAATCCCAATAATATCTATGGATGGTTGTTATATATAATATTACCAACAGAGGTTTTAAAAATTGAAGTTACTGCCATTAATTTTTCAAACAAAAACTTATTCATGTCATAGCTTCATTTATAAAAAAATATTATTTTATTTGTATTTTATTAATCTCTGCGACTACTACAGGTGACGTATTTAAAAATAAGCGCATCCTGTTTACTATTTGACCATTTGAAATGGCTTGTAAACTTATTAAATTACTATATTATCTTTACCAAACACGCAAGCATGGAATGAAAGCAAAATTTAATATTATGTTAATCCATCTTGGCTGTAGATATACGGTCTGTCGAATCTAAATTTTTGACTTTTCAAATTTTCAAATTTTTGAAATTTTCACTTTTAGAATTTTTAGATTTTTGAAGTTTTGAATTTTAGGATTTTTATGATTTTTTAAAATATTTAAATATTGAATTTTTAAGATTTAAGTTTAATGTAAAAATTTTGTTTAGAAATTTATAGTTTTATATTCAGGTCACCTGAAGAATTTTATAATTTGTTATTTTTATTTTTAATAATTTAAAAATTTGTAAAAGTTTATATGTTTGTATTTTTGACATTTAGAATATTTAAATATTTGAAAATTTGAATTTTAAGAGTCTATAGTTGAGATTCTTTCAATGTTTGAAACTTGGATTTTTTGAATGTTTGAAATTTGGAAACTTTGTTTTTTTGAATTTTTGAATTTTTGAATTTTCTAGGGTTTGAAACTTTGAACATTTGAATATTTTAATATTTTTGAACATTTGAATTTTTTAAATTTTGAATTTTTGATTTTTTTAGTTTAAGGTATATATTTTGTTTAGAATTAGAATATTTTGCTTGAATTTATTCATTTTGCACTATGTTACTATCTTTATTTTTAATTATTTAAAAATTTATGAAATTTTAAATGTTTGTATTTTTGACAATTAGAATTTCTAAATATTTGAAAATTTTCTTTTTAAGAGTTTTGAGTTTATTTAGAGATTAAAGTTTTTAATTTTCGAGTATTTAAATATTTGAATATTTAAATATTTGAATTTTCTGATTTTTGAACTTACGAATTTTTATATTTTTGAATTTTGTTTATGACAGTTCACGTTATTTGCTTATTTTTTTATTAGACATCTAAATATAAGACGAAATGATATCACCGTATAATATCATGATTGAATGAAATATAGTGTAGAGTTTAGGGTTTAGAGTTTAGAGTTTGAAGTTTAAGTTTGAAATTTATATATCTAAATGGTTAATTTTCAACTGAACTTTTTACTTTGTCTTGATTTTGCATTTTGTAATTAATTTAATTTTAAATTACTTAAATTTATAAAAGTTTAATTATTTGTGGTTTGTAATATTTGAAAATATGAGTTTTGAATTTTTGAATTTTTGAATATTTGAATTTTTGAATTTTATTTATGACAGTTGACGTTGTTTCTTTATTTCCTTATTAGACATCTAAATATGACAGATAAAATGATATAACCTTTTAATGTTATGATTGGATAAAATATAGTTTCGAGTTTAGTGTTTAGAGTTTGTAGTTTAGAGTTTGGAGTTTAGAACTTAGAGTTTACTTTGACTTATAATAACTTTTATTATTAATTTTATTTTTACTAATTTAAAAAATTATTAGTTTATATTTTAGAATTTGTGAATATTTGAAATTTTTTTAGAGTTTAGAGTTTAAAGTTTAGAGTTTAATTTGATTTATACAATATTAGAGAGTTTTGAGTTTATGTTTTGATTGAAATTTATATATCTAAATAGTTCATTTATAACTGATTTTTTAAAATTTTATTTTACATATTGTAATTAATTTAATTTTAAATTATCAATATTTGAAAATTTGTATTTTTCAATTTTCGAGTATTTGTTAGAGTTTAGAGTTTGTTTTGTAAAATTTTTACTTTATTCCCTTTATTTTTAATTACTTAAATATACAACGCCCGAAAGGACAAATGGAAGGGGAGAAAGAAAGAATTACTTAAATTAGTAAAAGTTTAAATGTTTGAATTTTTGAATTTTATTTATGACATTGTTTTCATATTAGACATCTAAATATCAGTTTAGAGTTTAAGTTTTGTTTGAAACTTATATAACTAAATGGTTAATTTTCAATTGAACTTTTTACTTTGATTTGATTTTGCATTTTGTAACTAATTCTATTTTAAATTACTTAAATTTATAAAAGTATTTTGAATTTTTGAAGTTTTGAAGTTTTGAATTTTTGAATTTTTGAATGTTTGAATTTTATTTATGACATTGTTTGCGTATTTCTTTTCATATTAGACATCTAAATATCAGACAAAATGATGTAACCGTATAATATCTTGATTGAATGAAAATTTGAATTTTAATTTTTATTTTTATTTTTATGTTTATTAAATATTTCAGTTAAAGAGAATTTTTTTTTTATTATTTATTTTACATTTTGTTTAATTAATTTTATTTTTAACAATTTAAAAATTTATGAAAATTTAAATGTTTCTATTTGTGACATTTAGAATTTCTGAATATTTTAATTTTTTTTTGAATTTTGAGTTTAAAATTGGGACTTTTTGAATTTCTCTAAACTCTAAACTTTAAAGCCTAAACTTTAAACCCTAAACTAATGAAAACTTTCATAAATTAAATTCAAATATTGAAAAAATTTTAAATTCAAAAATCAAAATATCCAGAACTACAAAAACTTCATAAATTTAAAAATTCAAAATATTCAAAATTTAAATATTGTATTGTTCAAATATTCAAGTATTAAAATATTGAAATATACAAAGTTTTAAACACTAGAAAATTCAAATATTTAGTGTAAAAAATCAAAATTTCAAATATTCAAAAAATTTCAGCTTAATTCTTAAAATTCATATTTTCAAATATTCAGATATTTAAAAATTGTCAAAATACAAACATTTAAATTTTCACAAATTTTTAGATTATTTTTAAAGTTTAAAGTTCAGAGTTCAGAGTTTCGAGTTTAAGTTTAGAGTTTAGAGTTTAGCGTTTAGAGTTTACTTTGATTTGATTTTGCATTTTTTAACTAATTCTATTTTAAATTACTTACATTTATAAACGTTTAAATGTTTTTGTTTTTTCTTACATTTGAAAATTTGAATTTTGAGTTTTTATTTGAGTTTAAGCTAAGGAGAATTTTTTACTTTGATTTATTTTACATTTTTCAATTATTACTTAAATATCCGACGCCCGAAAGGACAAATGAAATGGAAGAAAGAAAGAATTACTTAAATGTGTGAAAATTGATTTTTTTTATTTTAGACATTTTGAATTTAATTTATGACAGTTCTCATTAGTTTATAGTTTATAGTTTATAGTTTATAGTTTATAGTTTATAGTTTATAGTTTATAGTTTATAGTTTATAGTTTATAGTTTATAGTTTATAGTTTATAGTTTATAGTTTATAGTTTATAGTTTATAGTTTATAGTTTATAGTTTATAGTTTATAGTTTATAGTTTATAGTTTATAGTTTATAGTTTATAGTTTATAGTTTATAGTTTATAGTTTATAGTTTATAGTTTATAGTTTATAGTTTATAGTTTATAGTTTATAGTTTATAGTTTATAGTTTATAGTTTATAGTTTATAGTTTATAGTTTATAGTTTATAGTTTATAGTTTATAGTTTATAGTTTATAGTTTATAGTTTATAGTTTATAGTTTATAGTTTATAGTTTATAGTTTATAGTTTATAGTTTATAGTTTATAGTTTATAGTTTATAGTTTATAGTTTATAGTTTATAGTTTATAGTTTATAGTTTATAGTTTATAGTTTATAGTTTATAGTTTAAAGTTTATAGTACAGAGTTTGGAATTTTGCTTAGAATTTGAAATTTATTTTGTTATTAGTTTTATTTGTGAAAGTTTAAATGTTTGCATTTTTTGACTATATTTATTTATTGAATATAAGAATTTTTAATTTTTGAATATTCGAATATTCAAATTTTAGGTTTTAGGATTTGAGATTGGAGTTTTGTTTTTAAATAATGTTCAACTGAATTTTACTTTGATATATTTTACATTTTGTTATAATTATTATTTTTAATTACTTAAATGTGTAAAAGATTCAATATTTGATTTTGAATATTTGAAATTTTTGAATTTTTGATTTTTTAAATTTTTAAATTTTTGAATTTTTGAATTTTTGAATTTTTGAATTTTTGAATTTTTGAATTTTTGAATTTTTGAATTTTATTTATGACAGTTGACGTTGTTTTTTATTTCCTTATTAAACATCTAAATATCACAGATAAAAAACCTTATAATCTTATTAGAGTTTAGAGTTAAGAGTTAAGAGTTTAGAGTTTAGAGTTTAGAGTTTAGAGTTTAGAGTTTAGAGTTAAGAGTTAAGAGTTAAGAGTTTAGAGTTTAGAGTTTAGAGTTTAGAGTTTAGAGTTTAGAGTTTAGAGTTTAGAGTTTAGAGTTTAGAGTTTAGAGTTTAGAGTTTAGAGTTTAGGGTTTAGAGTTTGGAGGTTAGAGTGAAATTTGAGAATGTTTTGCTTTGATTTATACAATATTAGAGGTCTTAGAGGGTTTAGAGTTTAAAGTTTAAATTTTAGAGTTTAGATTTTATGTTTTGATTGAAATTAATATATCTAAATTTG